>JAHLJS010000005.1:52229217-52308601 GCA_038502445.1 Eremochloa ophiuroides | reverse complement strand
AAGGACTACATCTGTGAGTTTGCTTACTTGTTTAAGTATCTGTTTGCCGTCGGGATACTTTGGGGTCCACGTTTCTCAATAGTCCCATTGAAATCTTTTCTATTCCTGCGGTAAGGGTGATCCTTTCATAGGAACCTACGGTGTCCCATATAGACCATCTTCTTGTTTTCTGGTAGATGTATAGCATCCGTCTCGTCCAAGCACTCGACACACCCAGTGTATCCTTTTGTCTTCTCTCCAGACAAGCAACCTCGCCCTGGCAGGTCGGTGATTGTAGCGATGAGTATAGCCTTTATCGTGACATGTTCTTTTTTGTACTCATCCCAAACATCCTTCACACCCGTCTCCCACATCTGTAGTAGTTCATCGATCACTGGTTTTAAAAGCACATTGATATCATTGCCAGGTTGTTTTGGGCCTTGGATTAGTAGTGGCATCTGGATGTATGACTGTTTCATACAAAGCCAAGGTGGAAGGTTGTATATACATAGCGTCACTGGCCAAGTGCTATGATTGCTTCTAACCTGGTCAAACGGATTCATCTCATCTGTGCTCAAACCTAACCAAAGATGCCTTACCTCTCTACCGATATTCTTATAGAACATAGTGTTGATAGTCCTCTATTCTGACCCATCAGCGGGGTGCCTCAACATTGTATCTTTCTTCCGCTCTTCGCCGTGCCAGCGCAACAGCTTTGCTGACTTTGCATTTGCAAACAACCTATGCACTCGCGGAGCTATAGGAAAATACCATACGACCTTTACGGGCCCTCGTCTGGTCTTGCTACCCTCATTTGACGGCCTTGATTGTATCGGGGAGCTTCACACTTGGGACATGTATCCAAGTCTTTGTATTTTTTTCTCCACGGTACAATATGCAATCGTTGGAACAAGCGTGGATTTTCTCAACCTCGAGGCCGATTAGACAAATCATTTGTTTGGCCAGATAAGTATTTTCTGCTAACTCGTTACCCTTTGGGAGCAGTTTCTGTATTATACCTAACAAGTTATCAAAGCCTTTATCACTCAATCCGTTCGTTGATTTGAACTCTAAAAGCATGATGCTGGCTTCCAATTTGCTTATTGGATAGGTCGGATACAATGATGTTTTGGCATCCTTACTCATGATCTCCAGTTTTTTTTCAACTGTGTAGCACTAAGGAATCCGCCCTGCACATCATACAGGAGCTGAGAAATGCCTCGTTTTCCTCTGTGTCGTCAGCTAACGTATTGCTAAACTCATTGTTATTGGTAGGCACAAGTTCTGTGTAATCATCATTAGGCAGAAACTCATTTAGGGATATGCTAGGCATGGGAACATCATCATTGTTTTCTTGTCCACCATTTTGACCAACCTCCCCATGCAAAGTCCAAATCATGTAGTCTCTCATGAACCCCCTGGTAATCAAGTGCAATCGTATATGCTCCACGTCGCCCCATTTTCTAGTATTCTTGCAATCTTTGCATGGGCAGAATACAGGCTGCGAGTCCCCAGCATTGGCTCTGACGAACTTGATGAAATCATCGATGTCCGTCAAGTACCGTCGGTCTGTACATGATAGATCGTACATCCACCTTCGATCCATGCCTGCAAAGGATAAATGGGCAGGGCAGAGAAAACATAGGAAAGTTTTAATAAGCTTTTCTCAACAATATTATTTGAAGCACAGAACCTTATCGTATTCTTCGAAAAAATTTAAAATTGTTTGCCATATAAAAATTCAAATCGATCACGCTATAAAATTGAAATAGATAGCTGTTGACACTTCTTAGCACAACCACCAGAGACGGGGTGTTAGGCTATCTCTGATAACGGCGCCAGAAGTGCCCTGCGGTATTTCTTATGTCTATTGGATAATTACATAAGCGCACAGAATATACCGCTGTAGCACTTCACCCGGGAGTATTTCAAGGTATCGTTATTTATTTTTATCCCAAGGGAAAGCGGTTGCTACGAATAATTAATAAAAAGAGAGAGATCCATAAGTCTATAGCAACTTAGTATCAACTAGCGATAGGGGGGTAAATCGATATATAGAGGAAAGGGTAATGACACCAAGACACGACAAGGTTTTGAGATAACTAAAGATAACTAGTAGAGTATAGTTAGGTGGGAGGACAACGAGTGAGTATAAGACTCCTATGACACTTACTTTACTCTTGTGAACTATCTTATCAAATAGATGAAGTATACCAAGACAGCTACCTTACTTCCGGTGTGTAGGGAATATGCGAGACAGTAGGGGATAGAACCTCTACCCGAAGTGGCTATTCTCTTATGGGATCATATCTTTTAAGAACTTGCCTAAAACACGTGGAGGGATGCTAAGACTAGACAGGGCTATCACCACCTGCTAGCACCCACAAACAATCCGTGCGACAAGCGGCATTCAAAGGCAAGATCTAGTCGAAGCACCACGCTTACACTAAGCCTTACTACTCTAGTTGCGTACCAACAACTAAAACACCCTATGACAAGCGATGAAATACACACGTGAGCTGGTTACAGGATCACTATCCAATATAACTCAACAATAAGTTAAGATAAAACACAACAATACTATAAAGAATAGTAATGCACTAAGTAGAGACTTAGTAAAGTAAAGATAATATATTGATAAAGGTAAAATCTTACAGAAGGAAAGGTATAAGAGGTATACCAGACTCTCCAGCAGACGACTCCGGAGACTCCGAACGTAGCTCGATTCGACTCTAACTCCCACACTAGACTAATACTACTACTAAAGAGTAGAACTCTTGTGACTTGTGACTTGTCTTGTGTTGTGTAGTGTCCCTTGAAGAGGAGTGGGCAGCCTCTATTTATAGTGGAGAGTGAAGGGATGCCACTTCAGCGATCCATGAGCTCCTCAACTCTCCGCCCTTGGGTCCACCGCCTTGTAACCGCCTCAAAATGGACGGTCTTGGCAATTTGAGCACATGGAAAGCATGTTTGGAGTCGGTGGGGAACGTCGGTGGCTGGGGGCCACACCACCTGGTTCGGCCGACCCCAATGATGGGTGGGGCCAGGCCAGGTGTGGTCCCTACCAGTCATAGGGTCTCCCCTGGTACTTGTCCTGTCTTGATTTCTTCGTTTCATGCCTCAATCCGTGTGCCTTTGATCTCCACCGTTGAATGAAAGCACAAGTTGATCCGATGGATGAAATGACTTGGATGGAGTTTCACACGGATCCTGCCACGTCACCAGAGCCAGGTAGGCCCCATGGCCAGTTCGGCCGACCCATGGGTGGGCCCACCCTTGGCTTGGATCTCTTCCATTTGATGTTGTATGCACCATGTTGAAAGGTGGTGGCTTGGGGCAACATGACATGGTTCGATCGAACCATGTAGTTGGCCCCTAGCTGCTCACTTTTTCACTGTTTTGGTGTTCCCTGTAATCACAAGCTAAGAGTACAAGTGGAAGTCGTTATTGATAAAATATGCTCATGTTGTATTTATTCTCACTTGGATCCGAGGCCTGTTGACGGTGTTTGAATGTGGAATTTTAGGGTATATCCACCGTCAACAAGATCCCCCAAGCTTAACCTTTGCTCGTCCTGAATAATTAAACTTAGCCTCGGTGGATCAGGAGTTGCTACAATGTTCATGTTTCAATAATACCATGTGTACAACTATATACTTCTCTTTTGAATGGAAAAATTGGCTATAGAAATTCACCCATTTCACCTTAGTCTTTTATGGGGCTAATGACTTTTCCTTTGCCTTAGGAGGTTGAGAGATAGAACAGTTTAACTTGAGCACTACCTTTCTTATTCTTTGCAAGTTTCATACTGGAGGTTTTAGCAATGTTTTGCAAAAGACAACTTAATGTTCCTCATATGGTTCTGTCATGTCGCTCAAATGGTGTATGATTCCTTACCAAGGCATAAAGTAAATGTTGCCTTCTTTTTATCATCCTACTTCTAAAAATGGCTTATGTGGAGCTTAAGGTAGGAATGAAAAAATATGGCATACTTACTTTGCATATGTTGTAGAGTCAAAACTTGGATCCAAAGAGAGAAGTGTCATGTCCTTAGATCAAGATGTGCAAGTGTGTGAATGATGATGGAATATAATGCTCCTCTATTTGAATTGTATCTCTCTCTAATAAATTTTAGAGACATGGCTATCATTTTTCTCTTTTATTTATGAGCCTAGACTTGCTCAAATATTTTTCTTTTCTTTTCTATGGACTCTCTTGTGTCCATCTTTCTTTCTTTTTATTTTCATTTTGCATAGCTTTTTGTCTCTACTACCATGATTACTAAGAGAGATTTTCTATGACTTTAACACATGGAGCATTTATTTAGTGGAAATGAAAGGCATGTGGTTACGTATTTACAGTGTAGAAGCAGCATGTATATGTGGTATGTACGTGATCTTGATCTTTGGAGCATGATAAGACTCTCAATAAGGGTTAACAAGACTTGACAACACTCAATACAAAGCAAATAGCTTAAGTGGAAGGTTTTAGACATCTGTAACATATATGGTTGTGGTAGGAATTTATCACCATTGAGGAACAATAAGGTTTTGATTAATTTAGAAATAAATCTCCAGTAATCATGCATGCTTAGAACAATATTATAGTAGCTCTTGTTTCACTATATCATATCTAACAACAACTTAGATTTAGTTCTTGTACTTAGCATACATAAAGTTTTTAGGTTCATGATGATTTAAATGAGCCAAATAATCCATACTCAAAGAAATACTAAGTTATAAACTAGGCGTTGAAGAAACATTAACAGAGCAACTATTCATCATTTCTATGAGGAAGATAAATATTCATGAGACATATGGAAATAAGAAAAATATTTTTGGTATTTTTATCTTATGCATTCTTTTTATATGCAATAAATTAAAATAATGTACATAGCTAGGATAAAATACTTACCTTGGTGGGGGAGAGGATCTCCCCCAAGTTTGTCCTTTTGCTCATTGTGGTGGCGGGTAGTATTGGAACCATCCCGCCCAGCGTTGTGCTTCTTTGTCTTGGATAGCTTGCAATAGTTGAGCATTTTGTTGTGCCATATTTAGAGTTGCATCTTGCTCAACTTGCATAGCGCCCATGTCATTGATGAGTTGGTCCATTTTCGATCCTTGGCTTCGACGGCCCCTCGCCCGTGCGGACGGACGGGAAGTGCGCACTCTTGGAGTGTGCTGTTGAGGCCGTTCCGTGGACCTTAAAATGTCCATGGAACTTGCCTCATCGCCTTCTTCTTCATATCTCCCTACAGCTCGTGATGTGCCGCCTTGCGCAAATTGGGCGGCTTGTGACATGCTCCTTGTCACCCTTCTTGATTCTGCAATGTTTTGGCTCCTTGCCTCTCGGTCCCAATTTATGGTTAGTGTGCGCAGCGCATACAACTGACGTCTCTCACAAGGGAGGGAGATTTCGGCTGTATGACTGGGATAAATCATTTTTATATCACCATTTTCATCTCTTTTTAGGACTTGAGTACTTATGAAGAAATCTTCGGTTACAACACCTCTAGGAGAAACAATGTATTCAAAGTAATATTTTTCATCTAGCAAGTCCATTGTTTCCGCAATGCGCGTGATAAAAGAAGTGAAGAATATGGGCTCGCTTCTCTGGAAAATACCAAGCCAAAAGTGGACTAACATCTTAGCAGAAGAAACTTTTATTTTCTTTGTCATGGCATAGAGCATTCTTAATTCATCATTGTAAAGAACTTGCACATTAGAGCCAGGAAGAAAAGTTATAGCCATCCAATAACGGATCAAACGTAAAGTAGGATTATGGATTTCATCGGTTTTAGGATCAGAACAATCATTAGATCCTGTTATAGCTTTCCAAAATTCAGCTTTATCAAATCTTCTTGTTGCATTAACAAGGTCTAGATGACAGTCATTATCAAAGCCAAGTGCCTTGCTAAAACCTCCCCATGTTAAATTATACTCTTGGTTGAACATGCGAAAGTAGATATTATTTTCAGTGGCTTGTAAAAAGCATAGAAATTCAATGGTGAGCTTTTCTATTCCAAGTTCTTGCACTTCCCAAAAACTTCCCTAACCAATTGTATTGAAAATAGTATTGAATTCCGCGGTCATACCTGTGCTGTCCAAAAGGACAGGGTCGATGATGCCGGTATGTTCATACTCTCAGTGTCGGATGGAGGTGTACCTTTTGTACTCTTCTTGATTTAGCATGAGGCCGCTCTCAGGGTCGAACGTCCTCTTGGAAGGCACTCCAAAGCTTCTTCTTGGTGGAGCATCTCTTCCTTCATCCTCATCATGGCGGGGTCGTCGGGAGGAACTCCCTACGACAGTCTTGGCCTTCTTGAGTGCGGAGAAGAACTTCTTCATCCTGCAACAATGAGCTCACACAAGAACACACCACAACAATAGGGATTAACGTTAGCGTTAGCGTTAGCTATCCCACTGTTAGTAGTCCTTGCAGGGAATGGTTACCTCCACAAACAAGAATTTGAGAGCAAAGATGTGAGTGAGACAATCTCCTACTACTACAATATTTTTGGGTTTTTGGTTTGAGTGGCTAAACTTAAACTAAACTTGAGAAAGATCTTGCTCAAATGGAGAGAAGAGGGGAGATTGCGTGTTCGAGAAGATTCAGCTGGTTTGGGTGTGGATTTGAACACACAATGCAAGGGTATTTACAGGGGAGAAGGGCTGGTGGCCAGACCACTAGGCCCGGTTCGGCCGACCCCCCATGGCCAGATTTTTGTTGTTTTCTCCTTTGGACATGGAATTTAGGTGATCTCAAATTCAAATTTGCCGACAGAGCTTTATTGATGGGTCGGCCGAACCCACTTTGTCATGATCAGAATTGATTTTAGCTCTGGTCAGGGAATCTGTTTGAATTCAAACACAACTCTACAGACCAGGCTTTGATCATGGGTCGGCCGAACCACCCTTGGTCCACTTTTGAGCTTTAAACAATGTGTGCTGCTTTGTTCAGCAAAGCACAAACTAGTTGTGGACCAAAAATTTGAAAAATTCAGAGATTCCTTTGTCTAGTGTTTTGTGAAAGTGAAAGGTGAATGACAAAAGTGGAGACATGTTTAAAGTGATTCCCATGGACCATGGGAGCACTCATGCATGCCAAAGTGTCCACTTTTCAAAATTTGGATGGATGTGAGTGTTGGATTCTCCTTGAAGCATATGAGAGTGGTCATGACAAAAGAATGGTCGACTAAAATTCAAAAGGAGCTGGTGTTTAAATTTTAGGAGCATGATCAGGACACAAGGCCAATACCACCAGAGGTGAGCGGGCCCCATGGTGGGGTCGACCGACCCCACCTAGGTGGTCCCACCATCTCAGCTATGAGCAGAAATAATCTTTTTTAAGTTTTATTCTTCTACTTATTTTATTTTGTCGAAATAAATTATTGCCAAAATTAAACATGAAATGCAATGCAGGAAATTCAAAAATTGAAATGCAAGAATTAAATATGGGGTAAATACTGATTTACCTTACCAGCAAGGGCTCCATGTTTTTGGTCCGTAGAGCGGGACCTCTCCGTTCGGGTTTATTCTTTGGGTGCTTCGATCGGTCCTGGAGACGGAGGCCGTGATGATCGCACCTCTTTCTTCCGCCATTCCTTCTTGGTTGATGCTTGTGATTCAGCGGAGTTCGCCTTGTTTACCGCCTCAGCCTTACTTACCAGTTTGGCCCTTTTGGACCTTGGTGGTTGATTCTTTCGGCGGGGTGCATATTGTGGCTTGTTTCTGCACAGATTCTTCCTTGCCTGTTGCATCGATTTATAACCATTGAAAGGACATTTAATTCTCTTACCTGGGAGTTGGAAGTGGACATGGCCGGATCCCACGTAGATGATGGCATTCACAGTGTTGAGGAACAGCCTTCTAGGATGATGGGGACTTCGTCATCGGCCCCCATGTCAAGAATGATGAAGTCGGCGGGGATGTATTCGTCTTGAACTTTGAGAAGGATGTCCCTTGCCAATCTCTCGGGGAACCGGATTGATTGGTCGGCCATCTGCAATTTGACAAATGTGGGGTACAAAGGTCCCCCTAGCAAATTCTCATACATTACCTTGGACATGATGTTCACTTCAGATCCAAGGTCGTAGAAGGCGTTGTTGAAGGTGTGTGGCCCGATTTCGCAGTTGATGGTAGGATGACCGGGGTAGCTCTTCTTGGCCATGAATGTCGGATCAAGAAGACAACCTGGGTTTTGCCTAACCGGAGGCTTACTAAACCTTGTGAAAATTAACTTAACACCATCAATTGGTTCCTCAGGTTTCCCTAGGATCTTACCTTGTTCGAATGATGGGACAGCTACTTCTATTTGAGGTAATTGAGTTTCTAACATTTTATTAAAGCTCAATTGATTTTTCATGGCAGTGTTAAGGCTATCCATTTTCTCATTAAGATTTTCAAGAATCTTATCATTAGCCATTATTTTCTTATTTATGCTATCATTTATTTTAGATTGGTCTAAGACAAGATCTTTAAGAGAAGGTTGGTTACCATAAGAATTATTGAAATTATTGTTGTAACCATTACCTTGATTTCCTTGGTAGAAGGGACGCGAGTTCCATCCTCCTTGTTGCTGGGGTCGATAGCCATTGTTGTTGCTGTTGTTGATGAAGCACACTTCCTCCTTCCTCTCAGGAGAGTTGTTGCGCAAGTGATCTTCTCCACCACATACCTCGCACCATGGATCAGCTTCGATTGCTCATGCGGTGGCAGTGGGTCTAATGGCCTCTTGTTCCTTCTTGGAACTTTTCTCGATCTTTTTCATTAAGAGGTCCATTTTTGTTGAGAGCATGTCTACCTCATGGACGGTGTGCATACCTCTTTTCTTGGGCCGGAGACGCTCTTCATTCCATCCTTGGTTGATAACTATCTTTTCAATGAGGTCTTTGGCGTCTTTGACATTGTGTTGCAAGAATGCTCCTCCAGCGGCAGCATCAAGGTGACTACGGGCTAATCCAGTCAGCCCATGGTAGAAACCTTGGATTAGGAGCCATTCTTCAGTCCCATGATGAGGACAGGCACAAATGTACTCCTGGAGGCATTCCCATTTTTCGGGAATCGTCTCGTCAGCTTGCTGTTGGAAGCTTGAGATTTTTCCACGGGGAGCGCTTGTTTTGCCCATTGGGAAGAACTTCTTGAGAAAAGCGTCGGCACATTTTTCCCAGATGGTGACTTCACTCTTGTTGGCATAGAACCATTGCTTCGCCTTCCCAAGCAGTGAGAATGGGAACAGACGAAGGCGGATGGCGTTAGCTGAGATGTTCTTGATGGTGAAAGTCCCACACACCTCCAGAAAGTGCTGGAGATGGGCATTGGCGTCTTCGTGTAGCTTTCCACATAATGGATTAGCTTGCACCATATTGATCAGAGCTGGCTTGAGCTCAAAGGTAGCATCCCCCAAGTTGAGCTGCGGACCGGTGGCAATGTTGTCAGCCGACGGTGCAGAGAACTCAGAGATGGTCCTTTGGGCCATAGCTTCCTCGGTTGATAGTGCAGAGCCTCTTTCCTCGAACGGATTCAGGTTTGAGATGAACCTTTGAGGTGGAACTTGACGGCGTCTAGTTCTTCTCAACAATTGCTCGGGATCTTCAATATAATTCGACGGCAATTGGAAACCGTTCATGCACTGTCTAGCTTCACGATAACGAGAAACACAGACAGGGGTAAGCCCCTAACACTACTCGACAACTAAATTGATAGTAGACTCCAGATTCAATTTTTTTATTAATATTCCTAGACTGATTCTTTCCCCGGCAACGGTGCCAGAAATACTTGTTGACACTTCTTAGCGCAACCACCAGAGGCAGGGTGTTAGGCTATCTCTGATAACGGCGCCAGAAGTGCCCTGGGGTATTTCTTCTGTCTATTGGATAATTCCGCAAGCGCACAGAATATACCGCTGTAGCACTTCACCCGGGAGTATTCCAAGGTATCGTTATTTATTTTTATCCTAAGAGAAAGCGGTTGTTACGAATAATTAATAAAAAGGGAGAGATCCTTAAGTCTATAGCAACTTAGTATCAACTAGCGATAGGGGGGTAAATCGATATATAGAGGAAAGGGTAATGACATCAAGACACGACAAGGTTTTGAGATAACTAAAAATAACTAGTAGAGTATAGCTAGGTGAGAGGACAACGAGTGAGTATAAGACTCCTATGACACTTAATTTATTCTTGTGAACTATCTTATCAAATAGATGAAGTATAGCAAGACAGCTACCTTACTTCCGGTGTGTAGGGGATAGGCGAGACAGTAGGGGTTATAACCTCTACCCGAAGCGGCTATTCTCTTGTGGGAGCCTACCTTTTAAGAACTTGCCTAAAACACGTGGAGGGATACTAAGACTAGACAGGGCTGTCACCACCTGCTAGCGCCCAGAAACAATCCATGCGACAAGCGGCATTCAAAGGCAAGATCTAGTCTAAGCACCACGCTTACACTAAGCCTTAATACTGTAGTTGCGTACCAATAACTAAAGCACCCTATGATAGGCGATGAACTACACACGTGAGCTGGTTACAGGATCACTATCTAATATAACTCAACTATAAGTTAAGATAAAACACAACAATAGTATAAAGAATAGTAATACACTAAGTAGAGACTTAGTAAAGTAAAGTAATGATAATGTATTGATAAAGGTAAAGTCTTACAGAAGGAAAGGTACAAGAGCTATACCAGACTCTCCAGCAGACGACTCCGGAGACTCCGAGCGTAGCTCGACTCGACTCTAACTCCCACACTAGACTAATACTACTACTAAAGAGTAGAACTCTTGTGACTTGTGACTTTTCTTGTGTTGTGTAGTGTCCCTTGAAGAGGAGTGGGCAGCCTCTATTTATAGTGGAGAGTGGAGGGATGCCACGTCAGCGATCCGTGTGCTCCTCAACTCTCCACCCTTGGCTCCACCGCCTTGTAACCGACTCAAAATGGACGGTCTTGGCAATTTGAGCACATGGGAAGCATGCTTGGAGTCGGTGGGGAACGTCGGTGGCTGGGGGCCACACCACCTGGTTCGGCCGACCCCAATGATGGGTGGGGCCAGGCCAGGTGTGGTCCCTACCAGTCATAGGGTCTCCCCTGGTACTTGTCCTGTCTTGATTTCTTCGTTTCATGCCTCAATCCGTGTGCCTTTGATCTCCACCGTTGAATGAAAGCACAAGTTGATCCGATGGATGAAATGACTTGGTTGGAGTTTCACACGGATCCTGCCACGTCACCAGAGCCAGGTGGGCCCCATGGCCAGTTCGGCCGACCCATGGGTGGGCCCACCCCTTGGCTTGGATCTCTTCCATTTGATGTTGTATGCACCATGTTGAAAGGTGGTGGCCTGGGGCAACATGACATGGTTCGGCCGAACCATGTAGTTGGCCCCTAGCTGCTCACTTTTGCACTGTTTTGGTGTTCCCTGTAATCACAAGCTAAGAGTACAAGTGGAAGTCGTTATTGATAAAATATGCTCATGTTGTATTTATTCTCACTTGGATCCGAGGCCTGTTGACGGTGTTTGAATGTGGAATTTTAGGGTATATCCACCATCAACAATGGCCCATACATAAGAATTGTTCTACAACATGCCGTGTAAAAATGGATTCAAAAAATATAACAAAAATTGAGGATCCGTCGTAAACAACATTAATTACACAAAAATTCTAGAAACAATAATGTACCTCCAAACAATGGTTGCCACATAAATCACAATTGCCAAAAACAATTATTCTACAACATGCCACATAAAAATGAAGGAACAGATTATAAAATGCAACCCCTCTTCTTGATCATGAACAATAATATAGCTCCAATTTTGAAATTAAAGGTGGCAATGGTTTTAACTAACCTTTTGAATAGTGGATTTACCACAATCTTTATGCCTTCCTCAAGATCCAACCCAAATGTGCTATCTAAAATGGAGAAATTAAACAACTACAATAAGAATCAATTTCCAAACACAAAAGCAATGTAAACCTACAAATCCAAAGGAGTGTGCTTGTTACTAACCATAAACTAGAAGATCTTCACCATGCTTGAGCTTCCAAGAGTTTCCTTGAGCAATTCGGTGAAGAGCAGCCGCAACAATGGAGGTCGTGGGGAAGAGCAGCAGCAATAATGGAGGGAAAGAGTAGCCGCGCACTGCTCTATTCCGTTGGGACAGAGGAGAAGGGAGGGAGCTCGAGCTCGACTATATACACTATAGCAGTATCACTGCCGGTTCCATCCACTAACTGGCAGTGACGCTGGGTATCACTGCCGGTTCGTGGCTAGAACCAGCAGTGATACTGCGGAGTCATATAACTATCGGTTCCAGCCACGAACCGGCAGTGATACCTAGCGTCACTGCTGGTTAGCCGCTGGCCCATTCATTTGGGGTTTGAACTGGCCCATCATTGCCGGCCCAAAATAAACCGACAGTGATAGGCCGGCAGTGATGTTCGAATCTGTAGTAGTGCGCAAGCTTAAGTCCTCCCTCCTCCTAGCAATATCTTCCTCCTTACCTTTGAGACAGATTTGATCGGCCCTGATCCGTCGCTCTTTGTCCTCCCTGATTTTGCGGTCTACCTCATGAGCCTCATTCATCCTCAGAAGATATTGAGCTTTGTCTTCAAGCTCCTTTGGGCGCCTCTGTGGCCATGTGGGCATCTCCCGATCCACCCATTGGATCCACTTGTAAGGCTACATGTGTGGATGTAAAGGATCAAACTGTGAAAAGTTTACAAGAAACGAAAGACGAAGTTGTTGTTAGTACCATGAAGTCGTCATCCAGATCTGGGCACCCAAAGTACCTACACCCATAGTGCCGGTCCAACTCCATCCACACGCACAACCTAGTGCGAAACCCACAAGGACACTTTGGCCGGTCATGCCACGCCGGTAGTTGAGTTAGGTCAATTCTCCATGACGACATTGTTGTTGAATGAGGAGGGTTTGGAGAAGAAGATGTGTGGTATGCTGAACTCGTCGGATGTCTTTCAATAGCCGTTTTGTATGGTGTAGTGGACATAGTCCACGGAGGAGATACCATTGTACTCTAGTCTCTTTTCAGGCATGGAGTAAAGCAGTAAATTCATGGACCCTAGCCTTTTCAAACTTAGTCCTTTATAGGCTTTACAGAGTTTGTTTGTTTGCAATAAGTGCATATACCCTAGCCTTTTAAGTGATTGGTAGAACACAAATATTATTGAAACGCGGTACACTACGGATACAATGGCACACTGGTCCTGAGACCATATTACGGACACAAAGAGACATGGTACATTATTGGAACGACTTTTATAAAACACACACACACAGTACACACTACGGATAAACAGACATGCGCATAGTCCTAAGACTATATGTCCTAGTCACTCTCACATCCAGAGAACACAGATTGTTGCGAGGACCACTGTGAAGAACCTTGTCCATAGTACCAATTTTTAGGGTACGAAGGAGGTGGCGGAGGAGGTGGAGGTGGCGGCATGTTTTCATGGCCGGCACACTTGCAATATGCATCCTCGCATACGGTCTTTTCTTCCATCGCATCATCTTGCCCTACATCTTTCTGAGTGGATTCTTCTTTGGGTGCGGACATGTTGTCAACCTCCATTTGCAGCTCAAATATGCAGTCCTCTAGGTAGTGGATGTATAGTTAGTACGGGTATATGGCTGGTGGATCAACCCACCTAGTGAAACTACAGCAGTCGTCGTCATCGGAGTTCTGCATAACACGTAATCTTGTTAGTACGCAATGGGAACGATTCTTTGGATGGAGATGCTAAGTATGCCCTACCCATCCTCTAGGGCATCTGAAGAAGCGACGACCATTTTGCTCTGGGCCAGCATGGTACACCTGCATGACGCAGTTGTCACCGTGGCAGCATCTTGGCCACTGTAACACCTCTGGTGTTACTGTAACTGTTGGTGGTCCTTATGGATAAATTTTATGCTACCAACTTAGACTAAAAAGAAGATTAACAATCATATTCTAGAACATATGCCTTTATTACTAACAAGTTTCACTTGTACCCCTAGCATTCATGTTTTACAGGTTTTATGGCATAACAAGTGGAAATACACATCAACATGGAGAAAGCGCAAAGTCAAATGACAAATCCGACAAATGCGCAAACAAAGAATACTAAAGAAGCCCACCTTCAAGGCGTAATTAGATCCATCCGTAACCACGGGGGAGGCCCAGGCCTAGAGAGTAACCGACCACCTGAAGGCGGTGACAAGTTGGTGCATCCTAGGGACCGACCGCCCCCTGGTGGGGCCTCCCGGGCCCATCTTCAGAGGCGGTGCTGATGGCGGTTTGCTGATGGCGGTTTCACCTCCTTCCAAGTTCAGATGCGCTAAACCGTCATAGTTCCACTATAAATAGATGATGCTCCATCCCCTTCAACACACACATCATTTTGGAGTCATCTACCTCACACTTCTCACTTGTATCTTTAGAGTAGTATTAGTAGTTTGTGAGCAAGGTAAGAGCTATCAAGGAGAGCTTGTCTCCTTAGAAGAAAAGGATCATCTTAGTATGAATACAATTCGGTCTTCTTCCATGAGCAAGTTCTTATCATACTTATAAGATTATGCATATGAACTAGAGTCTAGTTATGATCTTGCTATGAGCACAGTACATGAGGTAGAACAAAGTTTATGTATCATGTTCTTGACTTGTTCATCATCGTTCTTCATTGTTCATCGAATTAGTATGAATAGAGGAAGAACTGGGAATGAGGTGATGGTTCGTCGTGCTGTCATGGCTGCTCTTAACCTGGCCTGTCAATCCGAAGGGTTAGGGTCCGCGGGGGTTAGGAGTTGTTTCCATGTATGCAAGCATGAAGCTTGGGTATGCGGAGATCGGCGGATATGTCGGTATCCCACGGGCAGAGGGGTAGGTTGTAACGTCCTGCCTCCCCGAGGCTGGGCCCATTTACATCTGGCAGCTTAACTAGGATATAAACTGTCCTCACAGACCAACACCGGTCTTTTCTGCGCACTTTGTCCTCACTCATGCGCACCTAGGAAGAACTTCCCGGTCGGTCACCCATCGCTCCAGGGCCAAGCTCGCTTAACCTCGGAGTTCTTTGCAGATGGGCTTCCGAAAAAGAAGTTGCAACTTGTTGGTATGAGTATCCTATCAATCCTATTAAACCCTGGGCCGGGATGTTACATCCTCACCCCCTTAAGAGATCGACGTCCTCGTCGATCACTCCCAAGCCAGGAACGTCCCCTCTTGGCCACGTCCGTGTGTCTAGTGCCAGCGCATGTGCCATGCTGTGTGACCACGCCGGATCCACACCAGCCATGTGCACCATGCCTGCGCAACTGCGACACATGCCCCCGTGAAACCGTAAGGGTCGGCTCCGATACCATTTCTGTAACGTCCCGCCTCCTCGAGGCCCGGCCCGCTTACATCTGGCAGCTTAACTAGGATATAGACTGTCCTCACAGACCAACAGCAGTCTTTTCAGCGCACTTTGTCCTCACTCATGCGCACCCAGGAAGAACTTCCCGGTCGGTCACCCATCGCTCCAGGGCCAAGCTTACTTAACCTCGGAGTTCTTTGCAGATGGGCTTCCGAAAAAGAAGTTGCAACTTGTTGGTATGAGTATCCTATCAATCCTATTAAACCCTGGGCCAGGATGTTACATAGGTGGACAGGTGGTGACAGCCCTATCCATCCCTAGCATTCCCCCACGTTCGGATATTGAGTAGGAGTTCGTAAAATCTCTATCGGCTGGCAGACCAGCTGCGGGGATCTCCCTATCAACCCAGACTTAGTCCTAATAATAGAACTACTAATTAGATGATTTGCTAACAGTTCTTTGCATAATTATATATGACCAATGCCTGCTCAGTTAGATATATTCTTTTATTCTTTATTTTTCTTTTATCCTTGAGGTTGATCCATATGTGTGTCCACTGTCTTGAAATCATGCCTTATTCCTGTTTACTCTATGCCTACCATTGCACTCAATAAGTGATTATGTTTACACCACGCTTGATGCATATTGCCCTCCTACGAAAAATTATAAATACGACACCCTTGAATACTCACGGGTTGAAATGCTACAATGTTAGTTCTGTGCGCTTGCAGAGTAATCTTACTTCCCACTGAGCTATCGATTGGCGTACCTAAGTACCATTACTTAAGGATTGTAATTCTTGTGCACCCCATGGCGCCGTGTCACAGTTTTGCATATCGTAAGTAATGACGGTTAGGAAGGCCAATCTGGCACTTCTAACTGCTATTACCAGACTGTATTACCTAGGCCAGTGCCATTAAGGGCCAAGGATTACCTTTCTGAAGTAATGGGGGTTGGGAATGTCAACTTACGTTTCTAGTATTATTATTAAGGACAGACTCATAATCTATCTTTAGTAGTGATGCTAAGAAACGTCAACAAGCATTTCTGGCGCCGTTGCGGGGATGGACTTTTAGTCTATATTTTGTAACGACGTTAAGAAATGCCAACAAGCATTTCTGACGCCATTGCCGGGGAGGGCAAAAACATCTAAGTTGGCATAAACATCGATTAGAAAATAAGCATTGGTAGACGTAGTTTAAACAGGCTAACTTCGCTGTTTTCTTCCTCTTTTTAATGGAATGAAAACAGGATAGTGTATGAGCGGTTTTGCCCTGCCGAACAATTTCATCAGCAATCCGGAAGCACTCCTAAGGAAGAAAAGGTTTCGTACTGTTTCTTCTTCTGCTACTCCGTCGGTAGACGAATCGTTCATTCCCGCACCATCCGCTACTACCGTCATGGCCAAGACACTCCGTGACTACTCCATCCCCGCTGTTGCCAACGTGCCCGTTGGGCCCGCTGTCAACATCGGAAATAGAAATTTCGAGATCCGTACAGGCCTTATCTCGATGGTGCAGGCAAGCCAATTCTGTGGCTTGCCAAGCGAGGATGCAAACGCTCATTTACAACACTTCCTTGAGCTGTGCGACACCATTGTCATCAAAGACATCGCACAAGACAGTATCAGGCTCCGCTTGTTTCCTTTCTCCCTCACGGGGAAAGCGAAACAATGGTTCTATCAAAATAAGGAAGCCGTCAACACATGAGACAAGTGTTCCGCAGCATTTCTCGCCAAGTTCTTCCCCATGAGCAAGACCAGCGCTCTAAGGGGAAAGATCTGAAACTTCCAGCAATCTTCCCTTCAATCTATCCACGAAGCATGGGAAAGGCTTCAAGAGTATATCCGAGCCTGCCCTCATCATGGAATGGAAGATTGGCTCCTGCTCCAAAACTTTTATGAAGGTCTCACGGCCATGTCAAAGGGGCACGTAGATGCCGCAGCTGGAGGTGGATTCCTCTCTCTCACCATCGCGGATGCAACTGCACTTATTGAGAAGATGGTGGCCAATCAGAATTGGGGAAAAGGAAGAAAAACACAAAAAGGCTCGCATACCGTGAAGGAGACGGACTTGCTTGCCGCAAAATTAGACTTGCTGATGCAAAAGCTGGACAATCGTGCTACCAACCATACCATGAGCACCGTCCTGGCCATGGACTCACGCATGACATGTGAAGTCTGTGGGAACGTTGGCCACTCAGGGAATAACTGTCCCGAAACCCAAGAAGAAGCTTCATATGTCAACAATGGGTTTCGCCAACCTCAGCAAGGTAATAACGGGTGGAACAACCAACACCGCCCGCAAGGTAATAATTTCAATTCAAATTACAATTCAAACCAACCTTCCTTAAAAGATCTCGTTCTAGGACAAGCTAAAATCAATGAAAATTTGACCAAAAAGCTATCTTTCAACGATAAAATGTTTGAAAATATAAATGCCAAGCTTGAAACTTTGTCTTCTTCTATTCAAAATCAAGCAAGTTTTAACAAAATGATAGAAACACAAATGACACAAATAGCTGCTTCTATTCCTGTCAACAATACGGGAAAAATCCCGGGGCAACCCGAGACTTCTCCCGAGTTTGTTCATGCAGCTACAGATCAATAAAGAAAGGAAAGTCTAGCCAACAGACTATAAATGTTGAGCCCTTGCCGAAGGTCATCGGTGGTTATAAAAAAAATAAAATAAATAATATATATATATACCTACATACATATATATATGCATAATAATTATCTGAAGGGGCCCACACCAACATTCAAGCTTGTGGGAGGTGCCCCCAATCAGGTATTGTACCTTATCCTTTTGAAAAAAATAATAAATGAATATTTATATACACATTTATATATTAAATATATATATTTCATAAAATTATTTTCTTGCATTAAAAGAAATTATTCCCTCTTCCTAGATTTATAAAATTTTATTCCAAAATAAATTCTTCTCCAAAAAAATTCAATAAAAATAATTTTCTGAAAGAATAAATTTTGTTGAAACTTAATATTATTTTTAAATAATTTTTGAAAATTAAAAAGTTTCAAATAAAACTTGTGGAAAATCAAAAAAACTGGAGCAAAATTTCGAATGGGAGTCATTCGTAACCGGCTACATACCGGAGATAGCCTTTAGAGGGAACTGCAAAAAGACTGGACCAAACCGGCCCTGTCAGGGGACCGGCCGGTCCCAGGGCGACTGCCCCCTGCCCAACGGCTCTGTGGCGCAGCCTTTTGCCAACGGCTACTAGCCGTTGCATACAACACTCCTTCGCCTACGATCAAGTCTATAAATATCAGAGCATTCGGGTGGAGCTCCACACCCCTCTCATTCTCACATTTTTCACTCCCTCCATCACTCTCTTGCTCCACCATTCTCCAAGCATTTTTCCACAAAGTTCAAGTGCAAGGAAATCCTGCACAAACTTCTTCCACTCCCATCACAAGTCAAATTCTTGTGCCAAGCTCACCATGAGTGAGATTGGAGGTCGGATTTCCGGCATGTTCCAGAAAGGCCGTCGCTCTCGTGGGAAGTCTAGTCAAAGTACTCCCACACGTGAGGAGAGCCCGCTGCATGAAGAAGAGGAGGCGCCAAGAGGTCACGCCATCGATGAGGCCGACGTTCCCTTCATCGTCTTGGAGAGCGAGCGGGAGATGCAAGCATACAACCTCCTCAAGGGACGTGAATTCCTGCATGCACCGGCCTTCGACCCACACTTTCTCCAGCAGACAGGTATGAACGTCGAATTTAATACCATTTTCAAAAATGTTGGTTGGAGCCAAGTTGCCCCCGTGCACGAACTTGGGTCTTGTCTCTTGACCATCCAAATCTTGGGTGCTTTACAAGTTGTCGACTATGGTATTACCTTTCACTGCTTTGGGAAAGATTTTGCTACACACTTGGGTTTTCATGAGCGATGCTCTGTTGATTTGGGTTTTACTCTTTCGAGATATCAGCGTCATACTTTTTGGCACTTGATAACCGGACAAAATGTGACTGGAAAATTCCAACCCAACATCAACACCATCCACCATCCTTCTCTAAGGCTTATATATAAATGGATTGCTAATTCTTTCTTTCCTAGAGAGGACACTCACCATGCTTATGATATTGAGTTGAAGTTGCTTTATGCCGTGCTTAAAAAGATTAAAGTCGCTCTTGTCTATGACATTGTTAAGCACTGGTTAAACTCTTTTAAAACTTCCACACCAATTATGTGCACTTCACTCATCACACGTCTTGCTGCTAGTGTTGATCCTCATGGTGCTAACACTATTGTTTATCTCTCCATTCCGCACATTATGATCAATGAGTATTATTTTACTCAACCTCATACCATAGAACGTGATGACTCGGGAACAAACCTGATATTTTATTATCCGGGATATATAAACGAGATTCCGTTACCTAACCCGGATCTCGCTTTATATAAATCCCCATCTCTCACCTTCGACCTTGTTGAAAAGGAAGAAGCACGCAGGAGTTATGTTTCTCGCAGGAGATCACGGAGGAGAGAAGTACAGGAGGAAGAGCCTGCGCAGCCTGTGCAGCCTACACCACACCCGGCCATGCCTACCACGATACCAAGGATGGAATGGTCCCCGGTCATATCTACACCTGGGTTCACCCCCGGGTATGGATATGGTATGCAACATGTTCCTCATCCTTATGCGGCTGGAGGGTCAGGGTGGCAACACTCGCAGGAGGCAGGGGGATCAAGGCAGCCCGAGCACGAGCATTCTCCAGATTCTGAAGGCATGTCACCTCCGATACACCCACAGCCGGTCACACTAGAAGTCCTCAACACACGCATGGGAGGACTAGAACTGCAAAACAGACAAATCTAAGGTACGCTCAATGCTCACATCCAGATTTATACCCAATGGCATGAGCAGTATCAGCAGCAGTTCATGAACCTCGAAGATGCGAACCGGTGGCGGCACGAGGCACAGATGGCCTACCTTCGGTCCATGGGACAATTCCTGGGACCAAGGTCTTGAACTAGCTTGGGGGAGGAGACCCCCACAAGAGGTAACATTTATCTTTCAATTTCTTGCACTTTATTTCTCGCACTTTTAAATTCTGTAATTTTATTTCCTTATTAAAGAAAAAAATAAAATAAAATAAAATAATAATAAATAAAATATTTCACTCCCATATGTGCTAACATATGTTAGTTTCTCTTCTGTTGAAATGATGAATAGTTGCTCTGTCTATAATTCGTTTGTGCCTAAGTTATAACTTAGTATTCCTTAAGATTTAAGTTTGTTGGCTAAAAATATCTCATTCTGAGAACTTGAAATCTTGTGGGTTGCAATTGCATGATCCTTTTCTAAGTTGTTGCGAGATTTGAGATGGTACAAATAGACTTTGCTATGACTTTGTTCTAAGAGAAACTTGACATCCGAAGATTTCTTTTCAAAAATTCAAAAACCAAAAGTTCCCCAATGATTATGAAATACCTATTAAGGCCATATGACATGCTTTACTTTTGCAAAAACTTAGTCATATGCGACTTATGGAACTTTGAGTTGAGTCAAAATGCTGAGACCTAGTGAGATTATGGTCATACACTCATGATTGATATTCACGTACACCCACCAAATAAAGCCGACTCTCATCCTGAGAGTTGCGCACAACATGCACCTTTCATCCACCAAATAAAAATGCCGACCCTCACTTTGACAGCCATGCATACAAAAAAAATTCACTCCTTGTTCGCCATCATGACGTCTCTCCATCCAAAAGTTTTCATGTGTCAAATCAAAATATGGGCTATGCTAAAAAAAGCCAAAGGGCATGAGAAAACAAACGGGAAAGAAAATACAAATACCCGTTTAAAAAATAATATATATATATATAATGATGATATTTCTATAGCCCATATTCCTCCAAAGAGTTTTATTCCATCCAATAAAAAGAGAGTCATGATGCATGGAGTGCCAAAAAAAGATTAGAGATAAGTTTTCACCATACTCATATTCCACACACTTGCACATCTCAATCAAGGTATATGACTTGCATCTCCTTATGGTCCGGTCTTTGACTCAGCAATATAAGTAATGTAAGTACGCCCACCTTCATACCTACCCAAAACTCCACTCTCAGCTTTAGTAGTAGGATGAAAAGGCAACACTACAATGCCTTTGGTAAGGTAAACCATACACATTGAGCGATTGAGAGAATCATTTGAGGAACTTGGTTTATTTTGCAAAAATTCATAAAACCTCCGGATAAAAGGTCTATCAAAGAATGAATGATTGGTGAGTCTATTATAACCATTCTAACTTGCAGCCGCCCAAGATTGGAGAAACTATAAGCCCCATAAGAAATCAAGGTAAAGAATGGATAGAATGCCAACTTATTTAAATTACGAATGAATGCTATGTTATAGGTATGACACTTATGAATTATATCGGCATTGTAGCAACTCCTGATCAACAACCATACTTGGCTATTTGCTCGGGACGAGCAAAGATTAAGCTTGGGGGTCTTGTTGGTGGTCCTTATGGATAAATTTTATACCACCAACTTAGACTAAAAAGAGGATTAACAATCATAATCTAGCACATATGCCATTACTACTAACAAGTTCCACTTGTACCCCTAGCATTCATGTTTTACAGGTTTTATGGCATAACAAGTGGAAATACACATCAACATGGAGAAAGCGCAAAGTCAAATGACGAATCCAACAAATGCGCAAACAAAGAATACTAGAGAAGCACACCTTCAAGGCGTAATTGGATCCATCCGTAACCACGGGGGAGGCCCAGGCCCAGAGAGTAACCGACCACCCGATGGCGGTGGCCAATTGGTGCATCCCAGGGACCGACCGCCCCCCTGATGGGGCCTCCCGGGCCCATCTTCGGAGGCGGTGCTAATGGCGGTTTGCTGATGGCGGTTTCACCTCCTTCCAAATTTAGATGCGCCAAACCGTCATATTTTCACTATAAATAGATGGTGCTCCATCCCCTTCAACAAACACATCATTTTGGAGTCATCTACCTCACACTTCTCACTTGTATCTTTAGAGTAGTATTAGTAGTTTGTGAGCAAGGCAAGAGCTAAGGAGAGCTTGTCTCCTTGGAAGAAAAGGATCATCTAGGTATGAATACAATTCGGTCTTCTTCCATGAGTAAGTTCTTATCATACTTATATGATTATGCATATGAACTAGAGTCTAGTTATGATCTTGCTATGAGCATAGTACATGAGCTAGGACATAGTTTATGTATCATGTTCTTGACTTGTTCATCATCGTTCTTCATTGTTCATCGAATTAGTATGAATAGAGGAGGAACTAGGAATGAGATGATGGTTCGTCGTGCTGTCATGGTTGCTCTTAACCTAGCCTGTCAATCCGAAGGGTTGGGGTCCGCGGGGGTTAGGAGTTGTTTCCAAGTATGCAAGCATGGAGCTTGGGTATGCGGAGATCGGCAGATATGTCGGTATCCCACAGGTGGTGACAGCCCTGTCCATCCCTAGCATTCCCCCACGTTCGGATATTGAGTAGAAGTTCGTAAAGTCTCTATCGGCTGGCATACCAGCTGCGGGGATCTCTCTATCACCCCAGACTTAGTCCAGATACTAGAACTACTAATTAGATGATTTGCTAACAGTTCTTTGCATAATTATATATGACCAATGCCTGCTCAGTTAGATATATTCTTTTATTCTTTATTTTCCTTTTATCCTTGAGGTTGATCCATATGTGTGTCCACTATCTTGAAATTATGTCTTATTCCTGTTTACTCTATGCCTACCATTGCACTCAATAAATGATCATGTTTACACCATGCTTGATGGATATTGCCCTCCTACAGAAAATTATAAATACGACACCCTTGAATACTTACGGGTTGAAATGCTACAATGATAGTTCTGTGCGCTTGCAGATTAATCTTACTTCTCACTGAGCTATCGATTGGCGTATCTAAGTACCATTACTTAAGAATTGTAATTCTTGTGCACCCCACGGCGCCGTGTCACAGTTTTGCATATCGTAAGTAATGACGGTTAGGAAGGCCAATCTGGCACTTCTAACTGTTATTACCAGACTGCATTACTTAGGCCGGTGCCATTAAGGATCAAGGGTTACCTTTCTGAAGTATTGGGTGTTGGGAATATCAACTTACGTTTCTAGTATTATTATTAAGGACAGACTCATAGTCTATCTTTAGTAGTGATGCTAACAAACGCTAATAAGCATTTCTGACACTGTTGCGGGGATGGACTTTTAGTCTATCTTTTGTAACGACGTTAAGAAATGCCAACAGTAACTAAAACCTGTCATGTCATCATGATTACATGCAAATCATCCCGCATTCAACCCTGATAGTGTGCATTAACTAAAATAAATTTTATTCTCGCATATGATTGTGCATAGGTGGTTTAGAGTGACTCATTGTATAAGTGTTTGTGGTAGTATGTATTTGTCTAAATGCAATTGGAATTTAAAAAAAATAAAATCATTTATAAGCCCTAAATCCGACCCAAAACCCTAATTCAAAAATAGAAAGGAATTAGATGTTGGCCCTTAAACAAAAGTTGTAAAGCTTTAAAATTTGAGCAACTTCTATTTTGAGTAATTTTGAAGTTATTAAATAAAATTTTAAATAAAACTCGAATTAGTGTTTAAGAATTCAAATTTCAAATGTCATTTCAAAAATTATCAAGAATCTGCCAAAACTCATTTAATAAAAGTTGTAGGGCTTGTCTAGTAGAACAACTTTTATTTTCACACATTTTCAAGTTATTGAGAAATATTTTAAGTTTTAAACTGGATTAGGTTTAAAACTCAAATCCCCTATTTACCCCCTTTTGAATCATTCCAAAACTATTCAAAAGTTGAATATGCTTCCAAAACCAAAGTTGCTCAGATTGAAATGTGCTACAACTCTTATTAAGGTAAATTTTTGAGTTACCACATAACGTAGAAAGTAATTTGAAGAAAACAGTGAAAAGGGCAAGGTCCTGCTACAGTACTCGGCCCCTACTGTTTCCAGTGCACGTTGTCGCGCGTGCGCCGCACCACACGTCGACGCCGCCCGGGCCGGCCGGGGCCTGTCGCCGGCGAGTTTGGAGTCGTGGGGGTCCCGGGACGTTGTCGGTCCCTTTTTCCCTCCTTCTGGCTCGCATATAAAAACCGTATCCGCCCCGTTTTCATCCTCTTCTTCACCTCATCGCCGACGAGCCTCGGGTTTCGACGAAATTCATCGTCGTCGTTCCATCGCAGCCATCTCCACCTCGTAGGGAGCTTCGCAGCATCCTCGTGCGTCGTTTGACCCTCCTTGCGCCAACTCTAGTAGACCAAGCCGAGGGGTCGACCGATCTTCGTCTTCGCGGGCGGTGGAGCACCGGCGTGCTCGGTTCGGCGAGGTCCGCGTTTAGCAGTGAGTTTCGCTCATCATCGTCCCTCGTTTCGAGCTAGTTTAAGTCTTGGGAAGTTTATAAGTCGAGAATTTTAAACTCTACCACTTTAGGCACGTCGGAACGGGACCGTCCCGCTGCATCCGGGCCGCCGAGCCGCCATTGACGTCAAGCTCATCTCCCCAGCCCGTCCCCGACTCAATCAAGTGTTGTTTCACAGTCTTGGTGAGTCCCTGTTGCTACTCGTGCCGTTTATTTGAACTCTACCGTGTCGGGACGGCCGGGACGCCACTCGCCGCCGTGCTGCTCGCTGGCCGAGCCGCCATGGCCGCGGTGGAGCTCGAGCCGAACCCTAATCTGCCAAATCGACTAGCTAAATGCGTGCGGGGGGATAAGGGGTACGCCCATGTAACCGCAACCTCGCCGGAGGAGTCGCCGGAGTTGCGCCGGCGCGGTCGAGCAGCCGTGCGCGCGAGGGACCGCGCTGAGGGAGGAGAAAGGGGGAAAGGCCGAGTGGGCCGCCCCGCTGGCCGTCTGGGCTGGCCCAGTTAGGCGCGGGGGGAGTGCGGAGAGAGAGAGAGAGAGAGGGCGCGCTGGCCGGCTGGGCCAGTAAGTCTTCGTTGGCCGTTTCGGGCCGAATTGGATTTTCTATTTTGCACGCGAATAAAAGTTATTTCTTGAATTTCTATTATTAGGAAGAATGTCGCAGTTTGTTCTTTTTATGGGGATTTATGTACTGCTTTGAAAATTATGAAATTAATGATATAAGTAATATGGAGTATGTAGTATTTAATAAAAATATTAAATAATAAATTTGAACATTTTCTGCATGTAGTAAAAATATGTCTTTTAATTAATAAATGAAGCTTCTAGGATTTTTATAGGCCAATATAATTATCCAAAAATCATGAAATTTGAATTGGCATTGTTTTAGGAGGAGATCCAGCTGTAGAAAAAGTTTGGGGTCAAATGGAAATATTTTACTTAATTATTAATTAAAAGCTCTATGAATTGATTAATAAAATGCACAGTAACCCTAATCCCTTTTAGGTTTTGTGTGATTTTGGATTGGGTGCTGACCCTGGATCCTTCATCATAGTGATCCTCGGCAATTTAAATGTTGCATTTAGGTAGTTGTTGAACAGCTGTGCAGCGGCTTTCAACGACTTTTAAAATGGTCAATAAATTAATTATGAAATCACCACATTGCTTAGTGAAGTTGACTTGCAACTTTATCGTGAAGGAAAGTTGTACTCAACTTTCTAGGTTAAGTTTACCTTTTTATTAATTCACAATTTAATGCATCTTCTGCATCATGGCATACATATCATGCATTGTTATTTCATGTAGTAAACGGGTTTCTGGAAGACTTGCTTGGTGTCCAATGCAAGGATTATTTGTCAGGAGAAGTCAAGTGGATTTTATCTGATTTTCTGGCAGAAATGACAGACCTGCAACACAGGCAAGCCCCGATGCATTTAAACCACTTCCTTGTGCTTTATAAAATGTTTTATCACTTGAGTTAAACAACTGCATTAAGTTGATAGGAGTTGAGTAATAAACCCAATTGATGCATTACCATCCTTGACCACTTAAATCCTGGAACCCTAATTTAAATGAAATATTTGGAAAATGCTTAGCCCTGCTTAATTAATTTAGTTTTTGCATAAAATGCTATTTTATGTGCTATGTTTATATACATTGTGAATAAAATATAAGAATTGGTGAAGAACTTGATATCCGTCGGCCGACTTGCACTTGGGTTAGAGTCCCAATGTATTGCCGCCCTCGGAAATAGTTTGGAACCTGTTGGTAAGAAATTGAAATCCGTTCGGTGGTTGAGCACTTGGGTTAGAGTCCCAACGCCTTGTCACAGACAGAAAAAGGATTTGGAATCCGTTTGGTAACTTTGTACTTGGGTTAGAGTCCCAATGCATTGTCACCGACGAAAGAAGAATTAGGGACCGTTCGTTGTAGGCCTGCTGGATCGAGACTTTGCAACTAGCCACATACTACGAAAAGTCCTGGCTCCGGTCGCTCTACTACTTGAACCAACAACCACGCACTGGGAGTGGAGATATGGCGAGAGTAGCTTGTACCCTCGTGGCCGGCGTGCCTGGATAGGAGAGGAGTACTGGGCTCTTGGGTGGCGCAGGGCCGGTTCAGGTTTTGGAAAAGCCATGGTAGACCGGGTTGGCATATGCAAGCTAGGGGGCTACATATGCAGTGTGGATAGGGATCCCCAGCTGGGTATTTAATCGATTCGAATCGTCGTTGCTCCTCGGATAATGGAGACTTGATCCACTGCCCTACCCCGAAAAGTGGTTTGGAACTAGAGTTTTGAGAATGGAAATGTAAAGTGGAATATTTAAGGATATATATATATGAACTAGCATAGTCTCTGAACTACCGATTAATACTATGAAAAATGTTGAAAGTGGAAATTAAAAGTTGAGAGCTTTTCGGCAAAAATACTTTACTTATTTTGCTTCTTGCTTAAGCCTTACCTTGACTCCCCTCGGCCTGCATTCCGGAGTCTTCTCCCCAATTTCTTTAGTCGGGTAAGTCTTGCGGAGTACCCCAGTACTCAGGGTTTGTTAAACTCCTGTTGCAGGTAAGCTGACTGTACAGTTCTGCGAGGGACCGTGCCGGTTGACGGATCGCACATGGGTGAAGATGTGTATATGATACAACCCTTGGGCAGGGTGTCTAGTTGTGTACTGCTACTCCACTACGAAACTCTGGTTCAGGATAATGTAATTTATATTTATAAATCTATGGTTATGTAATACTTCCGCACTGTGTACTCTCATCCGTTTTATTTGTGTAACTGTTGTAATACTTGCAAGGCATTTACAATGAGATCCTCGGGGAAATCAAGGTTTCTGAGGAAACCCGGCAGGCCACCTAGGTTGCGGGGGAACTGGTGCACAGTAACCGGAGGTCTTTAGGGACGATGATGGTGCACGTGGGCCCGGTGATCTAGGCGGTTCTGTCACAGCCACGGTTCCTTCCGATTATCGTATGGGCGCAATATTACTTCTTTGTTGAATTCCTCCTTGCCCTGCAATGGGAAGTGCTCTAGTGGATCTGGGTACCAATCAGGACCAGAAGTGCCTGGCCAAACCACTGGAGCACCTCCCTTTCCTTTCCCTGATTTACTCGACATTGCTATGTGCTCCCTCTACTGGATGGTATGTTCGCTTGTGCGCTCGTCGTGCAATGTGTGACAAAGCTTCGTACAAGGTAAGTACAACAGTTACCACGGAACCCAGTGCTGGTCAAGCAACCACAGCTCATCGTGGGTACATAAGTGGAGGGCTGGTGGAAGCTGCCCATCCACCAAGTTCGAGCGGTGCCTCTGGTCGACAACAGGGTCGATCAGCTCTATACCTGCCATTGTTCATAACAATAAAATGAAAACCATATCGAAAATGTTGAAAAGAGAAATCATGATAATACAAATGTAACAAGTTTACAAGTCAACTATTACAATACTTCCAAGGCAGAACTATTGCGTAATAAAAAATATTCGAACACTAGTGTACAAGTCTAATATTACAACACTTACGAAATGTAAGTAGTACATAGTAAAAATATTACAACACTAGTTTACAAGTATAATATTACAACACTCTCCAAACATTGCTATGCGGAAGGGCCGCCTCGACTGCCCTTGCTAGATGATCGATGTGGAATACGACGCACTTCCGTACCATCAGGAAGCCTATGTGTCGGATACATATCATAATTTTTCCTCAAATGGTTTCCACCGCATGCAAGGTAGTAGGGACGCTTGTCACCAGCTTCAGAAGCATCCAAATCATTCTTAATACAACGACTCTTGCGACGTCCCTTTGTCTCCACCCTTTTTTCGGGATCCGGTGACCAATAACGATCGGAATCCTGAACTCGCCTAGTAAACTCAGCAATGGCCTACCAACCTCGAAGCTCGCCATACCATGTGTTGAGCACATTCTCCTTTGTGAAGTAAGGGGACACAAATGTCAACGGAATGTTACATTTCCCGCAAGCAGCAAGCACATGGGAGCATGGATAATGGTATTACTTCGGCTTGTTGCATGTGCACTCACACTTGTTCTCTTCTGGCCACAGCTGACACTCCATAGTTATTTCGCTCGGACCAGTGCCAAGTCCACCCTTATCACTTCGAACACAAGGTCCCGATTCCCAACGTAAAAGACGTTATGCATGGCCCCTTTTGCACTTTTTTTATCTAAGTATGCAGAAATCTTGAGCGCATATATCATAGTTGGATTCTGTGCTACTAAGGTCGCCGCTGCACAATGTTCTAGCAGATAAACCATTGTACCTCTCAGGATACCCTCTAAAAGTGCAACCAAAGGAAGGGATCGTGTACCTTTCAGCACCCAGTTGTAAACCTCTACGAGATTCGTGGTCATAATGCCATCACGTGCACCGTGCGTGTCATGTAATAAAGACCACTTCTCTCGGTCCTCAGCCATATCTGTTTTGTATAGCCATATCTGTTTTGTATAGCCAGCATTATCCGGAAAGGAGAAATGCCAAGTTTTTCAACAATCTTCCCATGCATCTCGTTTGCCACGAACTGTGCTGTCATGTTTCAATGCTTGGTCAGCGTCGCCTCCAGCAAGCAATTATGTGGTTGCATAATAGTAGCTATGAAGTTGCTCTCCGTACGTGGCATATGACCATGAACACGCCAAGTGCACCCTGGGGTGACACACTTAACGTCCCACGTCTTGGGGTTGGAAATAACCACCCTAAACTGTCTCTTCTCACAATAAGCCCACCGCCTGACGGCGTCCTACAGATGAACCTTGTCATGAAACATCTGCCCTTGCATCACCTCCGTCCTTGAATACTTCCACGCCGAGTGATGACTATCATCCACCGTCATGGCATCTGGTGAGAAGTTAGTCCATTCCGCGGGGATGTCGGTCTCGTCTTCGAACCTCCTGCCAGCGTGTTCATCGACAAATGCCAGGTGCTCTGCATTGTCAAGTTCTATCTGTTCGACGATTCTTTCATCCTCCTCACCCTCGTCACCTTCCATGTTTGTACTAAAACCTTGTTCTTCCGCATCCTCTGTCCAATGCTCAACCCCTCGAGAATCAGAAACCAAAGTCTGCTCAGCATTGGTTGCATATTCTTGTTGTCCTACATCTTCTGTCCCCAACTGAACACCATCAGAATCGTGAACACAGGTCTGCTCTTCGTTTGTGGCCTCTAACTTCTCTACTTCTCGAACTGTGCTGCTACTCTCTCCTTGTTTGGCACCATTGATGAACTGAACGAGCATGATGTTGTCATACCCACGTTCCAAAGCCTTACTCACGAGAAACTTCCATTTATTCGTGTTACTAGCCTCGTACAGCTCCCATCTCCATCCATTGTCCCTTGATCTGGGCACCAACATACTAATCTTTAAACGTTGCTGCGACGGCGGAAAACCAAAACATTCATGCAACTAGGCTAATACTTGTCTCCGGCTATGATCTAGCGGTGAGTTCAGTTATATGTCAAAGAACTGGAACTGACTAAGGTCTACACCGCTATCCTCAGTTTTGATTTCACCGTTGTCATAGTAAACTCTGAAAGAAACTAGATCGGACGACATTCCTGGTCGCATAGTGCAAAATATGGTGTTTGGTAAATCCAGTTTATACAACTAACCATACACTACAATTACAGTCAAAACCTGTAAACCCTAAAAACATATACGATACAATAATCTACACCTAAAAGTAACCCTAAACGAATCTACAATTAAAAATAACCCTAAACTAATCTACAACTAAAACTGAACCTAAACTAATCTACAACTAAAACTAACCCTAACCTAATCTACGACTAAAAATAACCCTAAACGAATCTACAATTGAAACTAACCCTAAACTAATCTACGTCTAAAACTAACCCTAAACGAATCTACAACTGAAACTAACCCTAAACTAATTTACAACTTAAATTAAATCTAACCCTAACCCTAAAACTAAATATACTAACTAAATCTAACTAACCCTAAAACAAATCTACATAACTAAATATAACAAAACTAACTAATTTAATCTAAACTAACTAACTAACTAAACTAATGAAATTTGTAAAGTAAAAAAATAAAAAAAATTACCGAGCGAACGGTAGCGCAGAGCCGCGGTGGGGGGCGCCGGCTGGGGCCTCCGCGCCCGCGCGGGGAGGATGGAGGTCGGCGGCGGGGGGCCCTCCGCCGGATCCGGCGGCCGGGGCGGACGGGAGGCGGCAGGAGCGGCGGGCCGGCGAACGGCAGCGGCGAGCGCGCGGTGAGAGAGAGAGAGAGCGCGCGATGCCGGGAGGAAGAAGAAGGCCGCAATATATTATAGGACCTATCGGCCGGCGAGGAGCCGGCAGGCCCCTATCGGGTCACCAGCGGCCGACAGGCCTATCGGCTCGACAGGCCCAACCTTTCTGCCGTGGCCTCCTTACCTAGGACCCTAGTCGGCTGCTGAGCGGCCGATATGGACCTGTCCGCGCTTCAATAGCCGACAGGACTCTTATCGACTTTTCAGAGACCAATAGGATGCTAATTTTACAATTCTATGTAAACAAATGTTAGATTTACAATTAATCATTAAAAAATATTATTTAAAAAAGATTCAGCCAAGGCCCGGCCACTCTGCGCCAGTGCCCGGGCTCATCTCGTCTCGGTGAACCGAGGCATGCCACTCCTGCACGATGACTTCACGAACGGATGTCAAATTGTCAATGCATGACTGATGGAATCTCTACGACTAATAATAGCTTTAAAGATAAGATAACTTTTTAGTACGATAATTGATTGCAGGTTGTCGCTCTGCCGCTACTGCAATCCCCGCTTCTGGCGCATGGTGGACCCAGGTCTCGCGTGATATTGCCTCCGCTCGCACACGAGCCTGCAGTTGTGCGAGTCCTCTTCCTGGCGAACCCGCGCCCGTGCCGGGCGAGACCTCCACCTGTGGAGGACGACCACAGGCGGTGAGGTGAGTCGGTCTCGAACTAGCAGAAGCCAGGCTCTCGCAAGACGAGCAGACCCTCTGTTTCCAGCAAACCAGATTAATGGGTACCTTTTGCATTAGTTAAGCCTAGCTAGAGCCCCACAACCAAATAAACAAAAGTTGCATCTGGAAAGCCTGGCTAGGAATAATACAGCCAACCCAACACTCCTATATGCATTTGTGAGTCCAAGTAATTAATAAGTATTGTGAGGAGAACTAAGAAAGGAAATTTTTTAAAAAATAAATAAGAGACACTTATTGTATGGCATAACTCTTGTAACTTGATTTATAACTAAATAATTTGGTCTATTATTAACCTTGCTCTATGTAGGCAGCACATCTTAATTAAGTAGCTTTCGCGCATGTATACTCGTGCATGTGTATCCGTGTACTCCATGCGCGTCCACGCGTAGGTTATATCCTGTTGCCTGTTCCTTCTTTCGTTCGACACTTCTGTATAGACGATTACGATCATTTTAGCCCCCCATCTGAGGTCATACCACTTGCTTGGTGAGGAATCCGCACACAAACACGTTCTCCTTTCTTCATAGGCCCAAATATTATAATGATGAACTTTCGGATCAGTGCTAATCTTTAAAAAGAACATGGACAAAAGTTAAATACATACACTACGTACAAAATACACATTAATTTACAGTCTACTCCATATGAGATATCTTAACTCAGCCAACGTCCAAGCTTAAAAAATCATGACTCCACCACTGGTTGCATACACGTGCGAAAACGATCCATCTCGCATACAGCGAGACGTATCCTCACTACCGGAAACTAATTTTTTCCTGTCGGTATTAGCGCCACCAACAGAAAAATACACTATTTTCTGTCGGTTAGGATCCCACCGACAGAACATAACTCACCGACAAAAAAAACTTTTTTTTCTGTCGGTCACTGATTATTTTCTGTCGGTGCACATAGTACCCACAGAAAAAAAATTTCCACAGGCAGCTCCTGCCGAACGAGCGCGCCAAACGCCAAACAAGTGCGCCAAGGCCAAAAGCCTCTCGCGCGGCGGGCTGAGTGCTCGGTACAGGGAAAAAAAATCAGAGGACCCTCCGTTCAAAAACAAAAAGGAAAATAAAAAAAAGACACAACGAACTAGTACTATACTTATCTTGCCTCACCACGCACGGACTGTTCGCACTTATCTTGCCGCACACAGCTCTTCCCATCCGGCCGCCTCCGCCGCACACAGATTCCCCTCGCGCTCGCGCCTCCACAGCACGCAGCGACGCACGCCACCCTCCACTGCCTTACTCTCGCGGCTCGTCGCCCCTCCGGCTGCCTGGTGTCGACCATCCTCGTGCTAGGGGTTCACCTTCCTCAACGCGCCGTATCTCCTGACTGCGTGACCTTCCTCAGGGTTCCCGACGCCCTCACCTCCCTCTGCTCCCAGCGAGCCGGAGGCCTCCTGCCTTTGCCTTTGCTTGGACTAGGTATTGCCCTATTTTCTGTGCCCCTGTGTGCATACGGTCTCAGTCCCGCCACCAAGTTGCTGACACCCATAACCCTAATCCCCAAATCTGCTGGTGGAGGTTTACTTGGCCATGGATCTACAGTTGAAGAAGCCTGTGATGGAGACCTAGATGGAGGAGGTCACAGATCTGTAGCTGTACGAGCTCGTGATAGAGACCTAGGTGGAGGAGGCCGCAAATCTGCATCGACTCAGGCTTTTTTCACCTGGAAGGTAAATCTTGTTTGCTTTCTCTATTTGTTGTGGTTGACTGGCCTATTTAGTTTGTATTCATCCTGTGAGATAGAATGGTTGAATAGCTAAACTTGGTTGTGAACAGAATATGTCATTTACGAAATGCTCCTGAATGTGAATAGAATGGTTGAATAGCATTTTTCTTTCACTTGTTGGAGTAATGGCATTCCAGCTGATATCTTTTTTTTTGGCAAATATTGTAGTTCTTTCATTTTATTTGTCGCTCGGAGTGTTGTGCTTGTTTCTCTTTCTGTTTGTACTGTTTTCTAAAACACTACAACATAAAAGACAATTTCATGGCTAATAATTTTAGTATTTCAAATACAGCTAATATGTCACACTCAAACCGCACTTGGATGTATAGTGGCTGGAAGCGTGGTAAAGCGCCCTCTAGTGAATGGATTGAAGAAACTACTCAATTTTTGCAAAATGCATTTTCAAATATGGAAGTAGCTACAAATGACACCATCAAGTGTCCTTGTGCCATGTGCCGAAACTATTTTAGACTCAACCGAGAGACTATAGAGATGCACTTGTGCAAGCATGGTTTTAGAGAAGGCTATGAAACATGGACAGAGCATGGGGAGAGTCATATTAGGCATGAGGAAGGTGATAGCATACCAAATGGGGAGGGTTTTGATGAGGTTGATCAAATGGATCAAATGCTGCTTGATCTAGTTGGGAACAATCCACCTATAGTAGAAGAGCAACCAACACCATTTGCCACAGCTTTTTATAGGATGGTTGATAGTGCGAGTGATTTGGTGCATGAGAAGACCACACACTCTAGGTTATCAGCAATTGCTCGCTTGCTTGCCATGAAGTCACGGCACAACATGTCAATTGCAGAATATGATGATATCGTAGGCATAATACATGAACTTCTTCCTCCAGATTCTAATTTGCCTAATGACTTCTACCAATCAAGGAAACTACTAGAGGGTCTTGGTATTCCAGAACATGACCACGAGACACACTCACGCACACTCAACAGCATAGTACAACAAGCAATCTGTACGCACCTAGACACTCGTAAGAGACGTGGGAGCACTTCCCTCTCTCGCTCAGCTTGTAACCCCTACTACGAGCACCCCGGTGCAAGGCAACATGACTCGATCCCACACTGGACGTAGGGCACTCATTGCCTGAACCAGTATAAATCCTGTGTTCCCCCTTACACACCACCCGTAACTTCAACCACAAAACACAAGTTTACTGGCCGGTGTTAGTACTCGCTAAAACTAGCACCGACAAGCACATACATGTATATTAGCACCGCTGTCTATCTATCACTCAGGCGATTGACAGACTGAAAGAACAAAGGGTAAAGAGTTATCATACCCAGATGTTTCTCCTTCGGTCTCACTAATTAACATGTTTGCTGATTTCTTTTCTACTTGTTTAAATTTGTGGTCTGGACAAGCACTTGCCCAATGCTCTTCGCTCCCGCAAAGAAAACAGTCACCACTCTTCTTGGTGTTTTTCTTCTTAAATTCAGTAGTCTGTGCAGGCTTTGTATTGTTGTTCTCTTGCTTGTGCTTCGTCTTTTTATTACTGGATGCAAATGAGTTTTTCCTCTGCACCATGTTGGCAGCAGAAGACTTGACTCTCTTTCCACGGTTGTCTTTTGCTCTTGCCCGCTCCTCAATATCAAGAGTTCCAATAAGTTCAGCCACGCTAAACTCTTGTCTCTTATGTTTTAGAAAAGTAACAAAATCCCTTCAAGAAGGTGGCAGCTTAGCGATTATGCCGTCGGCCACAAACTTATCGAGCAAAACACATGGAAAGTGTTATAGTTCATTTGCTATAGCCTGTATCTCATGAGCCTATTCTACTACAGATCAGTCTTCAACTATTTTGTAGTCATACAGCTGTTACATAAGGTACAGTTCACTACTAGCATCGAAAAATCCAAACTTTGCGTCAAGTGTATCCCATAATTCTTTGCCTGATGCGCAAGATATGTAGCTTTTCTCATACTTACTATGAAGTGCACTAATCACGGCGCCTCGAAATAGGTTATCGGCAGCCAAGAACTTTCCCTCCTCATCAGGAGTAAAAATTGTTTAGACTTCCCCTGTGCGGCGTGAAAGCAATTCATAGCAGTCAACCACAACACCATCTTGGCACGCAAAATCATGAAAGTTTTGCCGTCAAAGGTGTTCGGCTTCAAAGCAGCAGTAAAACCATTGACAAAAAATTGCCTAACATTAGATTTTTGGATTGTTAGGAATTTAGACAATTTTCAAGTCAATTTAATCCAAAAATAAAACAGCAGATTTTTGACGACATATATATGCATGTGTATCTCACTCTCAAAAGCTACAGCATGCAAAAACGATATACCGATCGAAACTGAATGTACACAAATTACTGTAGATAAAGAAATATACCCAGTGTAGGGTCCAAGGCCGAGGGCATCGGAGGCTCCATTCGCACTAGTCGGCATAGTACGTTGCTCGAAGTAGTGGACCACAATCGATGCAGGTAGAGGATCGCAGTGCAGTCCCATGGACGATCACCAGAAAGTAGTCGATGAAGACAATCGATCTTCACCCACCAGGAATAGCCGATCGCCACCCGTCGGGAATATCCGATCGCTACCGATGATGACGAGCGAATTAGTCGATGTCGATTGCGCGACTTAGTCGACGTCGACCGCGCGAATTAGTCGTTGATGCGAATATCCGATTAGGATGAGCAGTCACGGAGTCGCTCCCCAAAAACCTAATCGCTGCGCACCCCATGCAAGGATCTCACGCGGACGAGGGTTCCGGAGGCACCTGTTCTCCCGACGCTCCGTGCGCGCAGAGTTACGAGACGGAGAAGCTCATGAGCAACTCAATAGAGAACTACGGTTCTTAGTCAATTTCTTGTCTCATCACGGATGAAGACAAGGATGAAGACAAGCGCCTGTATATATATATATATGCAGAACGTAGTGGATGAATAACAGAAGACCTGGACGTCATGAAGCGTTCATCGATCACCAGTAACTATCGTCATTACCATAGAAGAGTTACTAGTAACAATTAGCATAATCATGGGAGTTACTAGTAACCCCACCATAAACATAACCGTTACCGGTTGGTCATCAAATATATTCATTCCACCATTAGCATTCAACGTTTATATGGACTTAGTATTTATTTGATTTAACTGAATAAAAAATGGGTAAATCCATTTTAAATCCTTGTTGTATTCACTTACCGGCGACTTTCATCACTAGCAGCAGGTTTATAGTAACTTGTTAACTTTATTTCTTCTTATACCAGTGCACGTACGACCGTACCAGACGCCATAATGCCGCACACGAACACGAACCTTGAGGTGAGCAGGCCAGTAGGAGAGCCATGTGTGTCAACGACGGAGTAGATGACTGCCAATGGCATGCACATGCACACAGGGGCGGCGACGGGCGACGGGCGGGTTGAAGACCATTCCAACGGCCCCGGGCCCCGGGCCCGCCCAGCCGAAAAGGAGAGGGAAATGGATTGAACCAACTGTTCCGGATCACCGTACCAGCCTGTGAGTAGCTGTCGCTTGGGTACGTCCGTAAATCCATATCCATGCGTGCATCCCGCCCGCCTAGCTAGGCCGACAAAAGGCGGCCGCCGTGAGTTGCTACTTTTCCTCTCCCTTGCTTGTCAGTCAGACCATACGTACTAGTACTGGTACTACAAACGCACTCCTTCCACGTGCGTAATTGTTTACCAGCACGGCGTCAACGTTAGGGTCGTCTGCCGTGCCCTCCCCTTTCATGTCTGCGAGGCGACACGTGGATGCGATGCTTTGCATTCTCGCACCGCACGCCAAAGAACTACTAGGACGGTACTCTCTCCGTATACGGAGGATGACATTTAGGATAAGATCTTCAATGCATAAATTTAAAAAATATTTATTAAAAATTAATATAGGTATATTTTTATAAAAATATATTTAAAGACAAATCTATTTATATAGTTTTTATATTTTTAAAATTAATAATTTAAAAGTTATTTATGATTTATATTTCTAATGTTTAACTGAGATATTTTTAAAAACGTTATTTTTTTCTTATACGGAGGGAGTATGTATCCAACTCCGACGTCCATCGGTCGGTCTCACGGAGTAGCACTAGTGTAGCCGCGTTATCCTATTTTGCACGTGTCTGCACGTTATCCATTTCCCAACATCAGCCTGTTTGCAAATTGCGCACATAGCACCGATGACTGACAGTTGTTTGTTCGCTCGGGCAGGACTCCTCCGGATAAGCTGAAACTGTCTTGTAGCAAAACGGATTCGGCTTCTTTATTTTTCGCTCAAAAACGGTCTCTATAAAAAATGTTTGGCAGGGCTCTTTCGGAAGAGCCGTAACAATATCGTCTTTCGCTAGTTGGCCCAACGGACACCTTCCCTGATTGAGGAGGCCCAACCCAATATATAGATGGTGGGGCTCCTGTCGTGCAACGCCATAAAGAGGAGGCAGGGGTCGGGGCACCAGACACGAGGTTTACTGTTGTCACACATTTCCTCGCTTGCTAAGCCTAGATCAATCTAGAGGGGAGCGTTGCCAGCAACGGGAAACTCCATCGCCACGTCTGCGCCACCCCAATATCCGCATCTCTGCACTCCACCACCACGGGATCGCGTCGACACCACCGCCGAGGTCGTGGTGGACTGGATCCTCTTTAGGCTCATCTCGATCCGATGGTATGTGTCTCGAACAGAAAGGATTTTCTCCATCTGATCTACTGCTAGACGATCCTACTAGTCTATCAACCTTGTCAAACACCCTCTAAATCAATCATGTGATGATCATTCAAGAGGAAGATAATGGGCGCTTGTTGTCTTGTTTATTTATATATAAATGAAAAACAATAGCTAGTGGTACTTGTTAACTGGTATATTTTTTCGAACCGAGCGAGTCCCCCATTTCCATTAACGATTCAACCGAAATACGTCGGAGTTTCAGTAGGTGACTGAGGACAAGAGGAGACAGGACCAGAATAAAACGAACAGACTGGTTAACTGCCTGGACACAACTAGCTAACCACGACAGTAAACTAAGGAAACCAGGTTTTACGATCCAGAAAGGTGGTCGAAGCCACTGCCAATCTTTGGCACAAAAGAGAGTCCTTAGCTCAGGGAACAAAGTTTTGAACAGCAAGAAGACTTCCAGCAGCCCCGACGTTTCAGTCTTCATGTTTATCATCAAGATTGTCTTCCAGACGAAGTTGAACCCCTGTCCGCTTCTTCGCGCCCAAGAGCTGCATGGCAATCTTCAGCATTGCGTCCACACCTGCCACCAAAGTTTCCTTGTCTCCATCTGCATATAAGTCTGCCCAGTAGCTCATAAGTGCGCAGGCATAGCACATGACAGAGATAGGGTCCTTTATCAATTGGCCCTCAAAACAAGCTTTATTACGGCTTTTCCAAATAGCCCACACTGTTGCCGCAATCCCCAATGTATGAAAGTTTGCTTCCGATGGGAGCCATTTCTCTAGCCATAACCAAGAATGTTCAAGTGAAGTCGGTATGTTTTTTGCTCCAATACTTTTAGCAACAATCGCCCAGACAACTTTGACCGTATTACATCGAAAGAAAAGATGAGAGATTGTTTCATCTTTGTCACAGAAATAACATTTGGGATTGCGAGGCCATTTTCTTTTGATCATGTTATCTTTGGTTAGTATAGCATTATTAAAGCCAGCCACAGAAAAATTTTTATTTTTGGAAGGATTTTCCCATTCCAAATCTTTTTGTGAAAGATACCAGCTTCATTAGGGCACTCACAACCCAGACTCTATCCTAGTTTCTATCCCTACTAATTGTCCTGCCACGTAGTCATTTTGCTGATGTGGCAAGCGATTTTATGAGGAGAGAGATAGAAACCAGGTCTACACGAGAACCAACATATGGAGAGATGTGATAGTTAAATGAGGGAGAAAGAAGAATGTGATTGGACAAAAGATTATTTTTGTAGAAATTGTCCATTAGAAATATAGTTTCTATACATAGCGTTTATATAAATAGAAACTATATATTGTTTCAAGCATTGGGAGTGCCTTAGAAGTCAGTGAGTCATACATAGATTTCACCGAGGATCTTCCTTTGTTCCCAAACTTCCAGGTTATTATGTCATTACCCTCACTTAAATGTACATCAGCCATATCACACATAATTTTATCCTATTTCTGTCTCAAATCACCCACTAGCCATCTAGTAAAGGTGAGAGAAGAATCATTCATTTTTATTGATTGAACAATAACATCCTTCTGTTCACTTAAACTATACAATTCAGGATATGCATAGCAAAGAGGTTGGTCCTTTACCCATTTATCCTTCCGGAAGGTGTTATTTCCAAGAGCATCTCCAAGAATTTGCTAAAAATTACTTAGTAAATCTTGTGATTTGACAACTTGCTAAAATATATGCCAAGTAAAAAAACACTCCTTCTCCTAGAATTTGGCATTTTGGACTTGGCAAATTGCAAAAGGAGGTCCACTTCTCTTTTTTTTTCCCGGCCGGTTTCTGTTACTCTTGTGAAGGCACGCGTGAAGCCACCACTGCGGTTTCGTTGCATCGTCGCGCGACCTGTACTCTGCTCGTAGACACGGCGAGAGGAGCATGCATCAGGACCTGTACTCCAATCAGGACACGGCGACAGGATCATGCACACGTCGAATTTAACAAGAGCAACAGGAGCATGCACGTAGAATGTATTTAGGTGCAACTAATTCCAGAATTCAAATGAACTAAAACAAATGTTCTGCTGAATACAAATGAACTAATTTAGCACACATCTCCAATAATGCTACATGCGTCGTTGGATTCAGGGCCGGGAGAGCTGCCAGGTCGTCTTGTGCTTGGAAGAGTGTAGATGAAGGTTGTGCGACGGCATCCACGGTGGTTTCTGGTGGTAAATGACCTTACCTACCTGATGCACGACGGCGGCTGGCGTTCGGGCTTCGCGCGGGAACTGCTCCTCACGACGGCGTCCGGGCCGCAGGAACAGATCACGACGAGGAAGGCCGGGAAAGGATTCACGGGATCAGATCGCGAGTTCGCGACGAGGAAGGCATGCATGGACATGGACAGCATCGACAACAATCCATCAATAACAACCCTACCGTCAAAAATCTAGGAACACCAACCCTAGCGACTACCCTAGCTTGGCATGGACATGGACGGCGGCCTTGCCCTAGCAGATCACGGAGAAGAATGGCGGCATCGCGATGCCTTTCGCGCGGAGTCGCGGACTAGAAGGAAACACGCGCTAGGGAAGGAAACGCGGGAATCCTTTGCACGCGCGGGAGAGGAGCGGCGGCGCCAGATTTCACGCGATGCCAAGTGAACACCGCGCGCGCATATTTGCGCGTGAGAGGCCACCCGATGGCAAGTTGCCAAAAATGCCAACCTCGTTTGCTAAGCTGTTGGAGGGTATATTTTCTTATTTTGCCAAAAAAAAAGAGATGGCAAGTTGATTTGAGGAACTCTTAGAGATGCGCACAATGACTTTTCTCCCAGTTAAATATATATCTATACATTCATACCCTGCTTTCTAAACTATTCAAACATTGTTAATCCGACCATTAATAAGCTGCGCAAATTCTTCGGATCTGACCATGATTCCGACAAAAAGGCAACCGAAAGTGCGCAGTACTGCTTATAAATTTGTTTTGTTTTGCACGCGCGCGCGAGCATCGCAGCAAAATCCAGGAACGACGGATGCAAAATGTGTGGCCACAAGGAAAAGTTGGGCACACCACCATTTTACTGCAAATTCTTTCTGGCAGGTGTACAAGTACACGATCCGATCTTGTCCTAACTCCTCCTACCAACTTGAATTCGTCGTGGCTACGACATACTCCTACTATAATTAATTCTTTATTAGAACGGTTCATCAGCTTTGATATGATCATTTACACACATAAGAGCTGGTCGCCGCAGTTTGCCTCTGGTCGTGGTTTAGGAGCCCTCTTATAATTATCTTATTGATCCCTGGTCATAATAAACCACTACTAGTACTTTTTTTATATGTGGCATGCGGTTGTTTCTAGACAAAATCTGATCAAAGGTAGTAGAACTAGGAAGAGTAGTAGCAGCAGTAGGAATGAGTTGAACAGGAAAGTATCGAAGCATCCAGAGCGAGTTTGCTGAAAGGGAAACGACTGCTGCTGCTGTTCTGGTAAAGAGAAATCCGCAGGTGGAGTGGTAAACGGTCCTTGTTATTAGTAGATAATAAGGCACGGCACGTGCCAAAATTATTATTTCACGCGCGCGTGCTTTTGTGGTTGACAACAGCAAAAGTACTCCTACGACTACTAGTAGTACAACTGTACAAGGCGATGATGACGACGACGCTGTGCTAGTCAAAGTCAAACCGGCTGGCCGACATGCTGGCCCCACCGTACCCAATTGGATCGGGCGCGCTCTGGCTGCTTTGCCGGCAGCTTCCATCTGGATCTGGACGACGCCGACGCGCGTGTGATTTGGTTCATTTCGCGCTCTGCGTGCCTACCGTGTAAATAATGTGTAGTCGTACGTACTTTTTTTTAGCATCACTGAAAGCTTCATTAATAATTGGTAGGATTACAATCAACGGACGTTAGATCAAGCAACCAAGCAGAAAAATAGTCTAGCCAAAAGAAGGAACGCTCCATTGCCGACACCATGCTTGCGCAGCAATAGGCCACCGAATTAGCGTACCTCCTGACCCACATAACATTAAACTCATCGAGACTCCTACCTAATTCAGTGATGTCGAGGCACAGGCCGTCAATGGAGGACCTGAGACCGTTCGATCCTCTAACAGGCGGGGTGTAGTTGTACGTACTTGTGTAAATATATAATGACGTTCGGACATGCAGTTTGATTACCGACCGGGAGGAAGTAGTACTGATTTTATTAGTTTCTGATGATAAATTGTCGAATTTATCACAAATCCAACGCCGAACAAGACCTTGTTTAGCGCTGTAGGACCGCGCACACCAGCTTTAATTACCGACAGGGATTCAAAGTGTACAAGCATTGCAACAAACAGTGGACAGTAAATGACACCCTCCCATCACCCCGGTAGGGTTTTTTTTTTTTTTTTTTTTTTTTTTTTTTTTTTTTTTTTTTTTTTTTTTTTTACATTGTACGTATCAAATAAGTCATATAGATTCTTGCTTGTCAATTATGGTGGGTTATGTACAAGTCCGTCACCTTGTGCTCTTCCACGAGCTAATTAGAATATTAAAAGACACGAGCATTAGAGAGTTCGTTTTTAGGCCCTGTTTAGTTCTAAAAAAATTTTCAGATTCCCCGTCACATCGAATCTTTGGACGCATACATGGAAAATTAAATGTAGTCGAATCTTTTGCATGTTTGCACAGTTTACCTGTTTTTCCCGAGACGAATCTTTTGAGTCTACTTAGGTCATGATTGGACACTTATTAGAGAGATTCTCTATGTGCTACAGTGACTTTTCGCCACCTTTTTCATGAACTAAATAGGCCCTTAATAGTAGGGGCGGATCTATAGGACTTGTGCTGGGTGAGTTGCAGTTCGGCTCTACCAGCCCACATAATGCCTACGGCACTCAAGAACGGCGGTAGAGCTTGAGGTAAGATCTAGGAGGTGCCAATTGTGTTAACCTCAAGAAAATACTGACAATACATTTAAGCCTAGTGATAATGATCAATATTACTCAAAAAGAATCTAAAGAAATCATGGAGGTCATAATCACCTTTAATCTGCACTAACATCCACTACTACTCAAAGTGTTGAATTTTCTTATTACTATTTTAGTAAAATAATCATTTACATTAATCTATTAATATGGACATGTCATATGTTTTTTTTTCAAAATGTATAAATTTATTTGAAGTAACATTTTTCTTAATTATTGTCGTATATTAATATAGTTGTATAGAGTTTGTTTTAATCAAAAATCTCTATTCTTACCAATTAGGAAAGATACATAATCTCTTGGTGTTGCTTTAAGATATGCAATTTTTCAAACTGATTCCCAGTATCATGCAGGCGCGTGGAAATAGCTTGATAAGGACACTGCCCAACATGCTTCCCATTCTTTAAAAGAGAGCCGCCGTTTATGTGATTGAACATGTATGCATGCAGTTTACAATGCATGGGTCGTTGAACCAGCAGGTTGAGAATTTGAGATATGCTCTTTTTTTTGGCAAGCGGGTGTATATATACCCATACTTCAATAAGAAGAAAGAAATTGTTTTTGCAACGTCAACGAATTCTGACTGTTTGTATGCCGGATGGCAAGTCACTAGCGTGTATAATAAGACATGATTATTGATCAGCTAGAGCAAAAGTGCCTAGCAGATTTTGGGATATGCTCATCTTGCCTCTTTGATGCGTGGTCGGGTTGATGCATGGCTGCCTCGCGCAGTAGGTAGTCTGAAATTGGTATATTCCGCTAGCGGCTTCTAAATTGTAGAGGTGGATGGAGCCGAACTGCAGAAGCGACGTCAAAGGCAGGTAAAGCCCAAAGGCAAGGCGAACGGAATCTTTCAAGCGCAAGGAGTTGAAGAAACGTGTGTAGAAAAGACCACGCAAGTAGAACATACCGGGCGGTGAGAAGGGATCAATTAAAAGTCAATCGATCTGCCCAGGCCAAGGATGAGAGAAGAACGCGGCCATGGTCAACGGGGGCCAGCCAGCCATGCCTTCTTGTTCGTTCCACAGACCAACAACACCGACCAGGTAGTAGCCATAACCCAACACAGCTTTAGCCACTTCTTTTTGACCTCAGCAAATTAGAGCCCCAGACAAATGAAGTTAATTTGGCAATTATTAATCCAAGGAACCCTCTCAACAAAATGCACCAATTTCCTTTGCCACTTCTCGTTGTGCTTTGAACACGTTTTGCACACGTTCCGAGTCGTGCGTAAAACGTACTCGTATGAGAGGAGATGCAAAGTGAAAACAGACCGACCGGGAGGGGTAACTTATGCCAACTGAGATTAAGGAATTTTGCAGGTTATCATCGATTAAACAATTGTTCTTGTTTCAGCACGCCACCGCACCAAAACCATTACAATAATACACTGAGACGACACGGATCGCCGCGGGGTTGACTTCTTCGTTTCCCCTTCCCTTCGCCTACGGTCCCGCTTCACCTATAAAACGCGGCTTCCATCGCTCTTCCCCTTCCATTCGTTCAACTCCCACTCCCAGCAAACACAACATCGTCTCCTCCTCTTCTGCATCCTCGCAAAGTAAGCTCTCAACTGATCGCTTCTCCGATCACACGCACAAGCAGCAGGGCGCATCACAAGAGTGACCACCGCCCGCAGCAAGGCCATGGAGGTGTCGTCGTCGTCCTCGGCGTCGGCGGAGGTGCCCCAGTATTTCCTGTGCCCGATCTCGCTGGAGGTCATGCGCGACCCGGTGACGCTGGCCACCGGCATCACCTACGACCGCGCCAGCATCGAGCGGTGGCTCTTCACCGACGGCCACGCCACCTGCCCCGTCACCCGCCGCGCGCTGGCGCCCGCCGAGATGGACGCCACGCCCAACCACACGCTGCGCCGCCTCATCCAGGCCTGGTGCGCCGCGCACCAGGTCGAGCGCTTCCCCACGCCGCGCCCGCCGCTCGACTCCGGCCGAGTCGCCGCGCTCCTCGACGAGGGCCGCCACGGAGGGGAACGCCAGGCGGCCGCCGCGCTCCGGGAGATCAAGGCCGTCGTCGCCGAGAGCGAGCGCAACAGGCGCTGCGTCGAGGCCACGCCAGGCGCCGTCGACTTCCTCGCCTCGCTTGTCACCAAGCACTCCTCGTCGTCCAAGCGGGCCAGCGGCCAGCAGCAAGACGCCACCGACGACGACTTCGTGCTGGATTCTCCGACCTCCACGAGCTCGCCGGCGGAGGACGCGCTCGGCCTTCTCTGCTCGCTCAAGCCGTCTGAGCGGAGCCTTGCCCAGATCATGGAACGCGACGGAGACTTCCTCGACACGCTGGCATCCGTACTGCGCCGCCCGAGCTACCGGTCGCGCGCCTACGCCATCCTTCTCCTCAAGGCGATGACGGCGGTCATGACGCCGGCGCGCCTCATGACGGTGAGCGCCGGCCTGGTGCAGGAGGTGGTGCGCGTGGTCTCGGACCGGGTGTCCTCCAAGGCTGTCAGGGCGGCGCTGCACGTGCTGTGCCGCCTCTGCCCCTGGGGCCGGAACCGCGTGAAGGCCGTCGAGGCCGGCGCGGTGGCCGCGCTGGTCGAGCTGCTCCTCGACGAGGGCAGCCGCCGCGTCACCGAGCTGGCTGTCGTGGCCATCGACCACCTCTGCGGCTGCGCGGAGGGCCGGTCGGAGCTGGTCACGCACCCGGCGGGGCTGGCCGTCGTGTCCAAGAAGGTGATGCGGGTGTCCCCACCCGCCACTGAATGCGCCGTGCGCGCGCTCCACGCCGTGGCCAGGTACTCGCCGACGCCCTCGGTGCTGCAGGAGATGCTCGACGTCGGTGTGGTGGCAAAACTATTGATGGTGCTGCAGGTCAATGCCGGCGACAGGGCTGCTCTCAGGGCAAAGGAGATGCTAAAGGCACACGCTAGGGTTTGGAAGGACTCGCCATGCCTTGGAACACACCTGAGGGATTCTTACCCTTGCTGACAAACAAATACTGCTACACCATGTATATTACTTTGATATCTATAGCAAAAAAGGAGTACACATTTTGATTCTCCTTTTTAGTTTGTCTATAATTAAATATAATAGTATACATGTACAAATTCTTTCATATTTCAAAAAGAAAAAGAATACAACACATTCTCGCATCCTCTAGAGAGACATATATTCTCTGCAAAGTGAAAAATGTCTCATAGAAACACCTGAAATATTCTCGCATTCCCAGATGGTGTACTCCACCTTCCACACCTTCGGTGGTTTGGCCATTCCGCCGGTTCGTTGCAGTGCGGCTCCCCTTTTTCTCAACCACTTCGGTGGAGTTGGATGCCGGACCAAGACAAACCCACATAGCTGGAAGATTCACTGATAAAATGAGCGTGAGCATGAGAGTAGGGCAGTAGCACGAGGTGTCCTCCCATGACCAAGGACCTGTCCCGCCTCCCTCCGGAAACCCCTGTCATAGAATGGGGCCGACCCCACCTTTCCCCACACACCAGAGAGAGGGTGAACCCCAGCCCTACGCTGAATGTTGGCTACGTATGGCCTGAACCACGAGGACACGTGTCTGCCTCTCCATCGGGCAGGTGAAGGCCTCAGAAGACGCAGCTCAAAGGATCAACGGTGTGGATCGCCTAGTGGAGGATAACGATGGAGAGGCCATTTAGGAATTTTTGGGCAACAATGGTAATATTCCTTTGCCAGCCCTGGACCGCGAGGAGTCGAAGCACCTAGTATAGATTAGATGAGATCTGTGGGAGGCGAAGAAGTTTAGGGTTGAGGATTGCTACCTGGTTTCTTTCGGAGACAAGAGGTTCAAAACTTTGTTTTGCTGAGGATTTCATGGGCAAGGGGGATGAGGAATTCGTTTGTCACCAAGCTCAAGCAGGCGATGGTAGGAAGTGGTCGAGGAGGATGTGGTCCTTCGCGATCGCAGAGCCCGGAAGAGGAGTGGAGCTAGAAGCCTAGAACCGTGGCTGGTTCCGTGGAGCCTGGAAGAGGAGTCATGCTAGATCGTTCATGCAGGCATGTATGCATGATATAGTAGTACGTTACGACTGTAACAGCCACCGCAAGGCCGTACATGAACTTTTCAGGTTACCTGGCCAGTGCACATGTCAGGACGAGCTTTGCATATTGCAAGCACAAAAGAAAAATGGAGACGTTGATGATGTGGTGAAAAAGGACCATCCTGTTGGAGACGTGTATGTATCGACGTGGATGACTAGTACTCCGTATATGCCAATGGCCTGCTCGGGGCCTGCACGCAGGTCAGCGACAGCGGGTCGACGACTATTCTAACTTCAGCCCGGCCACGCCCAGCCAAAAAAAAAAAAAAAAGGAAGGAGAGGGAAAAAGGATAGAAATGGGGCTTCATCTGTTCCTGACCACCGGTGTGACAGCGTGAATGAAGAGCTGTCACTTGGCTAGCAGTAGATCCCGCCAAGCTAGGCCAACAAAAGGCGGCCAGCGTGAGCAATACATACTACAAACGCGCACTCCTTCCACGTGCGTAATTGTTTTCACGCAGGGCGTTGACGTCACGGTCGCCGCCTGCCGTGCCCTCCCTGTCAGTCCGCACGGTGGCAAATAAATATGTTTGGACCTGTGCGTAATAAGAGGAAGAGGCTAGCTTTTTATTACTAATATTATTATTTGAGCCTATTAATAATTTCGTCAGGACTTTTGAATAGTAAATTTGCCTATAATTATCAACGGGGTTTCCTGTATCAGGACCGGTAATTTTTATTATATTACTATAGTACCATTTGGGCATATAATTAATTTTATCTGGATCTAACCGGCAAAGAGGATTCGAGATTGGCTTTGGTTACCACTTCTGGTAAACAAAATGTCTCAGAAGAGGAGGTTGCAACATTCTTGAGGGTGTTGGTGTCAGAGAATTTTGCTTGGGAGGTTAAAAGGCATAGTGCAACTAAATTCAAGGTGCTCTTTCCCTCAAAGGCGGATCTAGTCAAGATGACGAAATTTAATGCGGAGATGAAGGAAGGTGTCACTCTGAAATTTCAGGAATTTAAAGAAGATGAGTACTTTGGTTGTGAATTACCAGTGGTCTGGATGAGAGTTCTTAATCTCCCAACAGTTGTAAAAGAATACTTGGTACTCTGGGCTTTAGGATCACTGTTTGGGGTTACCCAAGAAGTTGACATGGTCACATGTAGAGCCAACTCCTTTGGTCGCTTTGCAGTGGCAGTTTTGGAGCCTGAAGCAATACCAAGAAAATTAGATGTCATCATTGGTAATAGGTATTTCCAGTTGTTGTTTGAGGTGGAGCCATATCCGGCTAATGTAGAGCCTCAAGGTGTAAAAACAGTAGGTCTTACTGAAGCCCATGATGGGACTCTAAAAGGTATTCAGTCTGGGAAAACACAGGACCAAGATGACAGTGCGAACAAGAAAATTAATAGTGCAGCTGGTAAAGAAGTAGTGGATCCACAGATGAATATGGAGATTGATTTCACTAAAGATGATTTGTTAGGGGAAGAGAATGAACTGAATTTAGCAGCGAAGAATGGTAAGTTGGAGGTCAGGGCAGTGGCGCCGTTGTCTCAGGGCTGTGCGGCTCTAGAAACTGTGTCACAGCTGGGCTCCTCCTCGGTTACCTGCACGTGCAACCCATACTGTGCAGCAACCCATGTTGTAGCAACAGCAGCCTGGGAGATCGTCCACAGGGCATGCTGGTAGCCAGCTGCAAGGGAATCAGCACATTGCCGATGCTCAAGAAGATTGGTCTGATGACCAGTTATTTTCAGCAGAAATGGCGCAAGGAGCCATCTCTTGTGAGAACGACAGCCTAGGCTTTCTTTCGGATGTAATAAAACAAGCTGGTGTATCGGCACATGCTGTTAGAGAGAGGGATTTGGGGAGCGGGTTCACAATGGCGGCTATGTCAGACGGGGAATTTACTCCAGTTAGAAGAAGCAAGCGGAATGCTGGAGCTGCTGATATTGATATCTTAAAGAAAGCGGAGAAGAGAATTGCTTACAAGAACCTCGAGGAGCAGCAAGGTAATCTTTTCCCAGATAATTCAATTACTTACTTTACTGCTGAAACTGTTCATGACAATTTATTAAACTTAGGAATTTCGGTGGGAAAGACTAGTAGTGTAGTTGAAAAATCTGTAACTCTTATTATGGATGCAGAAAAAGAAAGATCAAAATCACCTTTTAGGGCTCTTAATAGTGAAGGACAAAGTGACTCAGATGAGGATGATATCAATCTGGGTATTTCTGATATCAGTCGAATCTGTGGCGACTTGACTGAGGAAGTACTGGACGATAATGTGGCTAGACTTGATGGTGTTAATAAACCCATCAAGACAGCAAAGAATACGAAAAAAAACCCTTAAGGTGAAGTCCTTACTGAAGAGAATAATTAAATGAAGGGTCTTTTTTGGAACTGTAAAGGTCTACGAGACCTAGCTAAGCATAACATTTTACATGATATAGCGGAAAATAATAGGCTTAATTTTATAGCATTGTCAGAAACAAATAAAAAGACTTTTTCGGTCTCTTGTCTTCAAAATTTTTGTGCGGGGGCTAATTTTGTTTGGCATTGGCATTGTCCGTGAGGAATGTCCGGAGGAATGCTGTTAGGGGTAAATCAGGATTTTTGTGAAGTAGAGAAGGTGGAGGCTGGTGATTATCATATTAAATTTGTTCTGAAAAATAAGGAGGATGCTTTTTGATGGGCTCTCTTGCCTGTTTATGGGGCAGCACAAGAAGAGCACAAAGAAAACTTCCTATCTAGTACGGGCCTGTACTAGTTGTGATGATCTTTCCTTTGTAGTAGGAGGAGATTTTAATATAATCAGAAATCCTTCAGAAAAGAACAATGCAAGATTTGATAGTAGATGGCCTCTGCTTTTTAATGCTATTATTAAAACCTTAAATTTAAGGGAATTAGAAATGACAGTTAGAAGATTTACCTGGGCCAATTATGCGGAAGTGCCAACATATAAGAAATTAGACCATATTCTTGTAACAACGGAGTGGGAACAAAAAATTCCTCTAGCTACTGTCCAGGCTTTGACCCGGGAGATATCTAATCATACACCTCTTCTGCTAGACGGGGGTCAACCTTCACATAGAGGCAATAACAAAGATTTTAAATTTGAGTTGGGTTGGCTCACAAGAGCTGGTTTTTTTGATCTAGTAAAAGGGGTCTGGGAATCAGAAAATAGGGGTGTGTCGCCTATGGATAAGTGGTAGAATAAAATTAGAAGGGTGCGGCGTTTTCTAAGAGGTTGGGCAAAAAATTTAGTCTCGCAAAACAAGCAACAAAAAATAGATCTGTTAACTAAGATTTTTATGACAGAAAAGCAGAAACATCTCTTTTATCTCCACAAGAGATTGAAAATTGGCATCATCTCAGAGGGCAGTTAGCTACGTTGCTAAGAGAAGAGGAGATTTACTGGCTCCAACGATCAAAAGCAACAAACCTTCCGCAAGGGGATGATAATACCAAATATTTTCATATGCTAGCAAATGGAAGGCGTAGAAAGACTAAAATAATACAGTTAGAACAAGAAGAGGGAACTATTGTTGGGGACACTAATCTGGCAAATTATATAATGGAGTATTATAAAGGACTGTTTGGATCGCATTTACCAAACTCATTCTCAATGGATGAAACTTTGAGGCATGATATACCTCAAGTATCAGTTGAGGAGAATGAAACCTTGGTGGCACCATTCAGTGAGGAAGAAATCCGAGCGGCAATCTTTGATATGGAACATAATAAGGCACCTGGTCCGGATGGTTTCCTGGTAGAATTTACCAATTCTTTTGGGACGTGATTAAGACGGACCTTTTGAGCCTTTTCAATGAATTCCACACAAGGAGATTGCCAATACATAGCTTAAATTTTGGTGTGATCACTCTGTTACCCAAACTTTCAGAGGCATTACGTATACAACATATAGGCCGATTTGCCTCCTGAATATGTCCTTCAAAATTTTTACAAAGGTATTAAACAATATAATCCTAAGAGTTGCCGACAAATTGATAGGTCCAACTCAGACCGCCTTTGTACCAGGTAGATTTATCATGGAAGGGGTTGTTGTGTTACATGAAATAATCCATGAATTGCATAGGAAAAAACAAGATGGAGTGATCCTAAAATTAGATTTTGAAAAAGCTTATGATAACCTTAAGTGGCCTTTTATTCAACAAGTTCTACGCATGAAAGAATTTTCACCTACATGGTGCGAATGGATTAATCAGATTATGTCTAGAGGGAGTGTCGCAATAAAGGTGATTGATAAGGTAGGCCACTAATTTCAAACGAGAAAAGGGGTACGACATGGTGATCCGTTATCCCCAATCTTGTTTAATATAGTGGTGGATATGTTGGCGATAATCATTTCACGGGCGACAGAGGTGGGACAAGTCCAGGGAGTCGTTCCACACCTGGTAGATGGAGGGCTGTCAGTCCTGCAGTATGTGGATGACACTGTGTTCTTTATGGATAATGATCTTGAGAAGGCAAAAAATTTGAAGCTTTTGCTCTGTGCATTTGAACAATTATCTGGACTTAAGATTAACTTCCATAAGAGCGAGCTATTTTGCTATGGAGCGGCCAAGGCCGACCAAGTGAAAATATACTCAAATCTTTGGGTGTGATGTAGGATCTTTGCCCTTTATATACCTAGGAATCCCTATGTACCATCGAAAGTTATTAAACAAGGACTGGTGTCATGTGGAAGAGAGGTTCCAAAAAAGATTGAATGGATGGAAAGGTAAGGTGTTGTCAGTAGGAGGACGCCTTGTTCTAATAAATTCGGTCTTGAGTATCCTTCCAATGTTCATGATGTCCTTTTTTTGAAATACCCAAGGGAGTATTGAAGAGATTGGACTACTTTAGATCCCGTTTCTTTTGGCAAAGTGACGAGCATAAGAAAAAATATAGGTTAACTAAGTGGGAGGTAATGTGTACACCAAAAGACCAAGGAGGTTTGGGAGTTTTGAATCTCCATATTCAGAACAAGTTCCTCCTAAGCAAGTGGCTTTTTAGACTTTTGAATGGAGAAGGTTTATGGCAACAAATACTCAGAAGGAAATACTTGAGGTATAAAGAACTAACACAGGTTCAACATATGCCGGGGGATTCTCAGTTTTGGACTAGACTAATGAAGGTCAAGGATGAATTCTTAGCGATGGGCAGGTTTGAGTACGGGGACGGGTCACAGATTCGGTTTTGGGAGGATGCTTGGGTTGCGCCACGTCCTTTAGAAACCATCTTTCTGTCGTTATATAATATTGTTCGAAAGAAGAATGCCTCTGTTCGAATGGTGCTGTCTACAACACCACTTAATGTAGCCTTTACAAGATTGTTGGTATAAATTAACTGCACTCTATTAAATATTATTAATATAAGATTATCCGCAAGCGCACAGATATAATACCGATGTAGCACTTCACCCGGAGGTTTTAAATATCGTATCCACAGGGAACAGTATGTGATAGTGACCAAGTTTATAGACATAACCCAACAATTAGGCTAGATAAAATTAAGAAAGAGGAGATAGCTATTAACTATCTAGTTCCAACAACCGGTAAGCTTTGAATAATACCGTTCTAACTGGGCAGTAACCTGAAGAAGAGCAGAAATCAGAGTTCTCTCCTACCAAGCACCTATACACCTACCAATCCTATCAACAGGAAGTGGACTACAGAGGAACCAACGTAGCTGTCACCTACGCGGACTACCACTATTCGGCTAATCAGGGGGCATTCACAAGCAAACCTAACCTAGGCACCACGCCTACACTACGAAATACTACTTTAATCAAGTAATGACCAAGATCAAAGAACTTAATATGAGTTGCAAACTTAAGAACAAATAAGAACAACTGCTTACTTGAATTAGAATGTTGAATACAAAAGTACTTCAGAACGCAGCTCCGGGCGAGGAAACTGAATCCAGAAGAATACAGCTACGGAGAAGCGCCAACAGGTCGAAACTCCTCCAGAACTCTACTCCTCTACTCTATCTCTCTACTTCTCTAAACAAGACTAGATCTAGAAGAACTACTCTCTCCTAATTGCTACACCTAACCCTAACTGGAGATATTGAACTGAAACTCAGGAATAGGGATTTCCTCAAGGGAGGGGGTCTGCCCCTTTATTTATAGCCCAGTGGGGTGAACGTGCGCTGCCGGATCAAACCGACTTAACCAAGGGCCAAGATGACTCCTCATAGGCGGTGGAGGAAGACTCCGGAAGGCGAGGGCCAAACCCTAGCAGGGTGGGGCCGGCCGGCCCCATGGGTGCCCCGCTTGGCGCCCAACTGTGGGCTTTTGGGCCCATCTTCGTCGTGGTGTCTCTCGATCCTTCTAGAAGTTGATTGCGAGGTTTTCCGTCAGCGTTAAGTTTCGTGACTTTACGCACTTTAATCCCTCTTTTACGCTTTTCTAGAATACTCTTTAAAAAATATGAAATCACCAAAACTCGTGAAAATTGTCAGTTAAAACCCTAGACTAGTGTGTATTCATGTGTCCTTTCATGTCTAAAGTTCTAATAAAAGTTGACGTTATCCACCGTCAACAATATCCCCAAGCTTACCTTTTGCCAGTCCCTTGGCAAACACGCTAAGCGTAATTACTAATAAACTTGGCTCAGGAGTTGCTACAATGCTTTCACACCTAAAAAGTACACATGCTTTCAAACAGAAATTCTCCTCCGGATTAGACAAAACTGCTCTAACTCTCGAACTCACCCATTTTATCTTTAACTACGGGGCTTTACAGCTTTGGCATAAGTCTTGAGCAATTGAAAGACAGAACAATCAAGTCAAGCACTGTCTCAATTCTTCATAGTACCAATATTCCGGAGTTTTGCAAGTTTTCGAAATAAAACACAGAGCTTAATTGTATGACACCCTCAAGTCTCTTAATATGTGGTATTTATGGATCTTACTGAGGCATTAATGATGGATTATAGTGGAGCTTATAGGAGTGGCAATAACAAGGATGAACATACTTGCAATTCATATATTGTAAAGTCAAACAATGGATCCACAGAGAGTCAAGTCATACAATCAAACCAAGATGTGCATGTGTATGGAATATGGTGGATGGGTGTATATAAGGTGGCTAATCCTAATTCTACTTTTAGTCTTTAGAAATAGATCTCTCTCTTGAAACTTAGAACTTTTCGGGAAAACATGGGCTATCTTTATTCTTTTCTTCTCTTTTTTTTTACAGGTAGGAGGGCATCTAAGTACCCATTGTTTTAATTACTGGGACACTTGTCCATCTTTTACTCCACTTTTCTTTTTCAATACTTTTGCATAGCCACATGCATCCTTTTTTTTGCATACCCATTGTTTTAATTGCTGGGACACTTTTGCAGATAAATAATTGGAGAGATAATGATAAAAACTTAGAGCAATTAAACAGTGACTGTCCTATGGGGTATATATTTTTGGGTGTTTACTACCAGTGTAGGAGAAAACATTTTTAAGGTGGATCTGGATGAAAGTGGAAGATGATTGCGCTTACTCCTAGAGTAGGAGTAATGCAAATGTGGGTGGAGTGTGTAAGTGATCTTGATTTTAAAAGCATGACAAGACTCTCATAAGGTATACAACAAAGGTTGACTGAACTCAATGCAAAGCAAGTAGCATAAATGTGCAAAAGTTTTCTATCTCTAAATGTATTACATATGACTTTGGTAGGAATTCAAACTTTGTCATACAAGAGCTCATCATATAAGATTTTAAATTTTCAAAATAAATCTCCAGAACTTAGTAATTCTAGGAATAAGATAAATAGCAGCTCAACCTTCATGAATCATATCAATCAATTACCTAGACTTGGCTCAAACTTCTACCTCCACAAGTTTCAGGTTCAGAGTAAATTATTAAGTCAAAACAGTAGTATCTAGAACTTAAGAGAATTTGAGGTTGAAAACTAGCCACTTGAAAGGAATTACGGCAGAGCAACTATTCATCGTCTGCAAGACAAAATTTTATTGTTCTTCAGTTTTTTTAGTTGACTCTAAACTAGACTGACTCTAGACACACTCTAAGATTATACTTTAATAGATAACTAAGTATTTTTATTTGGTTTTGATTTGTTATTCATCTTTTTATATCTATTAATTAATAGACTCACAAAAGACTCTAAAGACATGGGCCTTCATGTGCCCATATATTTTTGGTATTTTATGACTATATAAAATAGACTCGATAATTGTTTAGGTATAGTTACCTGATAACTAGGGGATGCTCCCCCCCAAGCTAGATGTTTGCAATACTTGGTGTTGATGATCTTTAGAGCAAGCTTGTCAGCAACAGTCCTAGTGGGCTCCACTGATGGACTCACTCCTCAGTCATAGTGTCATTCCTGCAGAATTATACTCCAACAAGAAAGCCAAAACTCAAGGCTCGAATTTAATAAGAGGTTAGCGATCAGCCAATAAGTAATTGATTATTCTCTGAGTTGATTTTAATTGACAGATTCTAGCAAGATTATCTTTTTTAGGATTTTCTAGTTTTCTTATGCAGAAAAATAAATATGTATGCATGATGTATATTTTATTTTTATGCCACCATGGAGAATAGTTATTCTCATGGGGTTTAGGATTTTTATAATGCCATGATGAATTTTTATTTTTTTTCTATGTCACTACAGTAAATATTCCTACGGAGTTACCATAAGCTTATTCACTTGGGGCTTTAATATTTTATGATGCAGTAAATAAGGTAATAAATATTTTTATTATTTTTTAAATATGCATAAAGATGAATATGCTAAAGTGAAATTACTAATGTAGATAGAAATACTAATTAATTAGATAACTACCATATTACCTTATGGCAAGGGTGCGGGATTTAAAGTCTACCGTTAGGACTTTTATCCACTCTTGTGCATCTTGATGGTTGCATCCCTTGTGATAATGATGTCGCTTTTATCCTTTGTTTGGCCAGCAGGTTGGAGTAGAGCATTAATAGTTGGATCTAGCAGCATCTTGCTCAGTGTGCATGTTCATATGACTTCCACTTGTGGAATTTTGGGAATTAACAAACTTTGCTCGAAGTGTTGTCCTGTTTGCACAACCAAGGTAGAGATCAAGTGCATGGGCTTTGCTAGTGGAAAAATACCAACATAACCAAATCTATCTCTTTATTTTCTCTATCTTTAGGCACATTGAACAAGACAAAGTTGATGTTGCATAATTTGTTTTACTCATGACATGAATGATAAGATTAGACGATTAAGCATTTAATGTTGCATTTAAGTTCATATGGCAGAAAAGATTTAAATTGCTTAACCAATGGAAGGGTTGTCTATCTCTACATAATATATAAATTTTCACATGAGTATGACTATCATCTTCTAAAGATAGAATACGTTTTAGCACATTTGGTTAAGATTGAGATCAAAAGATTGATGCCATGAACAATCTTAAAGGACAAAGCATGTTGAGTTAATTAGGTTAATCAATTAAAGTTGTAACTCTAACATATTTGTGTCTTTATTTATCTGCATTCCAAGATCAAGAAGAAAATAGTGACCACTTACCTTAAGATATTACCTTCATTATTAGAGCGTGATGGCACTACGTAATGAAGGGTAGATGACTGGTGGTCCTTTCCTTCTCTTGCATCTTGAGTTGTTCACGAGCATCTTGTCTCCTTTGTTGCTTATCCTCTTTGCGATCTTTTGGTTCTTTGATCTTATGACACCTTATCACTCCATTTATTATTATGCCTGCAACCGATTAGTGGACAACACATACCCGAAGGGAACATAGGTTGTTTGTCCAAAATTTTACCATGTTCCATCTACGCTACTAAGAAGATTGGGTTGATATTATGTTAACATAGATCATGTTCTATACCGGCATGACTTGAGTTCAAGTAACTTGCAGCAGAAGATAAAGTGAATGAATCATTAATACTCACAGTTCTTCCATCCATAATGAATGAGTTATGTCTTCCTCTGCAAAGTTATTGAAGTTTCGCATGTGCCCTGTCTCATCTTTGATTTGAATTTATCTCGTGACTTACCCAAACTAAATTGGAAGTTTTCTGTAAGAGTTAGTCTAACAAAATATCCAATGTCTACTACAGCATACGAGCGGCTCTAAAATCAACCTAGACACCACTTTCAATTTGACTTAGGAAGGCATTTTATCCTAAGCATCACGCTTAATTCAAAACACTTTTGAAAGTAAAATCATCACACCTCTTGGTTCGGAAATCAAACTAAACACCTCGTCTAATTATGATTCCAGAAAACAGTTTAAACTAAGCACCATGCCTAATTTAAAAGGTGTATGAAATTTCTCCAAACCTTAAGTATACTATAGCGAACAAAGGTAACATGAAAGTTTATAGAGAGTTATGCAAATAAAGATGAAAGAGCATGATCATTGAATAACAATTTGAACATGGATTGACAAGGTAGAGACAACCAATATTAGTAACATAAGATTTTCTAAATAAGCCCATTCCCCCAAGCTTGAATTTTGCAAGGCAAAGTTAAGTTTGGATGGATTAATATTGCATGATGATTGGTTGGACATACCTAATGATGTCATCCTTCTACTTCAAGCCTGGAATGGTTAGTGACAAAAATACCCAAGGGAATATTTTCATAATTATAATTCTATGCTCAATTCACAAGGATATTGCAGCAAAAAGGTACAAGCTCACGTTATTTTTCAAGAGTGGTTATTTTAGGACACAAAGTCGTTCTTGGGAAACATTCTAATTATTGTACATTGAGTTCGTGGGGTGGTTTCCTCTAGAACACCAGCCTTTGTGCAACGAGATCTACAATATTTATGATAAATATATGCATCTACAACCACCCTTTCAATAAATTTATGAACAGGTAGAATGAGAGGGTTGAAGATCTCATGTGTGATAATGTTAGAGAGACCAATTGATCCAGGAGATTTCTCATATGAGCATGGACTCGATGAGGTGTTAATGAAATAATTCCCATGCTCATCGATATGATCTCCCTTTTCAAACTCCAAGGGTGTTTCTTCATGGATGTCTATAGGCAACAAGTTTGTCTCTATTATTTCATGTCTATGACATTCATTGGATGTTTTATTTTCTAGGATTTCCCATGGATTGGTGTCTCTAAGATTGGTTTTGTCTAAGGCTAAGATTGGTTTTGTCTAAGGCTTTCTCTAAACTTGGATGAGTTATGTTTATTATAGAAATTGATTTAAACTCACCATTTGAATCTAGACCAAGTTTAGATGCTAGCAGTAAGGCTTCGTCCTCTTCCATCCATTCTTTGACAATAGCGTATGTGTTTCTAGTATGTTCTATGCATTCCTACCATTGTCGTAGCTCTTCTTGGTCATTCCAATAATCTTCGTGACTCCTATTTTTGGGATGTCTTAATGGGATCGTAGGATCATTATGAGACTTAGGAGAGAGAGCAGAAGAAGGATTATCAGGGTCAAGGATGGGTTTAGATGAGATATTTAATGTGGGCATAGAAGAGGAGAAGATTGAATTGATTCCTAAGTGGCTTGGCTCTCCTTCTATGGCATCACTAGACATGCCATCCTTACATTCTTTCCAATGTCTTTCAGGGGGGAAAAGAAGTTGACGATATTTTTTTCAAGATGCTCTTCTGAGAAGATCTGATGTACATTGATTTACGAGCATCTTAGATAATTGGAAGTCTAAATCATCAAAGTGGGGTTTCAATGGTTTAGGATTGACAGCTAAATCTTGGGATTGGAGTGGTTGTGTTTTAGCTACCAAAACTTGCTCTTCTTGTTCGGGAGATGATTTCTTCTCTTCCTCGGGGAGTTCAGAATTCGCTTGAGCAACCTTGTCGATCATGGCTCTTGCTTTACTTATAGGCAAATAAGGAAAAGCTCCTCCAGAGGATAAATCAAGGGATTCCCTAGAATTCTTGGTAAGACCCAAATAAAAATGTTGAATAAGCACAGGGTCTAGAAAACTAAGGTCAGGGCCAGATGTAACAAGTTCATTAAATCGATCCCATGATGTACTAAGAGATTCTTGTTCTAGTTGCCTAAAAGTTAGAACCTCTTTTCGAAAGTTAACTACTCTATGGATGGGAAAGAAATATAAACAAAATTCAGAGCATAAAGTTTTCCAATCCCCTTGCATACTTCCTATGGCTCGATTATACCAACGTTTACTACAAGATTCGACCCCTGATACAACGTTGGAAAAGTGTTGCAATAGACACAATGGCAACAGTTTTTTTGGTTGCAAGGCATTGCCACTGCTTCCGTAGCAATAGCCTTACGCAACACTTCATTTGAGTGTTGCAGTAGCCTTTTCTCTATTGCAACACAAGATAGGTTTATTGCAACAACCCGTAATGTTGCAAGTCATAGCACACGCAACCACCATGGGTGTTGCAATAGTATCTATTGCAACATGTCAAGCGTTGCCAAAGGTACCTGTTTCCACGTACCCATAGAGTAGCAATAGTTGCACTAGCAACGACAATGGGCGTTGCTATAGACCTTATTGCAACGCGACAATAGCATTGCAATACATGTTACATCTATTGCTACCACATCTATATGGTTGTTATAGCTCAGACCCTTTATTGCAACTACGAATATTTGGTTGCTATAGTCTTCCCTTCAATTGCCACACCACACATTGTCGTTGCCATGGGTCATACCCTCTATTGCCACACCATAATTTGGTTGCTAGAGATGGCTTGTCTATTGCTACAGTGGAGGTGGTGGTTGCTAGAACTCGCCTACCTATTGCTACCCAAATTATTGTGGTTGCTATAATTATTGTCTCTATTGCCACGAGGAACACCCGACTATAGTTCTGTTGCTATAGCTGAAGGCTCTATTGCCATACCCGAAGTTTCATTAGATCACGTTTTTGCAACACCATTTGTTTGTTGCCATTGCACATATTGCAACGCCAAATAATTAATTCGAAACTTGTTGCAACGCTTTATCTGGTAGCTTGAAACAACAATTCCAGAGAACAATATTTGATGAATCAAGCATCTAGACATCCATTAAACAAAAATATATAATTTGTTCATACAAATCATGCATAAACTCAGCAAACATAGTCGATAACACACCCACAAGTGAAACAATTAATTCTCCATCACATACTAACTTGTTTGAACAAATTATACTATAACAAACTAAGGAGATCTATTATAGCAAATAAGGGTTGACTTTCATCCAATCTGTGGTGCACTCCAATCAAATTCCATCTTGCTCCTGAAAAAGGACAATAACATTGGCATGCATCAGGTAATCTGAAATAGAAATATTTTAGAATCTTAAACTAAAGACTAACAGGTTTGCAACAACAGTAAGTCAATCTCGTATGTACAAAACAACAAATTCATTAACAGAAATGCGATTATTAATATAAGAAATATTAATTCACACATAGTTGAGTTAAGAAAACCAACTGTGCATTGTCATCTCGTTGATTCTTTCTAGCTCGTTTCAAAGCTGCACTTTCCCTCAGTGTTTTGTAGTAACATAGCTAACTGTGGCAGTCCCTCCTTTGTTTTGTCCTGATTGTTTGTTAATCAAAGCACTTCTAGTTACTCGACTAGTACTGTTACCTCCTTGTGTGGTGGCTGCGATATGTGTTTGTGACGGGCTACTAGGTGTGAGTTGTGGTTGCGGCGGGCTGCTATCTTCGTTAACCTGCAAATCGATAGTTGGAGGCTAAATTAGGGCCCATCATATGGAATATATATCACATGGCAGCATTTAGCATACTTTGATTGTCAAAGTACCTGCTGATTTAATATTTCTTCACTTTCTGTAGTTGTTACATTCCCATGACCAACGCTTGCTGCAGCAACATTCTCTCCAATATGTTGTCCAGTTGTAGGCTGCACTTAATGTTTGGTCAAAAAAACATTAGTGCTCAAGTTTTAACAAATATGCATGGTTTGTAGACAACTTGAGTACATGATTTCAATTCAACATATTATAGAAACACTAAACAAGTGGATAGGTCTAGAAGTAAGAGTCTAAGACAGAGGTAATCACATTAACTAACTGCTGAAACATATTAAAGTGCATGATCTGTCCAGATATCTTCTCTATTTCAAAAAGAAATAAAAACTGAATATTAAATAATCTGAGCCCTCATTACATGTTACACGATGTCATCTACTAGTGAAAGTGAAAAAGTGAGAACAAATATGCCTAAAGAAACAAAATTGCATGCCACGTAGAATAAAGTGCATGGACTATACCGGTTGTATCGAAATTTGTCCAGGAGCTACTTCCATCATAGCCCTGAACTCTTGCCTAAGCGCTTCTCTATCAGCTTCCCTTGCCTTCTTCATTTCTTCAATCTGACGCTTATGCTCTTCTCTTTCGGCTTCCATTTCAGTCTCCTGAGCTTCCATTCTTCCTACCAGCTGAGATAACGCGTTTGCGATTGCCGCGTCATTACGGACTTGGTTTTGGTAATCCTCAGACAGAAGCTGCCTTCTAGTTGGGTACTTTGCCATGTATCCATTAGCATGGACCTTGGTTGATTTGCATTATGTTGCTTCCTTGTAGGCTGAATGAAAAATATGGTTTTGCTCCACATCTGAGATGCTTGCAGCTCCACTTGCTTCCTTCTCAGAAAGTTTGGTGCTAGCATAATCCTAACAAGGATAGAGCAACAAAAGTAGTTAATTCAAAATGTAATTGTAGGCCTTCACTGTACATCACTGAACAAGGTTTGAGCAATTGTATACTCACATAGATATCCCTAGATTCTTGGGTTGCCCATCGTCCATTCTTGCTGTGTGTCAACATAAAAAGCTCCAAATCATTTGGCTCATCACCAGTTATGGGGTCCCTCTAATGTGGCAAGAATGTAAAAAATTAGCGACATTTCAACATGTAAGAAAGCATATACATGTGGTTATGTAGTTATTACCTGCTCGTAGCTTATCTGAGAAAAAGCCTTTGATCCTGTCACGTGGTTTATCTTTCGTTTCTGCCGATTATGGGAATTCTTGCTACTAACCCTCTAGACAAGGAGTAAATTTTAAAAATTAAATATTGCATACTTGAAACATATGATTAATTTCAGCAAGTGCAATTGGCAACAATATTAAAAGAAATATCCTCAAACCTGAAATTCTTCACTCCCAAAATACATGACCAGATAGTGCCATTCGATGATGTCCAAATCTTCAGGCTTGTGGCGCATCCTCTCCTCATAGGTATCGTATGCCCTGTACGTAGCACTAAATGTGGAGCGCCATCTTTTGTATCTCTCATTAGCAAATCTTTTTCTTGTTTTCCGGTGTTTCCTCAATGTCCCATTTATTCTGTTGAACATAATCACATATTTGGTGAGACATTAAATAATTTGGTGACAAAAATGTGTACACTAACAAAATAATCTGAAGCTCACCAAGATATCAGATGCTATTCTTTTTTTTCACATCCTCGTGGATATCTCTCCATGTTCTCACTCCAATGAGTGGTGCATGTCTCCTTGTAAACACTACAATTTCATCAGTAAATGTCCGTGCGTTCTCACCTGCACCTCCTCCAAGTCTAGAGAACTCAATTTTTAGTTTTTGACTGCCAGACTTGGATCTCTTGTTGCTTGCTGCCAATCCTTTCATGGCACATCGTGTCTTCCTCTTTTGAGAATCTTGACCAACAAAAGAATGTATAATGCAAGAGATTAAACAATATTGTTTACATAGGGACAATTGATGTAAACATCAAAAAAAAAAAATTCACAGCAAGCATTGCTTACTATTTCCTAGTGTTGGGGATTTGACTTCGCACAAACACAACCCCGAAAATTTCAAACTTAACTCCAAAAGTTGACTTCGTACTAAAAGTTGACTTCGTACCAAAAGTTGACTTCGCACCAAAAGTTGACTTCGTACTAAAAGTTAATTTCGCACCAAAAGCTGACTTCGTACTAAAAGTTGAACAAAGTAAAAGTTAGCAGAACTATCTTCATCAACTTTCATCGACGCGAAGTTTAGAATAAACTCCAGAACTTCGCGCCAATTTCAGAAGAACTTCGGGAAGAGAAAGACTCTAAAGTCATCATGGACCTAGAATGCAGCAGAACGAAGGTCAAATGACAACTTCGCCCCTGTAGTCTAAATGTTGTATTTATTTTAGAGGGGTAAAATGGTCATTTGTATGTAATCCCGAAGGTTAGGACCACTATAAATACCCCCTGACATGTACAGTACAACGGACGACGAATGAGCAGTGATTCTAAGTGCATTCTGATCATTTGGTGTTTGGCGTGAAGTTGGCTTCACCAAACACCTAGTGTTATTGCACGCTGAGCATGAGATGGTTGGTTCTGGGGTGGTGTTGGATTGCTATCTCTATGATTCCTAGGGTTGTCAAGTGCACCTGCAAACAGTATATATATATATATATATATATATATATATATATATATATATATATATATATATATATATATATATATATATATATATATATATATATATATATATGGCAACTTAATAACAGTTGTAACCTATAAATGGTTTGTAAATAAAAGATAATATAATTTGGGAAAATATGTTTTATTACAAATATCATCAAGTTCTCCTTGCACCCTTAACCATTCTTTGTAAGTACTGACTGTATCAGTCCTGAATATATCTTTAAAATCTGTTAAAACCATGCTAATATTAGTGATGAGTGGTCATTGAAATATAATAAGAAAATAACCATTTACAATAGGATAGCAGCATATATCGTACCCAAGCATTTTCCCTCTTTATGCATTTCCTGAAGCCACTTCTTGTAATCATCATCTGACTCATCTGTGTCGTCTTCACTAATTGACGAAATTCTAGGCAATTTAATGGGTGTTATTTGCACATTTCTCTCTGTTATTTGATCCCTAGACAAAACTAATCTGACCTCCTTCTCCGCCGAATTACATGACACCATTGCATTTGCATCATCGTCATATTGGATCTCTTTTAGTGTTGCTACTGCATTACCACATCTCTTCTTATAGTACAAGTAGTCCCTGGAAGCATACCCCAAACCTGATTTCATTGTTATTAAGTTGCCATATGTGAGCTCATCCTTTTTTTTTTTGTGTAAGTAGCAAAGTCTTCCCCCCCCCCCAAGTGCACCCTTGCAAGTAAAAAACATAGTCCATCTTTCTTCCGAGCTGTCACACAGAAAATAGAGACAACCATATAAGTACAGGTCATGAAACAGTGTCCGTAGCTCAGTTAATTTAAAAGCAAAAATTCCTAATAGTTGCATGCAAGAAGTTATTCAGCCCACTTGTATATGGTGTTGTCTTTCAGTAGTAGTTTTACTCTATAGTTGAGTACTGAATTGAATTAATGCCTGTGCCTATGCAGTATTTTTCTTTCAAGAAAAAGTGGCAGCTTGAATCAATGCGCCAAATCAAGTAATTATTTTTTTCTTCAAATTACTTAGAAACTGCGTAATAATTTTGCTTGTTGCATCAACTATTTACAGAAAAAAAACAACTAAGAAACTAATTGATGCATTGAGGCTGAACGGTCTCAGATGCTAATGTCAGAAGCTAGCACCAATGCACCATGGATACAATTCGTTCCCAGGATTTAGGCCAGACTAGGGCCAGGGCTGAAAAACTGAAAGCTGCATGTCACGTAAAAGAAATAATATTCTCAACGAAGTCTAGGAACTCAAGAAAAATAAGATGCTAAAATCCTACTCCTCTGCATCTAGTACAGTATGATATTATAATCTGACTGGAATCAAAACATTATGAACCGTAAATAAGGATTGAAAATTGAAATCGAAAAAACCAAATGCAAACCAGAGCTGCAGCTACTCTATTCCTCGTAGCTCAGCGCCAGTTCTTATCTTCGTCCAGGCTTGGACGGGCAGCGCTGAACTGCCGCTGCCGCTGGGGGCTGGGGCTGTTCCGCTGGGCAGAGCCGCCGCAGCCAGCAGGCGCATAGGCCAGAGCCACGGAGACAGATGGCAGAATGGAGAGGGCGAGCCATGGAGCCGGTGAGGCCGTGAGGGATGGAGCGAAGAGGCAAAAGGGAGGCCGGAAAGAGGCAGGAAGCCACGGCGACGCCCCTGACAGCGGGGCGGGCAAAACATGAGGATGAGACACTAGCGAGCAAAGCGGCGCGAGTCGGTCGAACGCACTGCCCTCTGACCCGCTGCCGTGGTGCTGGCCATGGCAAGCCCGCAGTCAGCCGTCGGTGTCACGTGCATCTTGTTCAACGAAAGCCAGAACACATTCATGCCAATTGCCAACACACCAAAGCCAGAACAGATTCATGCATGTATTGTTTGTCTAAGATGAACGCAATGCAAACCTAAATCAACCAAACACATCTTACCTGCCGTTGTCATTCTGAGAGGAACACTGCCAGCCTTGTAGTCCTTGGCTGTCGTTGCCTTCATCGTCGGCAGAAGGTGTCGAAGTCCTGGACGAAGTTGTTCGCCGAAAAAGCGACATCGTTGCCCTGGGTCTTGACATCATGGAAGTGGAGTCAGGTGCACGCGCGGACAAAGATGTTGGCATGTTCAACGCAGGTGATGTCTCCGCTGCATCAGTTGCCGGCGTTGAAGCCGACCTAGGTGTCCCGGTCGCCGCTCTCACCCGTCCCTCCGAAGAGGTCGCCATCTTCTTCCCTTGTTGGTACGCCCAAAACCCTAATTAGCACCTGGCGGCTGCGACGATACGTCTCTCTCGGCCTCTCCCGATTAGTGAAAAGGCGCGGCACCGAGTTTCGTTTGGAAAAAAATTGGCGGCATCGATCTGAGGCGGCTGTCCAGGTTTCCTAATTTTCAAAAACCAAACCTTTTACCTCCCTCTCGTGTATGTAGATGAAATTCAAATGAACATGGTAATTTGGAAAAAAAACATGGTAATTGTTTTCAAACTTTCTTTGAAACAAGCAAATTTGTGTTGCGGCCCGGTGAGTGTGCAAAGTGCACCGTCGTTAAACTCGACGTCCACATTGTGTGCCGGTCAAACTTTCTCAACTTTGACTATATTTGTAGAAATACGTGTAACATTTATATCTCTAAACACGTTTATTATGAAAGTATATTTAGCGACCTATCTAGTGATCGCTACTGAATTCGCGCGGTTTAACGAGTGCCTGAGACACTCGTCAATGTGCCAAAAACACTCGGCAAACACTTTGCCGAGTGCCGCACTCGGCAAACCGGACTCAGCAACAAATTGGCCGGCAAAAACCAAAAAAAAATGTTGTCATGTGCAATATTTTGCCATGTGTATACCAATCATGTATTACAAATGCTACCAAAAGTGCCCGTGCGTCGGGTCGTTATTTATTTGCCCTTATTCCTCACCATGTGTTGGTGTGCTTGATAGTGACACGTAAGAGCTCATCATGGTCATCCTCGTCGGAGGTGTCCGCCAGTGAACCGCCAAACCTCTAGTACACCGTCAAGATAATAGGGCTGCACACGTCCTCGAGCTCCTTGAGCTTCTCCTCAAAGACCTCCTTGTCGGCATCCGAGTTCATGTCGATACACTCACTGGCCTCCCTAACTGCCTCCTCCACCTTCTCCTTCTCGTCAGTGTCCATCTTACCGGCCATCTTGATGTCGTCCACTGCGCTATTCACCTGGTAGGGTACACATACGTCTCTAACTTGTTGCGAGCATCGACCCGCTCCCTCGCCTTCCTGTCCTCCTCGGCGAACTCCTCCTCGTGCATCATCCGGGCGATCTCCTCCTGGCTAAGGCGTCACTCGTCGCCGGTAATGGCCATGCAATTGCATTGACCATGCAATCGCACGTGTCTTGGTGACATATCCGCAGGAGACCGGCCATCGCTACGGAGCATCAAGCTCACCCGGCCTTTGGTCTTGGCCAGTGGCCTGCGATCGGGCTCCGTCTCGCCGTCACAGCCTGTGGTCCATGGACAACCATCGCCATTGGTGGGGCCACGTTCCGCATCGCAACGGCCGCGCCCACGAGTATTTCCTTAAATGAAAAAATAAATAAAACTCGATAATATCGATTGATTCTCATGAAAGATATTCCCTTGAGTATTTCTTAATGCAAAATTATTTAGATAAATATTAGGATCAATAGTATCTAGTGTATATCCTTCTCAACCTAGATACTTAGGTTTGGGCCCCTATTTGGGTTGGGCCCTCGGCGGTCCCACCCGCCGCACCCCCTCAGGGCGGGCCCTGTATGTCGTCATCGTGGCCGTGGACGGCACTTGAGCTCGGCGTCGTCGTTGCGCTTGAGCTCCACCTGGTCATCAGTGGGCCCACGCTCTGCATGTTGTCACAGCCCGTGGCTAGCACCTGAGCTCCTTCTTGTCATTCATGTTGGACGATCTCGCGGAGACGCGCGGACAGTAGGCCCGGCCCTGGGGCGGGAGGCACGGCCGTCCCAGGTCCAATTAAGCGATGGGCCCATGTATGTATATGTGTAGACTAGGACTAGGACTAGGAGCAATAGGAATATACGCATACGCCGCCAGTTTCGTTCCGTCATCACGATTCATGACTCCCTGTTTCCCGTGCGTGAGTCACGACGCGACCTTCGGGTTTTCTACTTGAGCGTGCGGCAAGGGCCTGGCGGCGTGCCGTCGGCGTTCCAGCAGAGCACTCAGCGGGCGAGTGTCCAGCCGGTAGGAAGCCAGCAAGTGCCCTAATCTCTCCTCCTCTCAATGATGTCACGTGATCCAAATCCTGATCAAGTGATCGGCACTTGCAGTAGTTTCAGCAGGGAGGCCCTGGCTGCAGCAAGGTAGCAATCTAAGTTTTGCAGCAAGGTATGCAAATTAAGAAAGTATTGAATCAGTCACTGAATAATTTTGTATTATGAAATATTTTGTAGAAAAAAGGCACCCGTGACTCCTTCCACACGGACCTCTCGCGAGTCACGATTAGTCCGGCGGCGGTGCCTCCGTCTTCGCCCACAGGCCACAGCATCCTTCTCTCTTCCACTTCGGCCGGCATCGCGTCCCTCTCTCCATCGTTGGTGAGCGCCTCCATCTCCGTCGTCGGCAAGCCCCTCTATTTGTCGCTCGGTCAGATTTCACTCGATACGCTGCTGATTCTGATCGTCGCTGTTGTTCGTTGGTTGGTTGCGAGCAGGGAAGGGCTGGGAGAGCGCGTTGCGCAGTAGACAGGTCGTCTCGTGGGAGCCCAGGGCTTTCATCTACCACAGCTTCCTGGGAAGCAATTGGATCTGGGAATAGTAATGGCTTTCTGTGCTCAGCTTATGACTTACGTATGGGTTTTGCCATGAACTTGGCAATTGTGCGAATAATGTGTCCATGGCAGATTCTGTGCTCTGCTCTATACATTTTTTACTTCCTGAACTTGCTTGGTGTTGGGACAGTCACGTAAAAATATCCCCTTCATCTCCTTTGCCCCCTTGATTTTGTTTCATGTGTGTATGGATTGATTTCCACGCATAAAAAAGCTTTCGTGTTATGCCAATAAAATTTGACCTTGTGTGTATCCCTTGTGTGGTGTTACTCTTGCAGGCGTGAGGCAGAGTAGTTTCTAAGTAAGTAAATGTGTACAAAATATTTGCCTCATTGTCCGAGTTTTGTACAAATTAAATGCCTTGCATCTAGATTTCTGTTTTATATATGCTGAGATTTGTGGTAGCTAGATTTTAACTTAGCTGCTCAGATTTGTGGAAGAGGTCAATGTATTGGATCTTGACTTTTTTTTTGAACATTGCTTTACTGATTCTGAATAAAATAGAGGAACGTAATCAATTAAACTAATTGATTTTTGTTGTATGTGACATTCATCATGCAGAATAATGTTGCGTGAAGATAGGAGTTGGATGCGATTGCCTCGAACGTCGCCTGAGTGGATGCAGAAATTACAAGAATTTTTGAATAACACATTTGGTGACAGAGGTGGCAGTGCTTAGTGTCCATGTCCGAGATGTGTTTCCATGTCGTACAGAGTACGGTCTGGGGTTCAGATTCATTTGCTTTCTAGAGGGTTCGATGAAAACTTCATTAGAGAAGGTGAAGGTTCAGATTTGAGATTACACAATGAAGTCAGGGAAGGTTCAGATTTTGGATTACACAATGAAGATGCAAGTCCAGAAGCTGGTGAAGTGGAAGCACAACATGACGCACCACCAGGTGATGCAGAAGCAGTCAACGAAGATGCACCACCACCTAGTGACGACAGACATGGTGCCACTAGTCTGGTTAGATCCATAATCAGAGGCACTATACATGGAGAGATCAGAGATGATGACAAGGAAAAGCCAAATGAGCACGCAAAGATCTTTTTGAAACCATTACAGGAGGCAGAAAAGGAATTGTATCCGGGGTGCCCAGATGCTAGTAAGGTCTCTTTTATTGTGGAGCTTTTTCAGGTTAAGTGCCTGTATGGTATTAGTAACCGTGCATTGGAGGGGGGTACTCTTTATGTTCTCAAAGTATCTCCCTAAAGGCCATTGTGTTCCAGATACAATGGAGAAAGTACAAAGGGTGGTTAGAGATCTCGGCTTGGACTATGTAAAGATAGATGCCTGTTATAATGATTGTGTGCTCTTCTGGAAGGAGCATGCTAATCTGGATGAATGTCCTAAATGTAGTGAGTCTAGGTGGGAAACGCCCGACGACGGTGCTCGTAGGGGCAAATCAGATGATGGTGCAGATGCGGCAAACAAGAAGCGTGTCCCAAAGAAAATCCTAAGGTACTTTCCTCTTACTCCTCGGCTGCAAAGATTATATATGACAGAGAGTACATCATCACAAATGAGATGGCATAAGGAAAAATTGGTCAATGATGGCAAAATGCGTCACCCTACTGACTCAAAGGCATAGAAGCATGTGGATAGGAAGTATGGAGAGTTTGCAGAAGAAGCTCGTAATATTAGGTTGGGTCTTGCTTCTGATGGCTTCAACCCCTTTGGCATGCAAAATGTTAAATACAGCACATGGCCTGTTATCCTAATCCCTTACAATTTGCACCTTGGTTGTTTGAGAAACAACCTTATTGGATAATGTCGATGTTGATACCTGGTCCAGGATCTCTTGGGATGAATATTGATGTATATTTGAGGCCCCTCATTGATGAGCTTAAGGATCTTTGAGTAAATGGTGTTTTTGCATGGGATGATAAGGTAAAGAAGAATTTTAAGCTATATGTTATTTTGCTTTGGACAATTAGTAACTTTCCTGCATATGCAATGCTTTCTGGTTGGAGCACAAAAGGCAAATTTGCATGTCCATACTGCCACAAGGATACAGATTATTTGTGGTTAAAATATGGTAACAAGCACTGCTACATGGGACATCGTCGTTTTCTGCCCATGGACCATCCATGGCGCAAGAACAAGATCAGCTTCAACAATGAGGTGGAAAGCAGGGAGGCTCCAGTCCAGTGTCTGGTGAGTAGGTATTGGAGCATTATGCAACTTTTGATCAATTGAGATTTGGAAAGGAGGCAGGAAAAAAGAGGAAGTGTGATGAAGATAAAAGATGGCACAATTGGAGGCAGAAGATTTTTTTTTGAGCTCCCTTATTGGTCTTCTTTGCTCATACGGCATAATTTGGAAGTCATGCACATTGAGAAAAACATTTGTGAGAGCATATTGGGTACTTTGCTTGAAATTGAAGGTAAGTGTAAGGATAGCGATAAGGCCCGGCTTGACATGGAACAACTAGGGATAAGACAAGATCAGCATCCAGTGATTGACAATGATAATTATACTTTGCCAGCAGCCTTGTATTTCTTAGATAAGGATGACAAGACAAGTTTATGCCAATTTCTACAGGGAGCAAAGATGCCTGATGGGTGTAGCTCCAATATAAGGAGATGTGTTGATGTAAATGCATGTAAGGTGTCTGGACTCAAAACTCATGACTACCATATTATTCTACAAAAACTCTTACCCTTAGTTATCAGAAAGATTTTGCCAGACGATGTTGTCATGCCTTTGATTCAGCTCAGTAGGTTCTTCAGTGCTTTTTGTTCGAAGGAGCTGGTGGAAGAAGATGTTGACAAACTTAGCAAATCAATTGCAGAGACTCTTTGCCGGCTTGAGATGGTATTCCCACCTGCATTTTTCGATATCATGGTGCATTTGCCGGTTCATCTAGCTCAAGAGGCTAAACTTGGAGGGCCCGTGTGTTATAGATGGATGTATCCAGTTGAGAGGTATCTACGTACTGTTAAAGGCTATGTGAGGAACAAGGCGCACCCAAAAGGTTCTATAGCTGAGGGATACAAAGCTGAGGAGTGTCTTACATTTTGTTCTAGGTTCTTGGATGTTGACACCAAGCTGAATCGTGTTGATCGGCATGAAAGCACAGCTGCAAATGAGCCGCCATGTGGTCTAAGCATATTTAGTGAAATGGATTACAAGAGGAGAGGTCAGAATTTGCATGTATTTGAAGCAGATGAGATTCATAAGATGAAGCACTATATACTCAGTAACTGTGAGGAAGTCAACCATTTGGTCGAGTAAGTTGCAATATATTTTCTTTTATAATTGACTAGGAAATATGGATGCTGGTAAAATATGATCGGAACCATAATTGAACCCTGGATGGATAGGTTCTAATATAGTCCATAGCGAACTGACAACACTTAGATTTTTTATGCCTAAGTAATTGGCTATTTCAATGTAGGCAGCATAAGGAAGAACTTAAAAGTACTAGTATAAGGAATCTTGATAAACGACACCAGGAGCACTTTGTAAGGTGGTTTGACGACAAGGTTAGTACTATTTTTGTATTTTTTTAATTCCATATGATGGTTACGACGATGTAATAACTAATATAATATTTGTCCTCAAATGGTGTTTGCAGATCACCAAACTATATGAGAAAGGGGAAGCAAGTGAACTCATGAATGCCCTTGCTACAGGACCAGACCATCAAGGTCGTGTGTTCAATAGATGCTACATCAATAATTGGTTTTTTCGAACGGACGCCATTGAGAGAAACTTTGTGACACAGAACAATGGTGTGCTTGTGAGGGGTGATGGTAGTACTGGCAACATGACATGGTATGGAAAAGTTAAAGGAATGATCTCACTCGAATTCCCTACACAAAAAGAAGTTATATTGTTCCAGTGTGATTGGTATGATGTGCCTGCTACCACTACCAGTAGAAGTAGAGGATACAACAGGGATAAATATGGTATTATCGATATCGATACTTCTAGGTTCCGATATTCAAATGAACATTACATACTGGCGACACAGGTTGAACCAGTGTTTTTTTGTCAACCTCGTGACCAAGCCGGGATGGTCCAGTGTTGTTGCGGTGAGACCAAGAAATTTGTTTGCTATGCCAGAAGAAGAAAATCAGGGTGACCTTGACGTCGATGTACTTGATGTGGGAATTCAAGATATGAATTTATTAGGCATACATCATGATTTGTCAAATTGGACAAGACTAGACAAGGAAGGCACAACTGGTGATGCCATGGTTATTAATCAGGTGCGTGGAAGAAAGTGAGGAAGATTTCGTTGTTTGAATCCATATTTTTGTTGTTAATTTGTGATGTTATAATCAGGTGCGTGCCGAAGCAGTTCCCGAACCAGATGATGCAGTCTTGCTTGATGAGGATGATGACGACCAAGATGACACCTACATTGACGATGGAGTCGTTGCACCAGTTGTGGTAGAAAGCGAGGAAGATGATTTCTTTGTTTAAATGCATATTTTTTGTATTGGTTTGTGATGTTATAACTGGTTTTTTTTGCTGCACTATCACATTGTTCTACATAATTAATATTTGTGTTTGGTCTTTAATCTTTATTCTCATTTTAGGCTGGAATGAAAGACTTAAAGAAACCTCAAAAATTCTCTTTTTAGACTGGAATGACTTGGCTGCACATGTATGATGTCAAGTTCATTTTTTGAACTCTATAATATATTGTTGGAAATATATGGTCCAAGCATCCAGATTGACCATATTATCGCCAAACTAGGAATACGAATGAAAAAAATCAGTGCGCACCAGCAGCAAACAGCGAAAAAAATCCCCAAAGGAGCGCGACCAGGCCAGAGACGCACCCAGGCTAGTGACAAGCAAAATCCGCACAATACCATGCAAATTCGCGAGCAACAGAAATATGCATCAACCAGGGGGTCGAACCCTGGTCACTTGGTTCCAGACGCGTCAGCCTAACCAGTTGGACTAGCAATCATTCCTGTATACTTTCTCCGTCCAAAGTTACATGTTTTGGTGAGATGCGTGTGCAGGTAATCTGAGCCAATTGACGCCGCGTCGTCGCTACAACTTTTGGTGCCGGTCCTGGGGGTGGGGGGCATGCAGTTTTATGAATATTAAGTTATTTATCATTAGTTTACTTGGCTCACAAAGTTAAAAGATCAAGAAGGCAATAGCAACACGTTAATTGAGAAGGCTAATTGGCTTAGCTAGAGCCCAGCTCAGGAGACCTGCGATGCCCAGCGATGACTGCAGCCTGCTGAATCAGTAGGTTCTCATCGCTTCTTTTTAGTCTCTCGATCAAAAATCGAATTCATTAGTTAGGGACTTAGGGTACACTGAGCATATATAAAGAATTTTTTTGCTTTATGACGGATTCTGTTACAATTTATGGGTTTGTGAGACGACTATTACTCATTAGTATCTAAGTTGTCATTTTGAGGCAGCATCGTCCAAAGGTACTCATTAACCAAAAGCCAAAAGTTCATATTATTTTGTATGTGATACTTTTCAGTTTTATTAATTAATTATAATGATTTCTTATGAATATTGCTTTTCGACCCATTTGAGCGTAAAAATGAATTATACATACACGTTGAGTATTTTTTTAAAAAACAACATGTTTATAAAAGGTCCTGAGTTTTGGTTCGGCTCCAAGTCCAAAATAACTTAGGACCGTGTGCCTCTGCTAGCTACGGCGTCGCGATCCCACATGTCTCGCATATATTTTTTTTTACGTGTACGTGGGGAGATTAACAGGTTGCTGTTGGGCCCAAGCCTATCTAACTAATTAAAGCCCACCTTATACGTTAGTTTCTTGCAACATACAACTAACGGTGGCAATTGTAACTCGATATTACATCCACTTAGGATCATCGTTGCAATTAGTATGTACCAATTGCAACACTACAAAAGACTATTGCATCCCCAAAAAATCGTGGAAATAGTATGTCACTATTGCAACCGTTGCAAATCATTCATTGCAATATCCATCAAGCATTTGCAACAACTTGAAAAAATTACCGCAACCAAAATAGTTGTGGCAATAGTACCACATAAAGGCAACCAAATCCAATATAGTTGCAAGAAGATCAGGTAATTGCAACACAAATCAATATTAATGCAACCACAAAACTCCATTGCAATAAGACCTATCAAGTGCAACGGAAGACTAAAATAGTTGCAATAGAACACACTTTTTGCAACGATTAACCATACATATTGCAACACTTTTACTTCGTTGTATTACAGGCACATATGGCAACCATTTTACGCCTAGGTTGCAATATGACCCCCCTATGGCAACCAAACTTGTGGTGTTGGAGTGGTGTGGCGTGGCATTAGGGGGGAAACCTTGTAGAGAACGGAAAAAGCTTCCATCTTAAGGTCTTATCAGGCATGCCAGCAATGTGCAAGCATGCACAGGTCTACTCGAACTCTCGTAGGTGTAAGCATGGATTTTCGTTACCTTCTCCCGAGAAGGGTTTATCCCGAATCATATTAATTAGACATGGGCGCAGCTCATAGTCATGTGTTATGATAGGCTCTACAGATTTTGGTGGCCTGAAGCTTTTGCACATGCCATAAAGACAGATAGGCGTGGAATTTAAAGCATCCATAAGGATAATAAAAGGTAAAAGTATAATACAAGATTAAGCTAAACTAAGTCAAAATCAGCAAACCGTTCCCCAGCAACGGTGCCAGAAATGGTTGTCGGTATAAATTAACTGCACTCTATTATATTATTATTATCAGATTATCCGCAAGCGCACAGATATAATACCGATGTAGCACTTCACCCGGAGGTTTTTAATATCGTATCCACAGGGAATAGTAGGTGATAGTGACCAAGTTTATAGACTTAACCCAACAATTAGGGTAGATAAAATTAAGAAAGAGGAGATAACTATTGACTATCTAGTTCCAACAACCGGTAAGGTTTAAATAATACCGTTCTAATTGGGCAGTAACCTGAATAAGAGCAGAAATCAGAGTTCTCTCCTACCAAGCACCTATACACCTACCAATCCTATCAACGGAAAGTGGACTACAGAGGAACCAACGTAACTGTCACCTACGCAGACTACCACTATCCGGCTAATCAGGGGGCATTCACAAGTAAACCTAGCCTACGCACCACGTCTACACTATAAAATACTACTTCAATCAAGTAATGACTAAGATCAAATCACTCAATATGAGTTGCAAACTTAAGAACAAATAAGAACAACTGCTTACTTGAATTAGAATGTTGAATACAAAAGTTCCTCAGAACGCAGCTCCGGACGAGGAAGCTGAATCCAGAAGAATACAGCTACGGAGAAGCGCCAACAGGCCGAAACTCCTCCAGAACTTTACTCCTCTACTCTATCTCTCTACTTCTCTAAACAATACTAGATCTAGAAGAACTACTCTCTCCTAATTGCTACATCTAACCCTAACTGGAGATATTGAACTGAAGCTCAGGAATAGGGATTTCCTCCAGAGAGGGGGTCTGCCCCTTTATTTATAGCCCAGTGGGGTGAACGTGCGTCGCCGGATCAAACCGACTTAACCAAGGGCCGAGATGACTCCTCATAGGCGGTGGAGGAAGACTCTAGAAGGAGGGGGCCAAACCCTAGCAAGGTGGGGCCGGCCGGCCCCAGGGTGCGCCGCCCGGCGCCCAACTGTGGGCTTTTGGGCTCATCTTCGTCGTGGTGTCTCTCGATCCTTCTAGAAGTTGATTGCTAGGTTTTCCGTTGGCGTTAAGTTTCGTGACTTTACGCACTTTAATCCCTCTTTTATGTTTTTCTGGAATACTCTCTGGAAAATATGAAATCACCAAAACTCGTGAAAATTGTCAGTTAAAACCCTAGACTAGTGTGTATTCATGTGTCCTTTCATGTCTAAAGTTCTAATAAAAGTTGACGTTATCCACCGTCAACAAAGATCTCTGATGGGTACCAATGTTGACGGTCGTTAAGTACCAATTTTATACCGTCAACTAATACTTAGAAAGGGGCAATAATAGAAACATATGGGTTATTACTGACAAATTCCACGAGTTTTGGTGAATTAACTATTTTTCTAGGGAATTATCCAGGAAAGCTTGAAAGAAGGATTCAAGTGCATAATTATCACAAAACTTAATCACGAAGGCAACAAATGTCATCGGCAAGGTAGAAGCGTCTAGAAGGCACACGAAGCAACAGGGTCCCCACTTGTAAGGTGGTGGGGCTGACCGGTGCCAAGGGGGCTGGGCGGCGCCCCCCTAGGGTTTCTGGCAGCCGTCTTCTCGAGTCTTCCGCAACCGCCTCCGAGGAGTCATCTCAGCCCTATGTTAAGTCGGTTTGATCCAATGGCGCACGTTCCCCCCACCGGGCTATAAATAAAGGGGCAGACCCCCCTTCCTAAGACACCAATTCATTCCTCCTGCTTCATTTATCAAGAGTAGACAGAAGTTAGGGTTTTCAGAGATTAGAAGTAGAGCTCTAGTTCTTCAAAGTTCATTAGTTTAGGCGTCTAGTAAGGTTCAAGTAGAGTTGGGCGCTACACTCGGGATTCCAGATCTGTTCGTCTGGAGATCGGTAATTTTACCTTGTATCTCATTATGACTTTGCTCTATTTTAATATATTGCTACTTATTCAGTTCTTAGTTTATTCTAATTGCATATTTGATATAGTTATGATTGGTGATGATTATTGTCATATGATCATAAAGCGTCTAATTCAGTACTCGAGTGAGTTAGGTGGTATGTATTATGTAGACGTGGTGTCTAGATATATTGCATACCTACGGAGGCACCCTGACGTGCCGGGTCATGTGGTAGTCCGCGTAGGTGACAGCTGCGTTAGTTTCTCTGTAGTCCACCCCCATACGTAGGACGAGCAGAGCCGCGAAAGAAGGTGACCCTTGTGTCTTAATATCCTCATGTCCACACCCCAAAATTTCTATTTTGGGATGTGACTAGAAACATTAAAAACAAAACAAAGATTCTACCCTTTTCTAAAAATAACAACTTAGCTTAAGTTATTTACAATTTAGATATTAAAAATGTGAGTTTCCAAAATTTTTGGAACTGAATTTAATGGTTTGTTTCATTCATGCCTTTGCATAGTGTTTTGTATGAAAAATGATTTTTAAATGTTTTCAAATGCGCATAGGGTTTTATTGGAATCAAATATCCTAAGATCTTTGATCAAGTTTCCATCTATAATTAAATACTTGGAACAATATACCTTGATCCTTGTTCTAAAAATCCTTGATGGATCTCCAAACATTCATCTTGCTAAACACCCAAGCTCATGTTTTCAAAATCCCTAACTTTTCATATCCTAACTTGTTCTCTCTTTTATCCTTTCTTCCTTATATTTGAGCTTCCAATCCTCTTTGACTGAGTCTTATCCAAATCTCAAAACATATGCTTAATGATCAATCATTGTATCCCATTCCTCTCATGCAACTCTACCATCACTTTGTTCAAGTCAAAACAATCACATGTTGTGTACCCATGTTAATCTCAATTCCAACTTTCTTCACCTTCCCCGACCTTTGGGCAACATACACATGGACTCTTTCTCCTCCACTCATTCTCCTCTTGATCAAAGCCAAACATATTTTTGAACCATTCTTGAAAACCATATGGTCTTGGTCTCACCGTTTTGGAACGCTAAATTTTCCGAAAAGCCTTATCGTGTCGCTGGGAATTTTGCGGGCTGAGCTCAACACCATCATTCCATATTGTATTCTTATTTTTATACAAGCACCTAGTCTATCCCATTAGTAAAACATGTTCCCCATCTCTCTTTCTTTTGCTAATGGATCGACCCAACTCATTTCGTCCTCCGACATCGCTCCGAGCCGAATCGGGTACAAAGTTTGAGTTATCTCTCGCCGCGGATCAAAACCCAACCATCCTCCTTTCATTTGTGGGTCAACACCAAGCCCAACCAGCCCTCTAGGACTTCCTCTCACCTCTCCCACGTCAACCCCTGGTTCCCTCTCCATTTTGGACAAAAATATCAACCAAGGCATGGAAATATCAAGACAAGACCCTTTGCCTTCCAACCCTTTGGCCTCCCAACCTTTCCCCTTCACATACACCTCCCCCACAGCCCCCTCACGCCTCCCCCTTCATTTCTCACGTCAAGAACAGAGGGGAGACGCCCCTGCTCCTCCTCATCCTCCCCCATGGCTGCCCCAACCATTCCCCAACCTTCTTCCCCTTCCGCACCATGGAAACGAAGCAAATCGGTGATTGCAACCCATCTTGCCACCTTGATTCCCTTTCCAAGCACCCAACAAGGATTTGGAGGACATCATCATCACCCTCCCTGCTGTTCAAGTCGTGGTGATGGCCTCTACCACCATGGATGTCACCCCGATCAACCGCATCGCGAGAAGGATGCGCCGTTGAACCGCGTTGTCATCACCGGCCGTCGTTGATGTGATTCCCCGCTCCACCCCACCAATCCCCATGGTGAGAACCCTAAATCATCTCTCCCAACATGTTCTCATATTGTCCTCTGAATATAAAGTACCTTTGATGAGATATGGTTGATCCCCGTTGAATTTTACCCGGTGTATGTGTTGCTGTCCTGGCGGCCAGCAGCGCTGCTGTTTGTAGAAACGGCGTTCCTCGCTGTTCCTTTGATCAAATCATCAAACCCTTTGGTGGAATTGTATTTTATATCCTTGAACACGTCCCTGTAAAATGGTTTCCTCATAGGAGTTGAGAAACCTGAGATATGGTCATCACCGTGCCACTGTCCCTGCTGTCTGGACAGATTGGCATCTCTAAGTGGTTTTGGCGTTCCCCGCTAATCCTCTGTTCAAATCACCAATCCCTTTAATAAACTTGTTCATTGCATCCCTGCACATGATCCCACAAGTTGGTTTGGTTATACAATTCATGATGGCCGAGATATCGGCACCAACATGCCTTGCACCCCTGCTGTCCAAACTGCAGACACGCTGTTTTTGGCAGCGGCGTTCCCGTTGATCTAGTGATTCCCTTGATGAACCCTTTGGCTATATTATCCTTTATATAGTTGCACACACCTCTGAAATGTTTCAGGGCTATATAATCAAGTATGAAAGAGATATGCTCCTATCTTGTGCTCGCTGTCCTGCTACCCTGCAGCCGCGCTGATGCCGGTTTGCATGCGTGTTCCCGATGATTCTCGCT
>JAHLJS010000005.1:51998501-52229117 GCA_038502445.1 Eremochloa ophiuroides | reverse complement strand
GCCCTGAACAGACCAGCACTGAGCCGACCGTGCCCTGAGCCACCGAATCGCAGCCTCGCAGCAACCAACGCTAAATCTGGACTCAGCGGAGGAAGAAGAGGGGAGCGGAAGAAAAGTATATCACCTCGTGTGCTCCACGCTCGGATGCGGCGACTGCCGGTCCCGTGGTACTCTTCTGGGTCTAGGGTTTGGGGGCAAGAACTTGGAAGCCGCTACTTGAAGCTCCTCGAAGGCGCCGCCGCATGCCACCTCTGCTCGAAGAAGCTGCTGCCACCGGCGGCGGCGGAAGCCCCTCGGAGTTGCCGTTTGGAGGAGAGGAGTAGGACGCCGCGCCACCATCTGCGGAAGAAGCAGCCACGGGGTAGACTTAGATAGACGAGCTGAATCGGAGAAGATGCTAGGGTTATGTTGTTCTCCTGGGCTGGGGATGGGCAAGGCAATGGGCCGGAATGGCACACGTTTTAGTGGGTTGCTCGGTCAAGTGAGCTAGGTGGGGTCATTTCTTGTTCGCGTCAGACGGACTGACGGTATACATCTTTTTAGCGACAGACAACTACACGTTAAATATAAATACATATAGTGACAGACAACAACTCGTTAAATGAGGATTTAGCGTCAGATGATTTGTGAGATATCTTTAGCGTCAGATCACCCATCGATAAAAATAATTTTTAGCGGCAAATGTTTGACGGTGATTTGGTGTTGTGGTGTAGTGCCTAAAAAAAGATCGATGATCCTCGCAAAGAAGAAGAAGATCGATGATGCATGACCAGTCACAATATATATACGGCCGGCGAGTGTGTGTACGTGCGTACAGCTGGCTGGAAGAATACTGAGCAGTGATGTAGAGAGTACTACTACGCTAGTAGGAGTTTTCCCGTCAAAAAAAGATCGATGATCCTCGCAAAGAAGAAGAAGATCGATGATGCATGACCAGTCACAATATTTATACGGCCGGCGAGTGTGTGTACGTACGTACAGCTGGCTGGAAGAATACTCAGTGATGTAGAGAGTACTACTACGCTAGTAGGAGTAGAAAATGTTGGATGGACGGATCATTCAGTGCGGCATCGTTGATCCGTCGCCGCAGAAGTTATGGCGGCACTGCAGGAGTGCAGGCAGCAGACACTTCAGCGACGAATCGGAGTTTGGGCCAGTTTGGCATCGATGAACTACTGAAGATGCGACGACGCCATTGCAGCGCACACGCTGAGCCTCTTATTATTATATTTGCTCAAAGACACGCATGCTTTAATTTAGACGGAATAGCCACATTCCTCGAAGTATCGCTGAAAGGTTAGTTTGGTCCCTGAACCACAGAAACGGCTATTTTAATCCTCAAACTTTCACAGCCAGCTTAGCCAGCTTAATTTCGTCCCTAAACTATAAAAACGACCATTCTTGTCCTCAAACTTTCGCGGCTGGCTTAATTTCGTTCCTGGTCCGACGTGGAGCGCCACGCTGGCTCGTCTCATCATTACCGAGTCAGCTGGAATCAGTTTCTGAAAGCCTGTACTGATTTATTCTTATTCCAACTTGTCGCAACTAGTTGTAACTCTTCGATACAACATGGGATGAAGATGATTTTTGTATAAAAATTATAGATCTCGATAAGATCTACAACTTTCTAGTTTTAATATTTTTTATTTGAGGACATTAAGATACTTAAAAAGTTAATATTACGGTGCTAACATTTTATATTACCTTTTATATTAATTACAAGCAGCAGATATTAACTTTTTGAGCATCTTAACATCATTAAATAAAAAAAATAAAACTAAAAAGTTATAGATCTTATCGAGATCTACAATTAAAAATCATCTTCATCGAATATTGTATTGAAGAGTTACAACTAGTTGCAACTAATTGGAATAAGAATAAATCAGTTGCAGACTTTCAAAAACTGATTCTACCTGACTAGGCGATGACGAGGCGAGCCAGTGTGGCGCTCCACGTCGGACCAGAGACGAAATTGAGCCGGTTGCGAAAGTTTAAGGACGAGAACGGTCGTTTTTATAGTTTATGGACGAAATTGAGCTGGCTGTGAAAGTTTGAGGTCTAAAATGACCGTTTTCATAGTTCAAGAACTAAACTGAGATTTCGACGATAGTTCAAGAACGAATTTGGCTATTCAATTTACACGCACTGTCGGCACATCGTCGCTGGTTGGTCCGGCGTCCGTGCACCGGTGCATGGTGCTACGCAAGTCCGCGGAAACTTATTAGCACCATCCACGTTAGTTAGTCGTCGTTAACGCTAGCTGCCTCGACACACAGTCACAAATCATGTAGCACTGTAGTAGATTGGACGGTGGCCTTTACGTGATGATGAAAGAAAAGCACACCGATGGGATGGATGTGATGGCCGTATCCGCCAAACAAAGCTTAGCTTTCGGCTCCAATTCCTCCGCCCAATCAGCAAAATCTAGCTAGAGCTGCTTCTCCATGCACGCAATCGATTCCTAGCTTTCTCCTGCCAAAACAAGGCGATAAAAATTTCCAAAAAAAACAAACAAGGCGATGGAAACATCAAAAGATAGTAGTAATGGTCATCGCCATCAGAGCATATAATCTACAGGGAAATTATTATTTGTGGACTATATAGGTTTTGTTTGAAAACTTCCCAGTACTGTACTCCGTATTTTATAACAGACGGAGTAGCTCAGTGGCACGTGCTGTGCAAGTGCAACGCAGGTCCCAAGGCACGGAAAGACACGCTGCTGGCTGAGAACTGCAAGCACCTGAAACGCCCGGGCGTGGCATCTATCGAGAACGAGGACATGCCGCTCGGCTAGGCTAGGGAAGCTGCTGCTCGGCTAGGCGTAGGGATGCTGCCACTTGGGCAGAGCCAAATGCTGACTCAGGCGTCAGTGTCTGAACATTGGTCGATGGAGGCGGTTTCCTAAGAGCAAGTCCAGTAATTGAGATAAGTATTTGGCTACAAGACAAGTCTTAAAAGTCAAAACAGTACAACAACAATCTTCTTCTTGTCTACTACTAATTCAATAATAATTTTCAGTACTGCTATGGCCCACCATTCATCTATTCTGTACACCCTCCCTCTCACATGCACGGTATCGGCTAGCAAAGATAACGGCTTTTTTGCACGGGGATATGTCACCAGCTAGTCGACTTCTATAGCGCCGAGCAAACTCATTTTCTGTTCTCTCCATCCCATTGGCAAATCACCTGACACGTTTGGCTATACGTCTATTATTATACCTACCCTAAACTGTTTGTCTACCTACAAAGAAGCTACAGTTTTTAACTGATGCTAATTTATTACGAGAGAAAATGCTAATAAACTTAAGCGAACACACATGCTAGAGTACTTAATGGGTAGCTGTTGGTACCATGGCTCTTGACTCAACACCTGGTTCGTGCCCTGTTTCACCTACTACTATATGAAACACTCCAGCAGAGTCCTGTCCTGTTCTCCATATGGGGATCCCACCCATCTAAAAATAAAATGAGTGCACATCTCACACCCTAAACTAGGATAAAAGAAGTATTACTCTTAAAATTCAACAAGTCACATGCCTTGTGCCAAGGGTGGATCTGGCCGTAGTCCATACGCCCTTGTAGTTTTAGGCTGCGTTCGGATCCCATGAAAAGTGCTGAACTTTCAGTACTTGTACAGTGTTTCTCTCTCACAAGATTTCAGCACTTCTACAGCACTTCAGCGCTTTTCAGCACTTCACCGAACGGAGCCTTAGTACAACATCGAAGATTCAACACCAAAACCAACCCCCTCAGCCTCAGGCCTCACCTCTCACCCCATGTGTCCGCCACCCTACTGCACCGCACGAGCGCGTGGCCGCACGCCCCGCAGACCCTACTGCACCGCACGAGCGCGTGGCCCACGATCACCGCTCTTCGGGCCTAGCCTCTAGCCCCGACCCCAGCAAGCTAGCTGTGATCCATCCGCGGCCCACCCGCCGGTTTAAGCAATTTTTTTCATTTTTAAAATTCTCTACTGAATTTCTATTCAAATTCAATATTTCAATTGGGTTGAATTTGAATTAGAAATATGGATAATGGATTTAATAATGAGAAAAGTAAAAAAAATTCAGTCCAACAATATGGACAGTTGGAATGAAAAAATAAAAAAAATAGAAATATTGATAATTGGACTGAATTTCTATTCATTTTTCTAATGATACAGTAGACCATCAGATATTTCTAATGACCTTTTCATTTATATTTTAATCTTATTCATATGCAGAGGTTGACAAGAACATAGAAGATGCCAATACACCACCACCACAAAGACATGAATGAAGTTATTTATTTTTATCTCATCATGTGTATTGTACAACATTCTTAAGCTTCTTAGACATTCTAGTCTCGAGTAAAACTTGGATCCGCTAGTGCCGTTTGCAGAGGCGGAACCAGGGGGCCAGCAGGGGCCATGGCCCCCCTAAACACTGTAGAAAATTTATAATACCCTTGAGAAAATTTAATTTATAGCACATCAAACCATCAATTTATCCATATTTTTATCACACTATTATGATTTGTTGCTATGAATACTAACTGCATATGTAAAAACATTTAAATAATTATTGAGATATACAATTATATATATAGATTGTCATACTTAGGGTCTGTTTGATACATAGCTGTTTTTTTTAACACCTTTTTCCAAAACAGTTTTTATGGATAAAGCTGTTTTTCCTCTCCTTTCACAAAGGGATCAGTCGACATGAAACTGAAAAAGTAGCTTCTCCTAGCTCTCTCCTCCTCATTTCGCTCTGTCAACTATGCATAACGTTGTTGGTAAAGCTGTTTTACCGAATAATATTTTTAAAATAGCTCAGTTTCATCGAAGAAATTGCTCATGAAGCTATTTTTCAGAAAAAAATCACATGTGAAGCTGAGATATGCTAAATGGGACCTTAGATGTGTCATCGTATTTGTCCGCCCCCCCCCCCCCCCCCCCCCCTAATCAAAGTCGCTGGTTCCACCACGGGCCGTTTGCACTTGGTTCAACAGGTCACAAACGCTAACCTCAATGTCGTCAGCCTTGCAACATGTTCCACGTCGGCGCCGAACAATTGTAGCTACTACCAGCACACTCCGGCAGCGATCGTTTTCTGACAGGCAACTTGGCCATTTTTCTAGCACGCACGCCCAAGCCAAGGCCCGTCCGGCCGTCCCCGCAGGCCGCAGCCGCAAAACGCTGTCTGCCCCTGGTTGTGATTGGACTCCACACCGCCCTCCCGTACCGACTGATCATGAAACCTGCTGCTGAGAAGATGCTGAGAAGAGTGAGATAGAACAAATCAGCACGACGCAGCGCATGGCCGCGTGCCGTGCCGTGCGATGCCAATGCCATCATCTTTGCTTAAAGCGAAAGCTCTTCTCACGTCCGATCACATCTCACCGGCGGGCAATATGATTCCCGTGCTATCTATCGCAGTCGCAGCAGGACGGACCAAATCATTTGCGCCCAGATAGCCATGTCAGCTTTGCCGTAGCTTCCTTTCCGTCTATCTGCGACGATCGTGTACCAGACTGGCTACCAGTCAGTCAGTCAGTCAGTTAGTCAGGTCTCAATCGAGCTCCTCCTCTCCCCTTTCCAACACCCGGCCGCAAGCATCATGAGTCCGCCTGTTGCTGCATGTGAATCAGCACGGCATGCGCAGTGAATTCGATGCTGATATCATGCCCAGTGCAGGCCTTGAAACAGCATTGGACTGCTGGGCAAGACCCAGGAGGTTGTTAACGCTCAGTTCAGCAGGACTTATGGTGGCTATATGGTTGATTAGCTGTGAGAGAAAAAACGCTGCTCTCCGTCTGAAAAGTAGAGATGATTCAGGCTGATAAGCTAAAGTAAACATAAAAGTAATTTTGATTCCCCAGGAGTCAGAAATTGGACCAATGCGTGCAAATATCTGATGGCCTGCTGTATCATTAGAAAAGAACCGAGCATAATGACTTGCCATTTAGCAAATTCAGACCAACCAGAACCAATCAGTCATTGTTTCACAGACTCACTTCTCACAAGTCACAATGACATCTCAAGATTGGCTCACACAAAAGACACGAGAGTAGGAGTGTTGTGCTACCGCCTACCGGGCCTACTGGCTACTGTAATCTGTGGGCCGTTTGATCCAGAGCAGCTTTAACAACCACAGGTAATAATGTCCCTAGAAAACTCACAATGATAGATCCAAGCATTTGCTTTTCTAGCTGTATCATTATTGAAAGGTGCTAGTACTAGGCTCTTTCTTCCCTACACAACAAGTTCCAGAAAAGAGCAAGCACATACTACTACTTGATCGTATGTACAGTAAAGCAAGACCATGTGCACATGTTGACCTCTTCTGGTCTTGTTCTCGTTTCCGTCTAGTATTAGCACATCTCACATCGTCCGAAACTGTGAGGTGAAATGGCCCGGATGAACCGCAAGCAAATTGTTAGGTGCGGGACGAACACACGGAAGCTGGGATGATGCCTGAAGATTCAGCCCATTCAGTTTTTGTTGCCAGGGAGGACTGTAGCCGTCAGGCTGTTGTCCAAGTCCGTTACCTTCTGTAACTGGGTCTTGTGAGTTGTGGGGAAGTCGTTGTGCTGCCGTTAGCCTGCTGTTAGGCGGTGGCCTGAGTGGCGCGTGTATAAAGGCGCCGGTTGTGACTGAATCGTTATCGATGAAAAGAATACTGAAACTCTGAATTTCCTACATTTTTTGGTTCTTGTTCTGAACTTTCCCTCTGTTCTTGCCTTTCCTTTCTCTGAATTCCATTCCAACGCCGCAAACAGTCAGAACCTTGCTTGATCCGGTCCTGACTCGAGTCCTCCATCTTTTCCACAAAGGTAGATACTCCCCGTTGCAAAATTTAATGTGGGGTTTTTTTCTCCTCCTTGGTAATATGCCACCTGAAACAAAATCCGTTACTAAAATATCAGTGCCATGGAAGTATCATGACTTGAGCAATGGGAGCTGATTTTACAGTGATAAGGAAGTCATTTATATAATCGGAAAAAAGGAAGTCCTTGAATCAAATCCATAGAGAAGGCCAAGCAAACTGGCAAATTAAAGCCCACTGAGAAGGGAAAAAATTATAAGAGCGCAGTTAGGTTAGGCCAGTTGTTCAGCTCAATGCACAAAGGGAAAAAATCATGGGAAACATCCCAAATGATTAGACGTATTCAATTCTTTTTTTTTATTCAGAGACGTATTCAATTCGACGCACATGCGGCGATGCAGCGAAGGTAGAAGGAACTAGGAAGCTGTGTGGTCTTCTTTTGTTGGGCCGCAGTGCAATTGGGGCCTCTTCGTCCGATTGAACCGTTGCACGAAGATGGGTTGGGCTAGGCATCATGGGCCAGTTGCCATTTTTTCTCATTCTCAGTTGCCATTGTTCCCATGGGTACTTGGGTTATCATTTATCAAGGTTGGTGTGCGGTCTTCCCTGAGAAGCCAGCTATGACGAGCTCCAAATTATTCTGGGGCTGCTTGGTACCTTTGCTAGCCCTCCTTGCTTAGCCGGTACGAACAACAAGAAACTTGCTCATCTAAGACCAGTTAACCAAGCAAACTATCTCCTGCAAATTCTTGCTAGGCAAAGCTACAGAGTACCAAGCAAAACTACAAAGCAGCCACAGGTCCTGGACAGTCTTTTTTTTAAGGGGAGGGCATGGTCGCCATTTTGGCATCGATTGCGCCAGGAACTTCTGGGGATCAGCGTTAACAAAAATCTGAGGGCACCATCAACGGAGTACTAGCTACCACTTCTGGGTTGCTATGTGATTTGTAGAGAAAAATATTAGCAATATTAGTATATTCAAATAAATTAATTATGAAAACATATCCAATGATATACTTCATGAAATAGGGTGGTACAGCCAAGTTGTTGCAGCAAGCAGCTCTCATAATTTGGGACGAGACATCTATGACAAAGAGGCAAGTCGTGGAAGCACTACTAGACAACAACTTACGTGATATAATGGGCTGGTCTGACATGTCATTTGATGGGAAGACTATCTTTGGTGGGGATTTTAGGCAGGTCCTCCCTGTTGTGCGGAAAGGATCGAGAGCTCAAATAGTCAGTGCTTCTCTATGGAGGTCATATCTTTGGGAATCCATATGCCACCTAAAGCTCGTCCACAACGTGAGGGCTCCGAGTGAGCCGTGGTTTGCAGATTATCTGTTGCACATTGGTGGTGGAATGGAAGAGGTTAATGGAGATGACAATGTACGAACTCTAGATGAGATTTGTGTCCCGTACTCTGGTGATACCGAGAAGGATCTTCATACATTGATCGACACCATCTTTCTATATATAAATGCAAAAATGGTGGACAAAGACTACATGACCACCAGAGCAATTTTATCTATATGTAACGATTGGGTGGACATGATCAATATGAAATTGATTGATATGTTTCAGGCCTGTGAGATACAGTTTGACTCCACAGTAGATGATCCACATAACTACTATCCATTAGAGTTCCTTAACAATCCAATCCCAACGGGCTGCCTCCTCACATCTTGAAGCTCAAGCTCGGGTGTCCTGTCATATTGCTTAGGAATATTGACCCTACCAATGGGCTATGCAACGGTACAAGGCTGCTGGTCTAGGGGTTCCGAAGAAATACGATCAATGTAAAAATTGTGGTGAGGCAACATGGTTGGAATCGGTTATTACTTCCTCAGATACCACTATGCCTGTCCGATGATGAGATGATCTGTTCTAGTTTAAGAGAAAGCAGTTTCCTATCATGTTAATCTTCGCCATGATGGTCAATAAGTCACAGGGCTAAACTATACCAAACGTTGGTGTGTACCAGCTCACACCGGTGTTGTCTCATGGTCAGTTGTACATTGCAATGTCTAGAGCCATGTCAATAGTGAATATTACGATCCTTAGGAGGAGAAGGAGGAGGAGGCCAGAGGCCAAAAAGATGAAGAAAAAAATGCTAAATAGATTGCTAAGGGGAAAAAGAACGTGTCAAATAAAAAAAAGGTAAGGATATATAAGAAGATCTCAATAGTGGATAGAACTTTCACAAAGAATATTGTACCTAAGGAGGTTCTAATGCAAAAGATGAGGTAATATCATTTGACTAACGCCATATTTGTTGTTGTTCCTAGGTATTTTAAAATGATTTATCATACTCTACACGGAGATGTTGTATACACGGTACATGCGAACTGAAAAATCAACCATATATGTTAGATTTACATTTTAAGAAAAATGTCGTGTAACACGTTTATATATACTCAAATATTATATTTAAGTTTGTATATATGGCCGCTTGTGTATGGTGTTGATGACTAACCAACTATGTATGAGATTAATAAATAAATAAACTATGTATGACTATGGGGATTATTAAATTAATAAACTATATGTGATGACATATTCAAAATTGAACATGTCTTATATTGGTATAAAAATAACACTGAGTGTTTTGTTCACAATGAGGATGGTATGACAATGTGGCATAACTTATTCGTAGATTTATTGGCGCACGAAAGAAATAAATATTGAAGATTTCTTCCAGTTGATATAAAAATATTATCCCGGTAGTCGCATCACAGGAAGGTTCATACATGCATGGTTCCTGAGCCCACAACGTCGCGCGTTTCATAACTGTGGCTCTGTTCGCTGGAGCTGATAAGCTGAGCTGATTTCAGCTGTTGCTGATTTTTTATGAGAGGAAAACACTGTTTCAGAGCTGAAAAATAAGCGCTTTTTAGACGAAGCGAACAGGGCCACGTGTTAATTGATCTAAATGCCTCTTTAACATCGGTATTTAATTTCATAGTATTATTATCTTATTGTGCGATCTGTGTCTCTGTATAAAAGTTTAGTTATCTTGTACCATTGCACGAGCAGGAACCTATGTAACCCAAGTTCCTCATGCAGCGTTAGCTGTTGTCTACCTGTCTCCAATTACTTCGTGTGAGGCCAGGAATTTGGAGCGGCCTAGTAAGGGGTTCGATACGAGCCAAACCAGCGAGGTGTATGTGTGTGCTGGGCACATGTAGATGTAGTTTATATGATATGAAAGTGATGTCACGTTGGCGGTGTGTGCAAATCGTGTTGTTACTTCCTTTGACCAGCTAACCGCCCATCCTAGGCTGCGTTTAGATCCCAGTTGCAGTTGCAATTCTGCACTGTAGCACGTTCGTTTGTATTTGACAACTTTTGTCCAATCATGACCCAAGTAGGCTTAAAAGATTCGTCTCGTGATGCACATGCAAAAAGTACAAACATGCAAACATTTCGTCTACATTTAATGCTCCATGCATGTGCCGCAACGTTGATGTGACTAGTTGCAGTTGTAATTTGCACTGGATCTAAACAGAGCCCTAGTCCTACCAGGTTAAATCTAGAAGGAGCAATAAATAAAGCAGTAGTTGTGGCCTTTTTAGTTGGAAAGTAAATGTAGGCAATATAAACAAGAGATCTTCTAGGTGAACATGAATGCTGCTCGTCATATTGTTTGAATGAATGAAGTTACACTAAAAGACATAATAAGAGTGAGTATATAGTCATATAGCGAAGCAAATACTGATGTTGATGAGAGAAAAAAGAAATGGCTTTCAAGCAAGCAACAAGATGAGCATAGGAGCGTATGCTGGGATGATCCCAGACATCTAACAAATATAGGGAGCTTAAGAACTAAAAATAACTAAAGTGAAAAGATGAGACAAGGTAAAAGTAACATAAAACATTTAAAAGACATATAATAAGAGCGGGTACAATAATGATCATATTAGCGAAGCAAATACTGATGATGAGAGAAGAAAGAATTAGGTTTCAAGCAAGCAATAAGAGATGCGCGGGAGCGTATGCAAATGGTGAGCCTAGACAACTATAACAAATATAGGGAGCTTAAGAACTAAAAAGAATGTGGTGAGACATGGTAAAAGTAACTAAAAAAGTTTTTATAGATAAATAAGAGTCTACTACTATTTAACTTGACTTTTATAAATTAATAACTTATTATAACAAAACACCGAGCTTTACTATTGGGCTCTAACAGTCCTGTGTTAACATTGAGCATTTTGGCATCTCCAGGCAGCGCCTACAACTGCATACGGTATATCCTGCGTACAGCAGACCAATAGTGAATTAAACACATATATCAAAAAACTATAAAGCCGACGCGTTAACAGCACAGCTGTATTACCATACCATGCCGACCCTATAAGAATTGGGCAGGATCCAAGAAAATCATTTTATTCATTATCGCACTCCGTTAGATATAAATCATACACCATATTTAATTCGCGTGCAACAAGTGAGACAATCATCACCGTCGAAATTACTTTATTTATTATATAAAGTAATGGACGGCCATCCCACCCACCGTGACTACAAACTGTAACTGAAAACGTGTGGTGGCAACTGGCAATGTAAGAGACAGCCACTCGTTCTACGTCACGGATGTTAAGAGACAGCTACTCGTTCTACGTCACGGATGTATGGATCCACACGGAACGAACGCAGTACCGCCCAAAGGCTTTACAAATTGATGAGACGCCACGGATGGATATGGAGCCTATATCCTTGGGACGCCGAGGAAAGTGGGACGAAGCCACCATGGAACGTTATTACGGGCTTGATCGATGAACAGAAAAGAAGGTTAGCAAAAGCAGTAGCAAATCCACGTGGACAAAATATGATCAGACCCACATGTCAGTTACGCCGAGGTATATCATAGAGAGCCTGGCCAGGCCACGAGGAAAAAGGAAGACAGACCCCTGAGCCGGCGGGTGCACCGGATATAAATAGACGCCTAGGTACGTCGGTTCGTACTTTGTTCGGTGGGTAAGGGTAGCCGAAGCCATTTCGGATTTAATCTGGGGAGAGCGTCGCACTCGCACAAGTGACAAGAGGGTCGGTTTTCTCTGGAGGTGCTCATCACTCCGTTCGGCCGCGTTGTGTTGTGCTTGCGTGACTCCCGAGGATCGACGGAGTAGAATTCTTCTTCGATCAGCCGCAGGAATCCTACTCGGTGATTTACAGGTAATTTTTGTGTGCTTTTAATTTCCTCATGTTTATGCTCTGATTTGTGCGGCGGTGTAGTGGGGATGCCATGGGATCGAGCTCCCCGTTTCTCTCTCTCTCTCTCTACGGGTGCGGAGTTCCGATCTCAATGGAACAGTGCAGTGCAGCAGGGTTATCTTGAATTGGTTCTATTCCGGAGTGGGATCGCAGGAATTCTCGTAACAGGTTGGGGGCTTTGCGAGTCTAGTGTATGTACATACTACTAAATAAGAGTTGTTGTTGTGTTCTTCGCCTCGTTCGACTGCGTAGATCGATTTTCTCTTCTAGACTAGACTCTCATGTAGTTAGCCTTAACAAATCGAGCATCCCATTGTCCCGTCATCATTTACTTGAGCCTGAAGGGTTAGCCGTCAGTTACCCGAGCGTCTGTTTCACTGCTCCGTAGCTGAATTTCTGCCTATTTCGCCTTCTGTTATTTCCGGCCATGCGGGCCGGAGTTCACATCCTTCTCGTGGATCATGAGGTGCGAGCTCAGACTGATGAACTTTAGGAGAGAGCCCTTTGAAGCGCTTCTGGCCACAGGACATCCAAAACCTGGGAGTGAGGACAACTCAGATTGAATTTTGCTCTCTCTCTCTCTCTCTCTCTCTCTCTCTCTCTCTCTCTCTCCCTTTTCGACTACTCGTTTTTTCTCTCTCTCTTTGTCCCTAGATGTAATGAACCATGCCGTGCCGACGGAAAATACCGCTCCTTTAATGCGGATGGAGATCCATGTTTATCGTCTAGGTGGCGCATAGGCTTTGCACGCCCACGGTCCACTTGTCCCGTTGTAGCCACCACACACCTAACCTGCCGGTTGCTGCTCTAGCTACCGTCATCTCATTGTCCGCATCTGTTTACAACAAATTGACAACAAAAGAGACGACAGTTGTCTTCTCTGCTGTGTGTGTTCCTATCCTAGCCAGCCGCGTAGGCAGGCCGACAGCGGTAGGATTGCCATATCTGACGTGACCGTGGTGGGTGGGCTACGCTTGCCTTGCCTTGGGATCCAACTTTGGCACTGTTCTGCTGCTGGTGTCAATGACATGTGTGGATTGGTGGTCTTCTATGCAGAGGAGAGCAATGTTTTAGAGCAAGAACGGCCAAAACGAAGCCGCAGGTTTTAGAAAAAGGCTTTTGCTATACTAGTATAGGCTTTGAGCAACTATAACTATTGTTTCAACGCATATAGTAGAAACAATGTTGCTTTATCTGCAAATGCAGCACAACAACATGACAATAAGCGTTCTTTTTTCTCCTACAGTACTCTTTCTCTTACTTCAAACCTTTACTATTTTCTGACCAAGCCACTCAGACATATTGCCAAACCATCCCTCCTCCGCTCTCTCACCCTTCCACGTGTTGTCTGAGCCTACGTAACCTTACCAGGCTAACCACCAAGTTGACATGTTAGGCAGGATTTATCTAAAAGTTGTGTCTTACCTAAAAGTTATATATATTTCCTGAAGTGCGTAAAGATAAAAGAGTTTACTGGTTTGACAAAAGGTGAGCTAGCTAGCCAAGAGGGAGGAGGAGGGATGAGCAAAAGGTAAAGTAGGCTATTTTTTAATCAAAATAGTAGTTTGTTTTAGTCTATTTCGTTTCTTCTATGTCGACGTGCATGGTAGTTTTCAATTGAAGCGAACAATGTTATTAGCTTGCGTTGGGAAAGCCTTTTATCTACTCAAACATTATTTATATTTAGAATGTAGGGAGTATATCGCTCGAAGGCTTACCAATCAGTTATCAATTTGAAGGATAGGGGTGGGAACAAGTGTTTTAGAGATTTGAGTAAAATGTTGTTGCCATATAATACATAGCTATTGTTTCAATGCATAGCAATTGTTTCAATGCTGTAGTAGAGGGGGTTTTGCTTCATCCAAGACATGCGGCACTACGACATGACGACAAGCCTTCCTTTTTCTCACACACCTTCTCTCTCCTCAAATCTTTAATTTGTCTTACCAAGCCACCTTGACATATACTAGCAAAGCACCTTCTCCCACCTCGCTTCTCCACGTGGTGTCTGAGCCAACGTGGCCCTACGAGGCTAACAATCACGTTGGCATGTTGGGGGCTGACCTTACCTAAAAGTTAGATCTTATCCAAAAGTTATACATACTTCCTAAGATTAGTCTGGGTCAATCTGTTCCATCCCATTTCTTCTATGTCTACGTGGATGGCAGTTTTCAATTAAAGCCAACGTTGTTATTAGCTTGGGTTACAGAAGGCTTTATTAACTGCCTCAAACATCATTTATCTTTTCAATAGCGGGAGTATATGTCTCTAGTCCATAGCAATCAATTATCAATTAAGAAGATAGGGGTGGGGGACAGATGTTTTAGAGAAACACCAACTTAGACCAACATGAGCTACACGTTTGAGTAAAAATTTGCTGTCAGATAGGCTTTGAGCATCCGAAACAACTATTGTTTCAATGCATATAGTAGGAGTGTTGCTTCATTTGGGACACGCAGCACGACAACATGACTATGAACCTTCATTTCGCTCACACATTCTCTCTCTCTCTCTCTCTCTCTCTCTCTCTTCAAACCTTTACTTGACCAAGCCACCATGACACATTGCCAAACCACCTTCCCTTGTCCTCTTTCCTTCACATGGTGTCCGAGCCTATGCCTACTGGTCCTACAAGGCTAACAACCATATTGGTGCATTGGGACTGGCCTTATCTAAATGTTATACATACTTCTTGGAGTGCTTTGGGGCAAAAGAGTTTCACTAGTTTGACGAGAGGTGAACTAGCTAAGAGGGAGGAGGGATAAGCAAAAGGTGAAAATGGACTCTTTTGACCTTAAGAGTAGTTTGTGTCAATATGTTCCATTTTTTGAATGTCTGCTTGGATAGCAGTTTCATTTGAAACCAACCCTAGCTTGCATTGGTGAAGCCCTTAGCTGCCCCAAACATCATTTATATTTTGAATAGAAGGAGTATATTGCTTGAAGCCGTACCAATCAATTATCAGTAAGAAGGATAGGAGTGATTAATTAACAATTTCGAAGGATAGGAATGATCGGTTGAGAGGTTCCAACATTGGTTTGCGGGCCATACCTGAGTACTGGCCAAACAGTCTAGTGGATTTCCCTTATTTGTATTGTTTAATATTCCATCTGTTTGAAACATAAGAAGTTCTAAAAACTTTATCATAAATTAAATAATATATGGGGAAAATCCATCACATCTCCCATTATTAAACATCTTGGTCAGCTCCGGATTGGTTTACCCTATGGCGTACCATCTCAATTTGTCCTTCTTAATTAACTTGTCAGGTGGGACCTTGTGGGTTCATCATGTTTCATATTTTGGGAAAAAATAAATATATAAGTACTTGTTTTTGGAAATGATTACTTCACACGCCTAAGGAGTGATGTTTGGAGGCTTGTACCATCCTCTAAGGAACTGATTATATGGATGGTGTTGTTTTACAAAACTACGCCGTGTACAACTGTGGTTTACAAAAAGCAAGTTTCGAATGGAGTATAAATTTAGCAATGCGGTGGTTTGGAAAATTTAAAGAGTTGTTGCATCCAAACACATGGCAACATTCCCAAACCAAACTAGTTTGCCATCGGGCTGTATTTCCTTCTTGAAGGCATTGCTGAAGAACCTCTAGCATCCTTCACAGGGTCCTCTTCCCTTGGACGGCCGGATCGGTGCAGTCACTCCTTGGCACAAGACTTGGGCGAAAGCCCTGTCGAGTTCTGACTTGGTGGATGATGATGGCGTTCTAGCGCCATTCACCTCCCTAGAGGCATCGTCGTTGAAGCTCTTGTGCCTAGTGTTGTAGTATCCTTGTCTACCTACTGGAATTGTGGTTGTGCCACATTTTTCCCATGTGCTAGGGTTTTGTTGTTCTTGTTGTCCTTTTTCTTAATCGCGGTTATGCCACATTCTCGCCCTTGTGTTGGGGCTGTTGTTTAGTTTTAGTCCGGTTTTCTAAAATTAACTAGACAAAAGGGTTTTGCCTTGTTTTCCCTAAAAATGAGGCTGTTGATTTCTTGTCAATATATATTCAGGTGGGGATTCCTCCCTTCCCCCGGTGGATAGTTCAAAAAACTAGTTTGCACTAGCACAATATTTATCAAATATATACTCTAATAATACTTCACATCCAAATATGGCCTTTGTAAGTGTAACTTGGACAGTGGTTGGGAAGAGCAGTAGTTCTCCAGGATAATGTAGAGTTTGCTGATTGTAAAACTATTTCCTATCTGTAATATAAATATAATGATGTCAAGGGTGTTGGGCCCAGGATGGCCCAGCTCCACGTGGTACTGTAGCACCCTTGCATAGGAAGGAATAAGGATTAGGGAAGATATTCGATTAGATCTATTAGAGGGATTTGATCAGTTAGAGATAAGATTAGATTTGGGTCAATTAGAGATAGGAAAGGATACGGTGTGTTATGATTTTATTGGGCCTTTCTTCGATGGTAGGAGTCCTCTCTATTTAAAGGGAGGTAATGTAGCAAGGAAAGAAGAAGAAAAAAGAACAAACAATCCAATTCCCCAAATACTCTAGTCTCCCTCCACACCGACTTTGCCCGGCCATCTTCCTGGCAATGGTTATACCCCAAATGATCTAAGGATCATAACATCTGGTATCAACTTGCTTCGGTTTCGATCCAAATCCTATGGATTCAGCTGCGATGCTGGATCACCAAGGCGCATAGCTCCTCCAACTCGATGATCAGATCAAGAGATTGAATCGCAAAAGTTAAGCGGACGTTTGCTTACGGGCAGCAGCACGTGGCCTCCTGGCATGCTGGCGCTTGCAGTCTCTTCATAGGGACTAACGTCTAGCTGTTATCTTCAAGGCCAGCATGTGGCCATCATCAGAGGAGCAGGCAGTGGTGCCCACGAAGGGTGAGGTTTCCTTGTCCGGCGGGTGGTGCGGAAGATGCGCATGCTGCCCAACTCGTCGCTGCAGTGCACGTTCAACCACTCGGGCTCACCTATACGTCCTGTGGCTCCAATTGCAGTAGATGTCCGGGTATGGGGTCTCCCGGCACGGTAAACAACTTGTGCGACGCAGCATCAGACACCGAAAAAAGGTTAAATCTGTGCCTAGAATTGTAGTGGCCGACTCACTGTTCAGGCCGGCGTACTGGTTGGCTGTTACACCCTGCACTCTTCAGCCCACATGAAGCAAGTTTTTTTCTCGAACAATGCAGGAGAGGCGCGCGTCATTCCATTAACTTAGAAAAAAGTACACGAGTTCAGGTGGACCCGAAAACCAAACACAAAGAACAAACACACACACCCCACACCTCATGGACTAAAAACTAGAAATTCACCACAAAGAACAAAAAGAAACAACCAGCGACCAAAGGGAATAAGCACCAAGGACCAACAATCTAGGCATGAGGTCTAGAAGCTTTGAAGCCCCTGCTGAATAGCAGAGACCACCCTTCATGCTCATAGCCCTTAGTACCATCTAAAGAATCGGCCTTGAATTCTCAAACACACAATCATTGCGGTGTTTCCAGATCTCCCAAGCCACCAAGATTATTAAGGAGTTGAGGCCCTTGCGCGCTTCTTTTAGTATAGCTCCGACACCTTTACTCCACCAACCAGAGAAACGACTGACAAAGAGATCAGGTGCTAATTGTGCTATGCCCAAGAGCTGAAAGATCGAGACCCAAACTTGACGAGCAAACACACAACCAACCAAAAGGTGACTGATTATTTCCTCAGCCTGATCACAAAGTGGGCAGACCTCAGGGTGTCGAAGACCCCGTTTCGCTAAGCGGTTGGTCGTTCAACACTGGTTACGAAGCACTGATCAAATGAAGAATTTGCAACGCAGGGGGCCAACTCTTCCAAATTTTTCTCCAAGGACTGAACTTGATTGTTTTGACGAAGAAGGCTGAATAAGAGGAGTTGCTACTGTATGAGATTGAGGGGCTAATTTTCACAAAAAACTGTTCAACTAAATCTTGTTGCAAAACTATAGCTTCCACCAAGTCCCAAACCTAAAGATATTCAACCAAAACTTCAACTGTAAGTGCCCCATTTATATCTCTGACCCATCTTCTATTTTCGAGAGCTTGGGCTATAGTTCGCCTCTTGGCAGTCGTTTCGATGCAGTCCTGAACAGGTTGGGAGCTACCTCTGCCATGGTTTTGCATCTAACCAGTGATCAGTCCAAAACATAATTTTCTTCCCATTGCCAACTGTGGCATCCACGCCAATATTAAAAAGAGCTTGAGCATTTCATGGGCCTTGGTCTCTTGAGGCCAGCCCAAGATCTTGAAGGGTCCGTCTTTTGCGTCCACAACCAAAGGATTCTAAGTGCCCAGCCCATAAGCTCCAGATTATGAATTCCAAGACCTCCAAATTCAAGGGGCCGCTACACCTTTTCCCAAGTGACCAAGCAGTTACCACCATTAGCTTGTTCCTACACTTTCTAGTGAAAATCCTGCCATTTTTTGTCCATGGCGATCAACATGTAAATGGGAGCGGTAGATAGAACCGCTCTCACCAATACCAACCTCCCAGCTTTGTTGATGAGGGAGGCTTTCCAATCTGGAATGCAGTGAGCTATCTTATCAATAAAAGGCAGCAACATCTCCTTTGTTGGTTTGCCAACTAAGAGTGGGAGCCTGAGGTAAGAACAAGGGAACTACTTGATAGAGCAAGAGAGAACAACAGCCAAAAGGGCTAAATCTTCTTTAGAACAATGAATAGGAGAGACTGAACTTTTTGATAGGTTTGTTCTATGACCAAAGGCATGTCTAAAAATGTCAAGGAGATGTCTAATAGTTCTTAGGTCAGCCTTGTGATGCCTCAAGAAGACCACAACATCATTCACATAAAAAGATACTCGGTGTTGGGCTTGATGAATGGCAATCGGCTGCAACAACTCCTTCATGGTGGTGTACTTGATCAAGGAATTAAAAACATCCATGACCAAAATGAACAACATGGGGGGATAGGAGAGCCTCTTGTCTTAAACCCGACGATGAACAATATTCTCACCCGGCTCCCCATTCACTAGCACTTGGGTGGAAGATGTAGAAAGAATTAGGCAAGTGAGATCGTGCCAACCTTTTCCAAACATCAAGCAGTGCAAAACTTCCAACAGAAATGACCAAGAAATGAAGTCAAAAGCCTTCGAGATATCCAATCTAAGGAGGAGATGAGCCTCCTTTGTCCTATTTAATGACTTCACCATCTACTGGACCAGAATAAAATTATCCCGAATGTTTCTTCCTCTCACAAATGCATTTTGGTTAGCCAAGACAAGATTGGGAAGCACTGGGGCCAGCCGGTTAGCCATGATCTTGGTTACCAACTCTGCAAAACTGTGAATTAAACTGATAAGACGAAAGTCCTGTATCTCCACGACTCAGTATTCTGTGGTAGTAGGGCAATAATTGCAGTCTTGAGACCCCCAAAATTAAAAACATGACCCCCTAAAGATGGCATCCAGGGCCACTAAAAGGTCACATTGATGATGTTCCAACAAGTTTTATAGAACTGGCCTGTAAACCCATCCAGACCTGGAGCCTTGTCCAATGGCATATCTTTGATGGTAGCCCAAACTTCTTCCTCCGAGAATGGAACATCCAACATGGAAAGCTCATGTTGTTGAACACCCAATTCAGCGAAATCAAGAGTAAAATCTCTCTCTTCTGCCTTTCTGAGAAGATTTTAAAAGAAAAAAATCCAACACAGTTGCCTGCTTATCATCTTGAGAGGCTACCAACTGATCCCCCACCTGTAGTTTTGATATGAAATTTTTTTGTTTTAAACCGAGCTTGCTGGTGGAAGAATGCAGTATTAGCATAACCCTCCTGGAGGTATAAAATTCTAGAGCGCAATCTAGCTATCATTCTTTCCAACGATGCAAGCTCGAAATAGTGGAGCTTGAAATTCCTGCGTAGCCACTCCTAGTTTTTAGAGGTATCACTTGAATCTCTTGATTTTCGGTCGATGTAGAACCTCTCTGGCTATTTCAAGCTAGATTTTGATGTTCCCCACATTAGGTCGTCCCTACTTCTGTAGACCATTGCTAAGCTGCTGCAGCTTCATAGAAAGGTGCTCAACAACACAATTGGCTTGCACCGGAGCCTCCCAATTCAACTTGACAATATCCAAGAAAATGGGACCTTTGTCCAGAAGCTTTCAAAATAGAAGCGGTGTTTGCACTTGGTGCTAACTTTTAGGACTAGTATGAGCGGGCAGTGATCAGAAACACCAGCAGTCATGCTCTGCAACACTGAATCAGGGAAGAATCCCACCCATTCCATACAACAAAAGGCACGATCCAATCTTACTGGAGTGGGAGATCGTCTTTCATTACACCAAGTATATTTGTGACCCAATAGAGGTATCTCCATGAACTAAACATCATCCAGAAATCTTCTGAATCTCCTCATCTTTGCTCTTGTCCTCGGCTTGGTAAATCAGATTAAAATCGCCAGCATGGAGCACGGATGCTTCTATGTTCTTGCAGGAACAACAATTTCTCAGCATCCGCCTGTGGCCCCCCGAAGCGACCTCGGCACCAGAAGTAGACTCCTCGGGCACGCCGCTAGGAGCCACTTGATGTGGCGAGGCCACAACAGTCTCCTCAGGAGAAGAACAATCTGCCGACTGGGATGGAGAGATCAGAATAACTTCCACCATAGCAGGCTGGAACGCATCGGGCATCGCCACAGACACTTGAGAGTCCACCTGGGAAGACTCGGGTGATCACCAAACGACCAATGCCGGGGGCTGCAGAAACCGATACATCCTACGACACATGGCAGCCATTAGATTTCTATCATCCTAGCCTTTCATAGACTGATGCCAAGGGTGTAAATGCCGAAGCCTCACCGCCCACTGCCCCTGAGGCCACAGAGGTCGTCAGAGCGCTACGCCTGGGCCAATGTCATATTCTACGGCAACCCCGTCCCTCGTCAGCCGTAGGCGAGGAAGGAGGATCCCCCACTGACAACCTCTAGTTGAAAGGGGTAACCATGATGCAGATGGGATACCGCAAGACATGCTTCGCCGGGCTAGAAATGTTATCGGCCAATGTAGACTCAGTGATGTCAAGGTCCGTTCATCTCAAAAGGGACACCCGAAGGGTCTGAGCACCATGCAACAACCCGAAAGACGTCTCTCCGTACAACATTGGTCGGATGAACTCCGACGATCCAACAGAACTCATTTAGAATCTGCTCCGTTGTAGCTAGCTCCCAAGCATGGGCTGGAATCCCCTATAACTCAACGTCAAATGCCGAGGATAGAGAAGCCGCTGAAGAATGTAAGAAACACAACCGACAAAATGGCATGAAGACGTAAGTCCTGGCCAATGATTTGTCTCCTGCTATTATAGACCCTTGTCATCGTAACTTCATCTGGCAAAGCCAAGATGAAGCTCGTCAACCCAGAACGGAGCAGAGAGAGTGAGTACACTGTGAGCTGGAACTGTCTGACAATCAGCTCCCGAACGCGTGCCTCCAGACCTTCCAAACTGTCGCTCATCATGGTGACAAGCAACGCCTGCCAAAGTTCATCTTTCCTGTGGGCAATGGCGATAGACCTACTGATAACACGCCTAGGCTCAAAACCTGGGCTAACTGGGAGTCAACGTCGCTGCTCGAATGTAGAGGAAGAGGACCTCTAGGCAAGGTTTACAATACCGGTAAGAAATTTTTTTCGGTCCCTGACGATAAATGTGAAATTTCGAAAATTTCGGAAATATCGGGTCAAATTTAAATAAATTTAAATTCATTTTCAAAAATCTTTGCATCATTTCATTAGAAAAAACTCTTTAATCCATCATCCATCACGAATTTATATAACAGCAATGAAATAACACAATATCTCACATAAGTAGAGCAGACGTAATACGTCGACTTGCGATAATGCCGATATAATAATTTTTTCGGTCCTTGGCGAAAAAGACGATATTTCGAAAATTTCGGCGATATTTCGCCGAAATTGTAAACCCTGCCTCTAGGTTCACCATACAAAACCTGATCCAGTGGGGGGGGGGGGGCGAAACCTCGCCTCGACCACGACCACCGAGTGCCAGCCGTGAGACCTCCTCCGCCTACGACGCTCCTGGGTTGATGTCTCGACACCAGGCCGTCCTGAACAAGCCTGGATAGGAACCAACGATGGAGAGGCCGAACCCGGAGGCGGAGGGGCAGGCTCGAGCAGCGGCAACTTATCAACGCAGCGCCAAACCATCCTACACCGAGGAGAGCCCAATGAACATCCTGGAGCACTCCAACGTGCGGGCAAGCATAGAGACGATGACACTGCACCCGGCAGAAGAAGCAGTGGGGTGTAGAACGGGAAACGGTGGCGCGGTGATGCGTAGAGAAACAGTTGAAACACATCCCCTTCACGTCCGGTGGAACTGGCCACCACGACGGACGCGCCTGCCTATCCCAAACACCTCTAGAGCGTCGGCCCTCCTTGGTCCACCAAGCATTAGTGTTCAATCGCCTGCCAGTCCACAATCATGCCCGATCCTCTGGGCGAAGAACAATCCTAGTTAGCCCCACTCCGAAGGCCGCCGGCTGGGCCGCCGACGACAAAGGCACACGACCCTTGGGGCCAAGAGGAGGCACCGAAACAGAGCCGCCTAGAAGCACTTCCTTGAAGGACTGCAGGACGTGGGAAGAAGAACCCCCAAAAAAAACTAGCAGAGGAAGGGGAAGTGTCGCTCCACCGCTGGGCCTTCGAGCAACCCGTTGTCTCGCAAGGAGGTCCCGATGGGGAGCGTGCCAAGGAACTCGGCGCAAGGAAAGAGGTGTAGGCCGGACGGGAGGCCGCTGTAGTAGTGGTGGGTGATTGTCGGGTCTGTAGTAGGCTCCGGCGTGGGGCTGGTGGGAAGGGAAGCGCCGGGGAAGGAAGGCAGGGGAGCCGAAACGTGAGCCATCCCCAGACCAGCTTTAGACACATGAAGCAAGTTGTTGAGCTATTTCCATGGGATCCAGGAGGACACAGTTGCAGTCCAAATTTATTTTGTATTTAGTTTTAAATAACAAAGATAAGTCGAGATGTAAAAGGCTTAACCCTAGGTCGTGTCAAGTAGGTCTGCGGCAGCTCGTGGGTAAACTGCTCCAAAAGGAGGAAGTGTTATTGGTGTTGGGACCAGGATGGCCCAGCTTGGACTGGCATGAACAAGACCACGTGGTACTGTAGCGCTCTTGCTAAGGAAGGAATAAGAATTAGAAAAGATATTAGATTAGATGTATTAGATTAATTTGATCAATTAGAGATAAGATTAGATTTGGGTCAATTAGAGATAGGATTTGATACGATTTGTTATGATTTGATTTGGTCTTCCTTAAGTGGCTAGGAGTCCTCTCTAGTTAAAGGGATGTGATGTACCAAGGAAAGAAGGAGGAAAAACAATCTAATTCTCCAAATACTCTAGTTTTCCTCCATGCTGACTTTGCCCATCCATCTTCCTGGCAATGGTTATCCCCAAATGACCCAAGGATCATAACAACTGATGTATATTTTCCTGCTCATTTCGAATTTGCCTTCGTGTAGGAAACGGCAACCTGCTATGTTCCTCCAGGATTTTGTGGTTTTGCCACACTTGGGCTTTGGTTTGAGTGAGCAGTAGGGTATAAATCTGTACATGTGTGTGGCAAGTTTCAGTACCATCTGCTCTAAACTCGTTCCATCTGTGTTGTGATGTCCTATAGCCTCTTTCTGTAGTCATCTCGTCTGATGTGTATAATTGTGTTCATTTTGCTTTATTGATCAATTAGGTGCTGTGCAATTTGTTCTAACTCTTGAATATCTAGTCATTTCTGTGATACGTATCTGCCATCCTTATTTCTAAGCTTTGTAAATCATAATTTCTTCTATAGCCAAATGATGTGGACCTGACGCTCTACATTTTCTGATGTTTTTTTCTCAGTTTTATCACCATCGATTTATATGGTGGTTATGTGGAGGTGTCATCCTACATGGTGATTGTGCTTAGTTCATAGCAGCTTGAGGAAATGTCCAATTGCGATGGACAGGATGACATATTCTTGGAGACATCTGACGATACAAGAAATTCAACATATGTTTCAGCTAGGTGTAGCACAAGTGACCAATTATCAGTATCATGGGGACCTGAGGATGAGCTCTGGACAGGTGAATTGATGAGTGTCAATGAAAGGCGGCGCAGATTCCTGCTTGGGATGGGCTTTGTTAAACCCATTCCTACTGGAATCGCCTTTTCGCAGTGGCAGGGAGAAATTTTGGCTGATCGTGCATTTCGTGACCTGGAGGTGAGAATTAATAGCATCTGTTCTTCATATAGGTCATCATTTTCTCATTGTGCATCAGCACCAGATAGTCCTAGGAACAGTGTTGTGCTTCATGAAAGTGAGCACCGTGACCTCACCGGAATACTTGATGAGGTTAGAACAGACAGAGTCATGAATATAAAGCAGTCAGAAGGTTTTCTTAGTTTCTCTCAGCTTGTGCATGAGTTATTGCAGAAGGGTAGTGGTCCTGGTCCTGCAAGGGGAATGAATATAGCATTTAGTGAGAAGCAAAAGGATCCCAAGAGCTTTTGTGGAAGGTTCACAAGAAAGAACGGAGAAGATATAATTTGTATGCATGACACACATATGAAAAGCCTGAAAACAGGCACATTGTTTAGAAAAAAAGTTGATCGGCGGAACAAAAAATGGGTGGACTTTTCTGCTCTCTACATGTGCCAAGAAATCCATGCCCACGGCGGTTCAATCAGGGTCATGAAGTTCAGTACATCTGGGTGGTATCTAGCGAGTGTCGGCGAAGACTGCATTGTGCGCATTTGGATGATACAAGAAGTTGAATCCTCTCCTGATTTGTACATCAGAGAGACGCCTGTCAAGTCCATGAACAGAAATAAGGGCCTGAGAATGAAGATGGGGAAAGCCCAGAGACGTGCCCTTGCCATAATACCCAAGAAAGTTTTCAACATTGCAGAAAGACCACTGCATGAGTTTCATGGCCACACAAGTGATATCTTGGATATGACATGGTCAAAATCAAATGTAAGCTTTTCTTAATCATGTATGCTTTGATGACTCACGTCACATGTGAGAATTAAGTGAAAGTAATACGTGCATGTGAAGTTCTGTTACCAAATTCACATTCATATCAGTCAAATCGTATAACTGAGTTATTTTGCCTCTATCGAATTTTCAGTGAAAACTGACTATTTAACATTTCCTGCAGATTCTCTTGACTTCATCTAAAGACAAGACTGTACGCATGTGGAAAGTTGGTTGTGATGGCTGTCTAGCGGTATTCAAGCACAGAGATTATGGTATGCGCAAACTTTAAAAACAAAACTATATGTAGCCCTTGACATCATACAGTAAAACTCTCTGTATTTGTATACCCAATTTTTTTTTTTTTTGGGGTTGCATCCTAGCTCTGTACCAGGTCTGGTGAAGAAGAGTTTCTTGTGTATATATAATTTTTTTCAATGGCTCTAGCCTAAACATTTCATGATTTGAAACTGATGTTTTCTTCTTTATGATGAATCTGTCTGGCAACAGTAACATCCATTCAATTCAATCCGGTTGACGAAAGATACTTTGTTAGCGGGTCAATAGACGGCAAAGTCCGTGTTTGGGATGTTTCAGAGAGGCGAGTAGTTGACTGGGCTGATGCAAAGGATATCATAACTGCCGTGTGTTACCAGCCAGATGGAAAGGTTGAAACCTGATCAAAATGCTACTGAAGCTTTTACATTTCCCGCTACCGCTAGCTGGGTGCTAACTCAGGCATTTCTTCCCTCCTCAGGGTCTTGTTGTCGGCATCGCTTCAGGGAGGTGCGGGTTCTATAACCAAGCAGGTGCAACTTAACAGCCGTTTCTGATGTTCAGCACGAGTTTGTTCATCGAAACAGTTAGCCTGGTATTAACCAGCCAAATTGAATTGAATATAGGTGAAAACGTGGAACTGGAGAAGGTACTGAAGGTAACGAAGAAGAAATCTGCTGGTAGACAGATCACCAGCCTGCAGGTTAGCTGTTCTGGTTCAGTCATTTCCTTTTTTTTTAACGTAAAGTCATTGTTGTTTTCTCCTCCTCATAAGAAACATTTGCTCAACCGATTCCACAGTTTTCATGCGGCGATCCTGCTCCGATCCTGATCGCATCAGCAGGCTCCAAAATTCGAGTCTCTGACGGAGGAGCTAATAAGATCAACCGAAAATTTGAAGGTTAGATGATTTCCTGCCAGTGCCAGACTCTCTTGGCTAAAACAGTCGAGTCGGCTGTTGCCTGTCAGTACGAATTACACAATTTGGTTCCCGTTGCAGGACGGCGAGGCTCCAAGATCCTGGTACCGCCGTCTCTGACCTCGGACGGCCAGTACCTGGTGTCGGCAGGTGCCGACTCCACCGTCTACATCTGGAACTTCGACGGACCAGCAGCGGGCAAAAGCAGCAGCAGCACCAGCAGAGGAGCAAGAAGAGTTCGTTCCTGCGAGCACTTCTTCTCGGAGGGCGTCACGTCCGTGGCGACATGGCCGGGGCTGCTGCACCGGCAAGAAGATCCCCGGTCGTCGTCGTCGTCGGAGACCCCCAGGCTGTGCCGCGACCGCGAGTTCTGCTCGTTCGGGACGTGGTTCTCGGCAGATGATGGCGCGACGTGGCCCGAGGAGAAGCTGCTGCCGTCGCTCAAGTACGTCAGCTGCGCCGGGAGGGACGAGTGCAGCGCCAAGGTGTCGGCCGCCTGGAACAAGGTCGTCGTCACCGGCGGCCGCGACGGGATCATCCGATGCTTCCACAACTATGGACTACCAGTGAAGCTGTAGGCTTGCGATATCGGAGCTGATGCATGCATGCGCGTATATGTGAAAATGAGCTTGGCGATTTACTGTTTCTTGTACTGTACATTCCGTGGAATTTCTAGGACGAGGGTTTACATTGGTTTGCTTGCTGTCGTGCAAAAGAATGAGTCGTTAATTAACAAGGGATCTTGGTACATTGAGCTGAGCATGGAGTTTCAAAATGGTTTGCTTGTAGCGGCCTAGCGGGCAACCTACTTAAAGATGATGACAACGGGACCTGATCCCCGATTCTCCGTGAAGAATTCTTCCATTAGGAGATAGGGATGGTAAAGATTTAATGCCCACAGAGATAAAATTGATAAAATTATTATTGTTTCCGGTAGGGATGGCAGAGACGAGGATGGTTGGCCGGTCTCCAGCCCCGATCCCCGCGTCCCCTCCCGTGAGGCTGTGAAGCAGGCGCTAGCATAACCAGGGAGCAAGGCCTACGTAAGAAATGGCCCATTAACCCAAAGTATATATACTACACGCTAACCTTAAGTTCCATTCCCATCCAGCGTCCCAGCCACCCTATCCATCCATCTAGCTGACCAGCGAGCAACCCCAGCCCCCACACCCCCAGGCGCCTCAACCCCACATGCCTAGGGGCGCCGGCCGCCGGCGCAAATGGCGACTTGCCGCTGGTGACGCGAGTACATGACATGACCGCGCGAGCTCGGCCTAGCCCGACCTAGGCGACCATGTGAGCTTGACCGACCAACGTGACCATGTGACTGTGCGAGCTCGACTGAGGTAAGTGGCGAGCCTCCTCCGAATCTCCGATCTCAGCAACGCAAGGCGGCGTGTGGCGGCACACGTGCTGGTGGCTGGTGCAGCGCCGTGGGGAAAAGCGAGTTGGGCAGCTAGCTGGGCGGGCAAAGGCGCTGAGCGGGCAACGACTTTGTGTTCGCAACGCGACATCGTCGTATGCGTACCAGACTACCAGGGTGAGGCTCGACTGCTCAAGGGGGCCGGGGATCGGGGATGGAGGAAGGCTCCCCGTGGTTATTCACGGGAACAGGGACGGGAAAATTCACCCCGTGGAGACAGGGATGGGGGCTTATTCTTCGACAAGAAATTCCCCGTTGTCATCTCTAAGCCTACTAGCTAGTTGATCTTCAAGCCGTTATAGTTTTTACAACCATATGTGTATTTTTCTTTTCTTTTTTTTTAAAAAAACATTGTCCTATCGTAAAAAAACCAATTCTTCTTTTTTTTATGAAAAATGAGATGAGGTTCAACTTGAACTAACTACAATTTACCTAATAACTAAACATTATCTCTCTTGTAGCATGCAGGATCTCGGTTTGGTTTTTATTCAATATATCCCTCATCTTATCCGCCCGCTCGACGCTCTCCTCATCCCCACGCGTTTTACTCTTGTTCTTGTCGCCCTCTTCTTCTCCCGGCTCCCCCACTCTCTCGCTCTGCTCACACGTTGCCGTCCCCCTCCCTCTGTCCCTCTCCCCCTCCCTCCTTGACCTCCATGCTGTTCTGGATGGACACTGCGGTAGCTAGGGTTCCGTCGAGCTCTGTTACAGCAGGCTTGCTTTGCTATTGCAACAAACAATATTTTTATGTTGCGTTAGTCTTTTTGTCCGGATGTTGCATCTTGCATTTCCTTTTGTTTATGTTTTTTTAGTAGTGTTGCTCTGTTGTTGCAACTAGGTTTTTTCTTTGTTGTATTAATCTTTTTTTCTGTTGTTGCATCGCACACTACACTTTTGTTTTCTATCGTTGCAGTAGCTTTTATTTGGTATTGCAACAAATAATTTTTCTTTGTTGTATTAGTATTTTTTTTCTATTGTTGCGTCTCGCAATGCGCTTTTCTTTTTGTTGTTGCGGTGGCTTTGGTTTACTGTTGCAACAAGTGATAATCCTTTGTTACATTAGTATTTTTTTTTTCTGATGTTGCATCTCATATTGTAGTAGCTTTGTTGTGTTGTTGTAGTCTCTCTTGTTATGATGTTTCACCACGCATTGTGCTTTATTAATGTTGCAAATAATTTTTCTGATGAGAGTGTATTAGGGGCGGGCGAGGTTAGGGGCGAATGGAAAACCCACTCTATTTGATCCGATCCGTGTGCGAGTGAGGTTGGGGGCGAGCGAATTCCGTGCATGGCGGGAGCGGAGGAAAGGGGTTCCGATCTCTGCATTCTGCTAGGCGTGCATATGTACTCTACATGACAAACGAAGAGTGCACGAGCGAAGACTCCCTGCAGTCGGCGTAGGCAACGAGAGTGTGGGCCCCGTGTGAACTTGTGTTGGATGCAGTTGTGCGGAATAAAGCCGCGAATGTCCTGATGCGAGCATCCATCTGGACGTGCGGGTGGAAGTAGTACCAATGTTGAATTGGAGAATACACAACAAATCTAAATTCGTCCGAACCTGAATCGACGGAGGAAACTTAGACAAGCACTCAGCTGCGAGTCCAGACCGATCGATTGACAGTTGACACGGTGACGGAGGGGATCCCAGTCGGCGAATGGAGGACGACGGGCGTCCGGCGAGCGAACGGCGACGCCGGTCACAATCCGTGAGCATGACTCGGCGAGCCGCCGAACTGGGGAGAGCCCGAAGAGGAGGCCAGACACCGGACTGGCCAGGGGCTCCACGAGTTGGGCTTCGGCCGATTAGGCTTTGGCCACTATTTTTACAGTTTCCGGCCTTCGGCACTATTTGTACCGTAGAAGAAAAAAAATGTTCAATTACCTACCTCAATTCAATTTTCTTTCTTAACTACTAAACTAGTTGTTTTACCCTTTCAACTTTAAAATCGTTTGTTTTTCAACTCAGATGGTTCAAGTAACAGTTTTGCTGACGTGCCATCATGTCAAGAGTGGGTAAATCTAACTGAGTCAAAAGTTTAGAAGGTGAATTGAACCAGAAATATTTTTTAAAAAATATCAAAGTTCATATAAATAAAATTTCAAAAAAATCAGCTAAATATTTTTATACAAAAATAGTGCAAATGAAAGTCTTAATATATATTTAATCTTACAAAATTCATAGAAAACTTGTTTTACCTCGGAAAATTATGAAACAAGTTCAGTTTTTCCGTAAAATATGCTCTATCTTATCGCTAGCTTCAAATTGTTTGAATCTTTATTGGCATTTTTTTTTTGCTTATTTACTATTATAATTAGTCAATGTTGAGCATCCTAAGGACATTCCATTGACGTTTCTACATAGTCAGACAATCAACATCGACTAATTATAATAGGCATCAAGAGCTTCTTCTACTAGCAAATAAGCACCAAAACATGTAATTAAGGACGTGTTTGCTAGCCAGCCACACCCTGTCTTGAGAAATGTGGTAGCGGCGTCTAAGATGTTATGTTATAATAAAATTGGTGCCACACCATGGTGTGTTTTTCAACTAGAAAAGCCTGTGGCTGCCGATCTGAAAGCTAAACCCAGCAACAACCTTTTCATATATGGTGCGGCATATTTTTGGCCGGCAAAGCATGGCAAGGAGCCAAACACTCACTCAATGTAGTGCTAGGGATTGCTCTACATTTTGTCATAATGATGATAGCATAAGTAAGATTTTAGCAGCAGAAGAATAGAACCAACAGTATTAGCATCAACAATAAAATAAAGTCCATAGATCGAATTCATGGAAGAGTGTTCGCAATTGGCGCATCCCATGACGATTAGACGCGGAGAATTCTTTGGGGCCTTCTTTTAACAACAACAACACAACACAACACAGAACAAGCATGCTTGTGTTGTTCATGATAGCACAAACCATAAGAACGTGATAAGAAATCTTTGTAGGAGAAACCTATGCTAGTCACGCAGACCACTTTAGGCGAAGATCAGTGATCCCATGGCATCCTATCGATTTGATTTTGTTGTTGACTTTACGGATTACTTTTCCGCGCCGACGACGATCGGCGTGCCCGCCCTCGTGCTTCATCTGCATGCTGCGATAACAGTTCTCAACTTCTCATGCATTTTGCTGCTAGCTATCCATATCCAGACTCTCGTATGAATACCACGGACTGACTACGTACGTACTGAACGGGACACTTTGACTTTTGGATTTTTGCTGTCATGCGTTTCGAAGCTCGGCAGGCGACAGATGACAAAAGTTGCTGCTAGGGTCAGAGACAAAGGCTTTCGATGGACGATGGCAAGTGCGCCAGCCTAATTAAGCAGCCGACGAGCGGCGGCGCGAAACGGCCGCCGGCGCCGTAGTAGGCCGAGCAGGCGGACTCGCTCTCTATTCTCTTGCGCCGGCGTGCAGACAAATCGACGGTGAGTCAGAGAGCTGATCGCTCGCGCCATCAAAGAAAGTCAAGCTCGCTGACGCCGAGCTAGTTCGGGGTCCAATTTAATTCCATATTATAGTCATGAAATCACTAACCATTTTCTTCGCCACAGCTGATCGATCATCTCAACCACCCTAATGGCTGATATAATCCCAACAGGCAGTGTGAGACCAAGTCGCAGGATCTAGGCCGGGTAAAAGAAAAATATGAAACTAAACTATGGTACGGAATATATATATATATATATATATATATATATATATATATATATATATAATATTATCATCACCGCCTTCGTTTACAAGTAACACATATTATGATCACATAAAAACAATAAAATAAACGATGAAAGAAAATAAAAAAGAGACAGAGCATTAGCAGCCTCACCTACCAACAGTTGACGAATTCAATCCATGGAAACGGAGAAAAGAAGCGAATAAAAATAATCCTACTCCAACCAATGAATTAATTAATGAATCAGTAGCTACCAGTGGCGAATGCCAACTTGCTCTCGCAACTGACACCGAAGAAGCCAGCGCGAAACAACTCTAACAATTATTAAAAACAGAAGAGAAAAAAAAAAAAACTAATCACCGCTATTTGTTTCGGTTCCTTCTCATCTCCCTGAATTACCAAAGCGAAATACTAGCTTAGAAAAATTTAACAGGGCTGCTGCTTGGTGAGACACGGATGAGACGACCGGACGGCAACGGCAAAGTGTATCAGTAATGAAATGGAATGGAATGAAATCAATCGATCAGTAGTAGAATTGAATTGCTGTGAGGTCAATTATCTAGAGATTTACAGGTCCTGGAAGTTGTTGCTGCTGAAGAACTCGAGCACGGAGAAGGTGGCCGGCGACGGCATGGTGGGCGTGGACAGCAGCAGGCTGCTGCGCGGGCTGGGCGCGAACGGCGCGTGGTCCAACCCCGCGGCGGCGCGGGTGCCGGCGGAGGGGAGGAACGGGCTCAGCTCGCTCAGCCACGACAGGCAGCTCGGGTCGAACGGCGTCGGCGAGAACAGCCCCGTGGAGGCCGCCGGAGGGAGCGCCGCGGGGGAGAGGATGCCAGGGCGGCCCGCGGGCGGGGCGGCGAGGACTGCGGCGAGGCTGTCCGCCACCACGTCCGCCGACCCTGAACCGGAAGCGGCGGCCGGGAGGGGCAGGAAGAAGTCGTCGCCGGCGTCGTTGGCGCCGTACTCGAAGTAGGGAGGGACGTGCGCCGGCGCGTGGTGCGGCGGCAGCGGGCGGACGGACCTCTCGATGGCCGCCAGCCGCGCGGCCGGGGACAGCGCGGCGGTGGGCGAGAGGAGGAACTCCCGCGGCTCGAAGTCCATCGCCGCCGCAGGCTGCGTCGACGGCGCCGCGGCGGCGGCGTCGAATTGGGACTGGGAGGTGGAGCCCGGGCCGGTGAGGCGCTGGACGAGCGCCATGAAGTCCCCCGGCTTGGTGTGGATCACCTTGGGCGAGGCGTCGTAGATGATGACCGGCTGCCTTGCCTGCTGCTGGTGGTGCTGCTGCTGCTGGTACTGGTGCTGCTGCGCGGCCGGCTGCTGCTGGTGGTGGTGCCGCTGCGGCGCGACGGGCGGCTTCCTGACCTTGTGCGAGTCCTTGCTGACGGCGAGCCGCGGCGGGCGCGGGCCCTGGAGCTGCTGCCGGCTCCGCGGCGACGAGCGGTCGCCCGAGGACGCGTCCATGTGGCTCGCAGCAGGCGGCAGCTGAGGGAAGCCGGAGGAAGGCGGCGTGCCGGAGCTAGATAGAGGTCGCAGGCCGTACGGGCTTTAGTAGCTGCGGCCTGCGGAGGCGGGGAGAGGCGGAGGCGGAGGCGGGTGTTGGAAACTTGGAATGGTTCAACGCGAGGAGGAAGGAAGAGGAAGAGAAGGAATTGAAGGAGTCCTGCAAGTGTGCTGCTGACGACGGCGGACGGCTACGGAAAAGTCGACGGGCTAGGCTGGCTGGCTGGCCCCACCCAACCGTCTCACTGTTAGTTTTTTGCTCTATGATTGTCGCTCGCTGTGGACAGGAACAGGATGACTAGTTATAGGCCCTGTTTACGTCCACTGCGAATTGCAATTACAACCAGTCACATTAACATTACGGTATATATATATGGAGCATTAATTATAGACGAAATATTTGCATGTTTGCATTTTTCGTATGTAAATTACGAGACGAATCTTTTAAGCCTACTTAGACCATGATTAGATAAAAGTTGTCAAATACAAACGAACATGCTACAGTGTAAAATTATAACTGCAACTGAGATCTAAACACAGCCATAATTAATTATTAGTAATGTGGTGCAAATCCAAAGCAGCGCGTGATCGAATCCTCGACGACTTTCCTGTACCCGTCTTTGCGGCAGGAGCACCTGCACCTGCACCTCCATCGGCTGAAGCTGAACTAAACACGGCAGCGACCTGGATTTGGGTTCATGCACTTTTCCTGCGGCTACTTGCGCTGCTGGCCTCCAACCTTGATACCTTGATAGGTAGCGCAGTGCAGCAACCAAAGTAACAAATAGAGGCGTAGCGGCTCGTTGTATCAGCCAGGCAGCCAGTGTTTTCCCTTATAACAGTTAACCAGTCAGCCGTATAATCCAGCCAGCTAAACAAAACCATAGCTTAGAGCTTTGCAACAGCTATTCTGAATAAAGGAGTGATATTGTATCCGCAATTACACGTGGCAGGCCAATAATTGTGCAAGTTGGTGCAAAAGATGTAGAGGAAGAATTTAATTTAATTGTTATAAAAGTGAAGAGGAAGAGAAAGATAACACCCGTAATGCAGATGTATATATGGTTCAGATGACCATGAGACTGATGTTGCTTCTTCTAACATTGACGAGGAATAGTATTTTGAATTATTTTATGACTCCTATTTTTTCAAACTTTTAATGTGATGATTTAATGCATAGAACACCATGTTTGTTTTCTTAATTTAAGTATGTGAGACATCGGTTCTTCAAGTGCAATTAAAGGTCTATTTATACTTATTAATTTTGATACATCTACTTAAAATTACATGACATTATCGGTTCCCACTATTGGAACTTATCATCTGCAACGTCGCCTACTATCCACAATATCGTTCGCTACCTCGACGCTAATCCACTATTTATTACCTTGGCGGCAACATCAAATGTATTTCGATTGAAAAATAACATCAAAACATAATTTTTAACATCAAAAATAACAACAACATAATATATATATATATAAATGACACAGATAATATAACGGAGTACCTCCGTAAACATTGTAATTTACAAATAACATGTTATCAATATTTAAAGACTATATATAAATATAAATATTATTAAAATGTAATTCACGACAAACCACGAGGCCTATGCCAAGCTCTGACCATGGTTGTTGTAGTGATATCTAGCAAGGAAACGAGAAATCTTATTATGGAGTAAGGGTCGAGCTAACTGTACCATATGGAGTAAGGACTAGTTGCTAAAAAATTTAATTCGTCCGAGTGATTTTTAACATCTTGATACTCATATTTAAATAACTGTTGCATTTACCATCGATTTGGGTTCTAGTATATTAATGACATTCAAAATAGGGACTAATGCGTTTATTGAGTTATATTACATCAATTAGCCCTGTGAAAGAATTAAAGCAAATATATGATTGAAAGGCTTCCGGACTCAAAGTGTTTTAAAATCATTTTATATTTTGAATTTCAATTTAGAAAATGTCATACTGTAAAGAGTGATGCAAATCACGTTGGTCTGAGGATATAGAGTGCTCAAGTACCTGACTAAAACTATTGAAAACACTTGAATGCAACACGTGCACATTTTGGGAAAGTTTTGAAACTCAGAAGTTTTGACAGGTGTCGAAACTTCTGATGTGTCCTTTGTGTAGCCCATTCAGATGTCATCATAAGTAAGTTACTTATTACTTCAAATACCTTGTATGAAAGCCTGATGTCGGAAGTTCTGATGTCCTCCAGATTGGCTAGAATCTGCTTTGGAGTATAAATATCTCACCTTCACTCCTAAACGTTATAGTTGTCATAACTTCGACCAACCCTGAGCCAAAAAAAAAAAAAGACCCTCCTAGCATCTTAAGCTCTTCTCTTTTCTCCTCTCTTCTCCCCTAAGCCAAATCTTGCAAGAGATTGAGTTGTTGGTGAGAGAAACTGAGATCCAAAGCTTGACCACTTGATTTCTTTGTCAAGCTAGTTCGATTTGTACATTGTTTCTTGTCTGTTAATAGATATCCAGTAAATTTCTTACTCATGGCTTTTAAGGCAAAAAACCGTTCTCTAAACAAAGCCAAGATGCCAAACTACCAATAATAATGTTTGTTCAACGATCAAGAACATGAATTGACTGGCTTGTTCAGTTGGCCAACGTGACCTAAAAAGTAGCGCAGATTCTCTCTTACTATTTTCCTTTAACGTAACTTCAGCGTCACTGTTTGGCCTTATCATGTTCTATTGGACCCTCGTGAGTCGATACATGGAGCCAAATTAAGGTTGTACAAGGAGCCAAATTAAGGTTGTACGGGCCCTGTTTAAATACCCTCCAACTTACAACTAGTCACATTAATATTACGGCACATGTATGAAGTATTAAATGTAGACGAAATATTTGTATATTTATATAGTTTGCATGTACATCATGAGACGAATTTTTTAAGGCTAATTAGACCATGATTGGGCACATATTGAAAAAGATTCTCTACTGCTACAGTATCAAAATTCTAAATGGATCTAAACGCAGCCCTAGTGGATCTATCCTATCTATATATAGGCTGTGTTTAGATCCATTTGTAATTTAGAATTTTGACACTGTAACAGCGAGGAATCTTTTCCAATAAGTATCCAATCATGACCTAAGTAGGCTTAAAAGATTCGTCTCGTGATGTACATGCAAACTGTGCAAACATGCAAATATTTTGTCTATATTTAATGCTCCATGCATATGCCATAATATTGATGTGATTAGTTGTAATTGGAAGTTAGAGGATATTTAAATGGGGCCATAGTGGCTGCACCTTCACGTACCTACGGGGGCCCCTCGATCGATCAGATCGGAATTCGGAAGCTAGCTTGGTAACTCTGCGGCTGGATCTGCTGCATGCCCTGGGTGCCACGGCTCTCGGTTGTCGTCGATCGTGACGGCTGATCGAGGTATATATCGAGGATGGAGGCTCCTGCGTGCGGCTCTGCTGCTGTGGTCAATACCAGTGGCAGAGCGGAGCCCAGGCGAATTTTTTTAAATAATATTTTTTTAATGCTTAATTACAAATCTAGCATTTGTGCAATAAAAGTTATAGAAATAGCATGCTCTCAACCATCCAGGACCCGACAGGGAACCTATCGGCGATCTAGCAGCCGATAGGTTGACGTGTCACCTACTTAGCAGCCGACAACTGTCGGCAGCGGGTATCGGCGCCGATAGCAGACCTGTCGGCCGTTCAGTAGCCGACATGTTCAGTCGGCTCTCGGGTAGCCGATAGGCCTGTCGGCTTATGGGTAGCCGGCAGGCGTCACCTGCCGACAGGTTTATTTTATGTGCTTTTTTATTTTGATATTCATTTTCATGTTTATTTCATATTCGTTACACGGTTCGATCCGAAAACTTACTCCCGTCTTTGAAGACTGCTGTAAGGTTTGTTCTACAAATTAAGTGTGTTTCAAGCTACGTGATGTACTAGAAATAGAATAAAAGTTAGGTAACTAAAATAACACATGTTCAATTTAGAAGAATAACCCGGCGATACATGAAATGAGCGGTGCGTGGCATGTCTGTTACTCTAGGTTGTACCAAGTCTAATCCTAATATGCCTTAGAAAAAGTGAACACAATGGTGATTTGCAATGGCATGTGTACGACTCTGCTAAGAGGCCATCGACTATTGTAAACATGTCTTAGGGAATTTAACTTGCTGGGTCTATTACCTTGTTCTACTAGGTGCAGCGTGGTTGTTTGGCCTTATTGTCGCACCGTGAAGACGGTTCCGCTGCATCTCTCTTGTTCTTGAGTGCTGCCTCACGAGCTTTAAGCTCTTCCTCTTGACGCTTGATGACTGTTTCACGCCATTAGGCCATATTCAAACATTACTGTCGGTTCAAAACCCCCTTCACTTACGGATTTTGAACCAGCACAACCAACTCGACAGTGATGAGCTCATGACATCACTGCCGGGTCTGCCAAACCGGCAGCTATCACTGTCGGTTCGTGTTACGAACCAGCAGTGATATGTGAGCTATCACTGCCGGTTGGCAATACAAACCAGCAGTGATAGCTTAACTATCACAGCTGGTTTACAATAAGAATCGGCAGTGATATATTTTTTATAATTTGTATTTTATTAATTGTTTTATTTTCAATTTGAGGGGATTTCTTGGGGGAGGTGTGGGAGGTGTTGGCGGTGATGCAATCGAATAATTGGATATCGATGTGGATCTCGACGTCACTACAAACTAGGGCTAGATAACGAGCCAACTAGGCTCGTTTTGGCTCAGCTCGTTCTGGCTCGTTAGTATAACGAGCCAGCACGGCTCGGCTCGTTATACTAACGAGCCAGAAGGCTTGTTCGGCTCGGCTCGTTAGTGAGCTCGAGCTGGCTCGTTTAGCTCGCGAGCCAAACATAAAAAAATAAAAAAAATACTCTTTCCGTCCCAAAATAGATATCGTTTTGGGATGCGTGCTGGTAAAATTTTCTCAACTTTAACTGAATTTGTAGAAAATGCGTGAAACATTTATATCTTAAAATAAATATATTATGAAAATATATTCAACGATCTATCTAATAATACTAATATATATTAGAGATATTAATATTTTTTATATATATTTGGTCAAAGGCTAAAAGTCTTTAACTTCTCGAGAAGTGAGAATAAATCTATTTTAGGACGGAGGGAGTATATGTATTTATTGGAATTTTAATAATAACAATAATTCAAAAGAAAGCCATAATCAAATGAAAAAATAATATATACTATATATAAAGTATAATAATATACTATTAAAATGTGCCAGTTTGTTAGCTATAGTATTTATATATAACAAAAGCACGTTACTTTAATGGCTTGTGAATTGACTGGCTCGTACGAGCTAACGAGCAGCTCGTGAGCCAACTCGAGCTGGCTCGTTATAAAACGAGCTGGCTCATTATAAAACGAGTCGAGCTCGAGCCGAGTCATTAACGAGCGAGTCGAGCGAGTTAGCGAGCTACGAGTTTTTCATTCAGCCTTACTACAAATCCATTAACGTTTATATTACAGAAATTCCAAAATAAAACGTATAAGTAACGAAATAATTAAGAGTCGCATTATAATAGCCTATCCACATGTTCTCTTCCATAGGCCTTCTTGAACATTTTGGTCTTAGCAATGCAGAATGATCCGTTTTTGCTCAATACCTCGTCGGTGATAAACTTTGCTAGTTCTTCTTGAATTCCTCTTATCTCGAAATCGACCAACCGGTTGTGACCGTGTGTTTTGCGCTGTAATTGAATCAAGATGATATTCAGATGCAAAAACATAAGTCAAAACAATACAAATAGAAAGGCTACGTACCGCTTCATCTCCTTTGTCTGTTTTTACACCAAAGTAGACAAGAATAGCCCACATCACATAGAACCCGCATTCGTTGTTCCCCGTCGGTTGGTCTAGGGTCTTGATATCCTCCATATACTTAGCCATGAATGGTTCACTCTATTTCTTGTGCTTCTTGCTATCGATATTTTTCCAGTCAGGTAATGCCTTCATTCTGTGTGACATTATAAACAAAGTATCAAGGCCATGAACGTTACAATGTCCTATGTGATTAGAAAATAGTGTTGTGATATTGGGTTCACTTACTTATTCAACACATTGACTAGAGGGTCAATATGAGAAAGTGGCTTCTTCTTGGAATCCCACATGTCGATATGTGAATTTACAAGAGAAATCTCTACGAGAACATAATGGTTGCTGCAATCACGAAGGAAAGTCCATGTTATTGAATGACATATATATTAAGAGAATGAACACCAAAGTGTGGGCCGAGAACACATACTCGCAGTTGTAGGGTAGGAGTATGTTTGTTTTGTTGTTCTTCAACATCCTTTCAAACTCAATCTTCAAACTTTTTGGCACATAGTCATCTTCACACCCGGCAACGCATGTTGTCTTGTTGACAAATACGGGATCCAAGAAGTCTACATGCATCAGGTGCCTCCGTAGGCACAATTTTGCCATACACCTGCATAATAAACACATGATATATTCAAATGCAGATCATGTGCTTTATTATAACGTTGTGAGGGTATGGTACTTACATAGTCCATAACATCAAAATCTGTAAATCGAGCGAGCGCCGTTGGAAAAGCTGAAAGAGGACTTCATAATAAACACTATGCACCTCTTCTTCAGGATGATTAAAAATCAGCCCGGGAGGGATACAAACTTCAAAGCCAATGTACTCCCCTTTAGCAGTATAGAGGGTGTAATAATCATGCAACTGTCACAGATAAGTATGTGCAAAACTCAATGGCGTCCTCCGTTGTCCATCCTTCTACCATGCTACCTTCTGGTCTGAATCTATTCCTAACATGCCGCCTAAAAACTTTCATCAACCTCTCGAAAAGAAACATCTGGTGTAGGTACATTGGGCCAAGGCCTTTAATTTGGTCAATAAGATGAACAAGTAGATGCACCGATATGTCGAAGTAAGTCGGTGGGAAATGCATCTCAAGCCTGCATAGAATCTCGGCTATCTCCTGCTTCAGCTAGTCTAGCTTTGCCCCATCAATGACCTTTTCAGAATTCGCGTTGAAAAACGAACACAACTTTATGATCGGGGCGTGTACCTTGTCAGGGAGGATACCTCGCAGGGCAACTGGGAGTAGCTGAGTCATAATGACATGACAGTGATGACCTTTCATACAACCATAGTTAAACTTAAGTTCTCTCATGTTAACTAGCATCTTCGGGTTCGCACAGTAGCCAGTCGACACTTTGAGATCATCGAAGAAAGAAATAAGCATGTCCTTTTCTTCCTTTTTCAGTGTCCATGATGCCACCGGAAGTTTCAAGTGGTGTAATACCCCGGGTATTACGGCTAATTAATTATGCCATGTCATCATATTTATTATTAAGTATCTGCATATGAGTGTGATTAGGATTTTTAGAGTGGCTTATTCATTAATGTTATGGATGTACAATTAAATCCCTGTTTTGGTAATTAAAAACCAATCAAAAGAGAAATTTGAATTTAAGCCCTAATCGGACCCAAAACCCAAAATTAAAATGTACTTGGAATCTGGTGATGGTGTCTTAATAAAAGTTGTAGATCTTTTAAAATCGAACGATTCTTATTTTTGTTGTTTTTAAGTCCCTTAATAGAAATTTAAATTAAACCCTAATTACTACCTTGAAATTCAAAATTTAAATGCTAATTTGAAAAATATCAAGAATCTGACCAAACTTCTTTAATGAAAGTTGTGAAGCTCCGCAAATAGGACAACTTTTAGTTTTGGAGATTTTTATGTTATTGAGAAAAATCCAGAGAATTTGACAAGATTAAAAATGAATTTCAAATAGTGGTTTTACCCCCTTTTCAATATTTTCAAAATTATTCAAAATCTGAACATGGTCCCTAAATCAAAGTTGTTCATAATTTGGAACACTACAACTTTGATGTTTAAACTTTTTCAGGTTTGTACACGAAATCTTGCGTAATTGGTCTAAAACCGAGAGGGGGGCACTGTATTTGCTACAGTAACCTGCCCCCCCCTCTCTGTTCGCGCACAGGCGCCGGCCGCCGGGCCGCACGCGCGCGCGGCGCCGCCCGTGCCGGCCGGGATCTTGCCCCCGGCACGGCCGCGCGTGTGGGGGACCCCGCGCCACCCTATGCCGCTCCTGCCCCTCCTTCTAACCGGCTTAAAGGGCAACAACACCCTCCTCTGTGCCCCCCATCCCTTCTCCGACCACCGCCGCACCCGCCTCGGTTTCAAGCCAAAATTGGCCGCCCTCAGACCTCCTCATCCAAATTCCTCTCGTCTCTAGCCTCACTGGATCCTTGAACACAGCTTGTGCCATCGTGGTCCAGCTTTCGTGCGTCGAGGGCCCCGGAACGCACGCCGTCGTCTTCGGGTTCGGCAGAGCATCGCCGCAGCCATCTCTCGCACGACGAGCTCGCTGTGGTGAGTCTCTCTACCTTAGACCTTCCGTTTGCGACTCTCTGAGTCATACCTTAGCTCATGCTCGCGGCGGTGTTCCATTTTGTCCCCTAGGATCACTGGAACGCGACTTCGCCGTCGAGGCCGAGCCGTTGCACTCCGCCGTCGTCGTCAAGCTCGCCGCTCCACTCCATCTCAGCCTCAGCCAGCCGTCGGTCTAGAGTCGTGGTGAGCTCTTGGTCTTCCCCTGGCCTTTTCCTTCAACTCTACCGCACTCTCGCGGCCGGAACAGGGTCGCCGTGTCGTCGCGACCGCCATGGGCGAGTCTGCACTCGTCGGAGGCGTCTAGTGTTTGGGCTTAGGGTACTGGGTGGTCCGCGGGGTGCTAGGGAGTGGTCGGGCGTTGTTAGGTTCGCCGTTAGGGTCACCGGCGGCGAGGTCCGCAGTCGACCGTCGCGTGCGCGCGCGTGCAGGGGCGCGGCGTGAGGAAGGAGGAGGAGCTGACAGGCGGGGGCCGCGTGTCAGCGCCTCGGTATGGCGCCTGGGCGCGGGCCGGTGCAGGAGTGGCCGAGTGGGCCGGCCTGCCTGGCTTTGGGCCGTCCCGGGCTGAATTGCGTTTTTCATTTTCTTATTGGAATTTCAAATAGATTTCTATTTTAAATTACTATGAATAGTTCCTCTATTTGTTTTTTTAGTATTATTTCTGTTGTTATAAAAATCATGAAAATAATTGTGGGTACTCTCTGGAGCATGTAGTATTTTATAAAAATATTAAATATAAGATTTGGACATTTTCTATAGGAACTAAAAATCAGCATATTAATTAGTAAATGCAACTTTGAGCAATTTTAATAAATTCCAGATTTATCCAAAAATCATGAAAATTTATGGGGCACTGTTTTAGGGTAAGATCTATCTGTTGGGTAAGTTTGGGCTCAATTGGAAACTGTTAGGACACTTGTTTATTAAATATGGGGTGTTTGATTAGTAGAATTAATTTACACAAATAATCCCTGTTGTTTGGTGTGATTTTGGATTGATTGAGTTCAGGGATCTTTCACCATAGTGATCCTTGACAAAAGTATTAAAGTCACTAGTTGGTTGTAGTAAAGCTGTGCAGCGGCTTTCTATGACCGGAAAAATGGTCAATAAAACAAAAGTAAGAAAACACTGCTTTTACCTTACGTAAAACGTTTACAACTTTACCGTGAAGGAAAGTTGTACTCAAGGTCTAAATGGCTTACTTTCAAGCATTTCACTCGTTGTCCTCATACCATGCTAAGCATACATCATTGCATACGTGTAGTGCCCATTTCCGAGGAGGTCCAAGTCGAGGCTACTGCCGAGGAGGTCACTCCAGAAGTCATCCAGGGTTTCGACATCTGCGGGACCGAGCCCGACCCGACGCTGTACGCGATTCAAGGCAAGCCCCGGTGCATTCAGCCCCTCCCTTGTGTTTTATAAAATATTTATAACTTGAGTCTCTTATTGCATTAGGTTGTGAGGAGTTGTTTGTCACCTATATTGATGCATTACCTGCCTTGATAAATAATATCCCGGAAACCTATTTAAAAATAAAAATATTCAAAATGCTTAGCCCTGCTTGATCAATTTAGATTTGCATAAAAAGGCTATTTTTGACCTATGTGAATGTGATACTATGAATCATGAGAAAGGAAAAAGGGGACAGGAGTCCGTTTGGGAATTATGTACTTGGGTAGCAGCCCCAATGCACCGTAACCGTCGAAAAGGGATTTTCCGTTCGTTGGTTGTGAATTTGGGTTAGAGTCCCAATGCTTGACCATCGGCGGAAAAGGGATTTGAAAACCGTTGGGACACTTGCATTTGGGTTAGAGTCCCGATGCAATGTCGCCGGCGGAAAAAGAATTAGGGACCGTTCATTGTAGGCCTGCTGTGATCGGGACATTACAACTAGCCACATACTACGGAAAGCCTTTGACTCCGGTGGTCCTACTGCTTGAACCGACAACCACGCACTGGGAGTGGAGAGATGGCGAGAGTAGCGTGTACCCTCGTGGCCGGTGTGCCTGGAGAGGAGAGGAGTACTGTGCTCTCGGGTGGCGCAGGACCGGTTCAGGGGTAGGATAAGCAGTGGTAGGCGGGGTTGGCATATACAAGCTTAAGTGCTACATATGTAGTGTGGATAGGAATCCCCAGCTGGGTACTAATCGATTCGAATCGTCGTTGCTCCTCGGATATGGAGACTTGATCCTTTGACCTACAATTGAAAAGTGGTTCGGAACTAGGTGTTTTTGAGAATGATTAAGAATTTGAAGGTATGATGATACATGAGAATGAATTTAGAATTATGGATATGATTAAAATAAGATTGAGTTAAAATATTGAAATAGGATAGTAATGCTTTTCTGCAAAACTTTTGACTCTTGCTAAAGCCTTACCTTGACTCCCCTCAGCCTGCATTCCTGAGTCTCATTCCTTTTTCTTAGTCGGGTAAGTCTTGCGGAGTACCCCAGTACTCAGGGTTTGTTAACCCCATGTTGCAGGGACACCGCAGCCGGAGGTTTATCTCGCCCCCTGCTGTGTGACAGTGGTACAGGAGGGAAGTGAGGAGGAGTAAAGTTGAACCCGTGGGCAGGGTTCTTATCATTAAATACTTAATTATGTTATATCGTCATTCCACTGCTACTTATTTTATGGTCTGTAATATTTGCACTTTAATAGTATTTGGACAAATGGTTTGTAATCTAAGTACCTTGTAATCTTTCCGCACTTTCACTCTGATGTAATTTATTATGAAATGTTGTAATTCTGTAATGGCTTCGCAATGGGATCCTGTCGGAGGAAATCGGGCGCTAATGTAGCCCGGCAGAACCTGCTAGACCATTTGGGACACAGGCTCGGCTGTCAGAGGTCATTAGTGACAATGACAGGTGCCTGTGGGCCATGGGATTTAGGCGGTTCTGTCACAAGTGGCCATCCTCAAGAGTTATTGGGTGCAACTCCTTCCTGAGGCCCAGGTGTTGCATGTCCAAGCGTGTCGCGAGAGAATCCTTCGTTGTTCCCCTGGTGTTCATCAACGTGTTAAGAGTGTTACCGCACACATTTTTAGTTATGTGCATTGGATCAAGACAGTGACGTACACTCAAAAGTGGCCAGTAAGGTAGTTTCCAGAAGATTGACTTTTCTTCCAAATACTATCAGCAGGCGCTGGTACTGCCCCTTCCCCCCTTTCAAAGGACTACATCTGTGAGTTTGCTTACTTGTTTAAGTATCTGTTTGCCGTCGCGATACTTTGGGGTCCACGTTTCTCAATAGTCCCACTGAAATCTTTTCTATTCCTGCGGTAAGGGTGATCCTTTCATAGAACCTACGGTGTCCCATATAGACCATCTTCTTGTTTTCTGGTAGATGTATAGCATCCGTCTCGTCCAAGCACTCGACACACCCAGTGTATCCTTTTGTCTTCTCTCTAAACAAGCAACCTCGCCCTGGCAGGTCGGTGATTGTAGCGATGAGTATAGCCTTTATTGTGACATGTTCTTTTTTGTACTCATCCCAAACATCCTTCACACCCGTCTCCCACATCTGTAGTAGTTCATCGATCACTGGTTTTAAAAGCACATCGATATCATTGCCAGGTTGTTTTGGGCCTTGGATTAGTAGTGGCATCTGGATGTATGACTGTTTCATACAAAGCTAAGGTGAAAGGTTGTATACACATAGCGTTACTGGCCAAGTGCTATGATTGCTTCTAACCTGGTCAAACGGATTCATCTCATCTGTGCTCAAACCTAACAAAAGATGCCTTACCTCTCCACCGATATTCTTATAGAATATAGCGTTGATAGTCCTCTAGTCCGACCCATCGGCGGGGTGCCTCAACATTGTATCTTTCTTCCGCTCTTCGCCATGCCAGCGCAACAGCTTCGCTGACTTTGCATTTGCAAACAACCTATGCACTCGCGGAGCTATAGGAAAATACCATATGACCTTTACGGGCCCTCCTCTAGTCTTGCTACCCTCATTTGACGGCCTTGATTGTATCGGGGAGCTTCACACTTGGGACACGTATCCAAGTCTTTGTATTTTTCACCACGGTACAATATGCAATCGTTGGAACAAGCGTGGATTTTCTCAACCTCGAGGCCGATTGGACAAAGCATTTGCTTGGCCAGATAAGTATTTTCTGCTAACTCGTTACCCTTTGGGAGCAGTTTATGTATTATACCTAACAAGTTATCAAAACCTTTATCACTCAATCCGTTCATTGATTTGAACTCTAAAAGCATGATGTTGGCTTCCAATTTGCTTATTGAATAGGTCGGATACAATGATGTTTTTGCATCCTTTCTCATGATCTCCAGTTTTTTTCAACTGTGTAGCACTAAAGAATCCGCCCTGCACATCATGCAGGAGCTGAGAAATGCCATCGTTTTCCTCTGTGTCGTCAGCTAACGTATTGCTAAACACATTGTTATTGGTAGGCACAGGTTCTGTGCAATCATCATTAGGCAGAAACTCGTTTAGGGATATGCTAGGCATGGGAACAACATCATTGTTTTCTTGTCCACCATTTTGACCAACCTCCCCATGCAAAGTCCAAATCATGTAGTCTCTCATGAACCCCCTGATAATCAAGTGCAATCGTATATGCTCCACGTCGCCCCTATTTTCTAGTATTCTTGCAATCTTTGCATGGGCAGAATACAGGCTGCGAGTCCCTAGCATTGGCTCTGCCGAACTTGATGAAATCACCGATCTCCGTCAAGTACCGTCGGTCTGTACATGATAGATCGTACATCCACCTTCGATCCATGCCTGCAAAGGAAAAATGGGCAGGGCAGAGAAAACATAGGAAAGTTTTAATAAGCCTTTCTCAACAATATTATTTGAAGCACAGAACCTTAATGTATTCTTCGAAAAAATTTGAAATTATTTGCCCTATAAAAAATTCAAATCGTTCATGCTATAAAATTGAAATAGATAGCCGTTGACACTTCTTAGCGCAACCACCAGAGACAGGGTGTTAGGCTATCTCTGATAACGGTGCCAGAAGTGCCCTGGGGTATTTCTTATGTCTATTGGATAATTCCGCAAGCGCACAGAATATACCGCTGTAGCACTTCACCCGGGAGTATTTCAAGGTATCGTTATTTATTTTTATCCCAAGGGAAAGCGGTTGCTAGGAATAATTAATAAAAAGAGAGAGATCTTTAAGTCTATAGCAACTTAGTATCAACTAGTGATAGGAGGGTAAATCGATATATAGAGGAAAGGGTAATGACACCATGACACGACAAGGTTTTGAGATAACTAAAGATAACAAGTAGATTATAGTTAGGTGGGAGGACAACGAGTGAGTATAAGACTCCTATGACACTTACTTTACTCTTGTGAACTATCTTATCAAATAGATGAAGTATACGAAGACAGCTACCTTATTTCCGGTGTGTAGGGGATAGGCGAGACAGTAGGGGATATAACCTCTACCCGAAGTGGCTATTCTCTTATGGGAGCCTACTTTTTAAGAACTTGCCTAAAACATGTGGAGGGATACTAAGACTAGACAGGGCTGTCACCACCTGCTAGCACCCACAAACAATCCGTGCGACAAGCGGCATTCAAAGGCAAGATCTAGTCTAAGCACCACGCTTACACTAAGCCTTACAACTCTAGTTGCGTACCAACAACTAAAGCACCCTATGACAGGCGATGAACTACACACGTGAGCTGGTTACATGATCACTATCCAATATGACTCAACTATAAGTTAAGATAAAACACAACAATACTATAAAGAATAGTAATGCACTAAGTAGAGACTTTGTAAAGTAAAGAAAATATATTGATAAAGGTAAAGTCTTACAGAAGGAAAGGTACAAGAGCTATACCAGACTCTCCAGTAGATGACTCTGGAGACTCCGAGCGTAGCTCGACTCGACTCTAACTCCCACACTAGACTAATTCTACTACTAAAGAGTAGAACTCTTGTGACTTATGACTTGTATTGTGTTGTGTAGTGTCCCTTGAAGAGGAGTGGGCAGCCTCTATTTATAGTGGAGAGTGGAGGGATGCCACGCCACCGATCCGTGTGCTCCTCAACTCTCCACCCTTCCATCCACCGCCTTGAAACCACCTCAAAATGGACGGTTTTGGTAATTTGAGCACATGGGAAGCATGCTTGGAGTCGGTGGGGAACGTCAGTGGCTGGGGGCCACACCACCTGGTTCGGCCAACCCCTTTGATGGGTGGGGCTAGGCCAGGTGTGGTCCCCACCAGTCATAGGGTCTCCCCTGGTACTTGTCCTATCTTGATTGCTTCGTTTCATGCCTCAATCCGTGTGCCCTTGATCTCCACTGTTGAATGAAAGCACAAGTTGATCCGATGGATGGAATGACTTGGTTGGAATATCACACGGATCCTGCCACGTCACCAGAGCCAGGTGGGTCCCATGGCCAGTTCGGCCGACCCATGGGTGGGCCCACCCTTGGCTTGGATCTCTTCTATTTGATGTTGTATGCACCATGTTGAAAGGTGGTGGCCTGGGGAAACATGACATGGTTCGGCCGAACCATGTAGTTAGCCCCTAGCTGCTCACTTTTACACTATTTTGGTGTTCCCTGCAATCACAAGCTAAGAGTACAAGTGGAACTCGTTATTGATAAAATATGCTCATGTTGTATTTATTCTCCCTTGGATCCGAGGCCTGTTGACGGTGTTTGAATGTGGAATTTTAGGGTATATCCACCGTCAACAAGATCCTCCAAACTTAACCTTTGCTCGTTCTGAGCAAATAATTAAACTTAGCCTCAGTGGATCAGGAGTTGCTACAATGTTCATGTTTCAATAATACCATGTGTACAACTATATACTTCTCTTTTGAATGGAAAAATTGGCTATAGAAATTCACCCATTTCACCTTAGTCTTTTATGGGGCTAATGACTTTTCCTTTGCCTCAGGAGGTTGAGAGACAGAACAGTTTAACTTGAGCACTACCTTTCTTATTTTTTGCAAGTTTCATACTGCAGGTTTTAGCAATGTTTTGCAAAAGACAACTTAATATTCCTCGTATGGTTCTCTCATGTCGCTCAAATGGTGTATGATTCCTTACTAAGGCATAAAATAAATGTTGCCTTCTCTTTATCATCCTACTTCTAAAAATGGCTTATGTGGAACTTAAGGTAGGAATGAAAGAATATGGCATACTTACTTTGCATATGTTGTAGAGTCAAAACTTGGATCCAAAGAGAGAAGTGTCATGTCCTTAGATCAAGATGTGCAAGTGTATGGATGATGATGGAATATAATGCTCCTCTATTTGAATTGTATCTCTCTTTAATAAATTTTAGAGACATGGCTATCATTTTTCTCTTTTATTTATGAGCCTAGAGTTGCTCAAATATTTTTATTTTCTTTTCTATGGACTCTCTTGTGTCCATCTTTCTTTATTTTTTTATTTTGCATAGCCTTTTGTCTCTACTACCATGATGACTAAGAGAGATTTTCTATGACTTTAGCACATGGAGCATTTATTTAGTGGAAATGAAATGCATGCGGTTGCGTACTTCCAGTGTAGAAGCAGCATGTATATGTGGTGTGTACGTGATCTTGATCTTTGGTGCATGATAAGACTCTCAATAAGGGTCAATAAGACTTGACAACACTCAATACAAAGCAAATAGGTTAAGTGGAAGGTTTTAGACATGTGTAACATATATGACTGTGGTAGGAATTTATCATCATTGAGGAACAATACGGTTTTGATTGATTTAGAAATAAATCTCCAGCAATCATGCATGCTTAGAACAATATTATAGTAGCTCTTGTTTCACTATATCATATCTCACAACAACTTAGATTTAGTTCTAGTGCTTAGCATCCATAAAGTTTTTAGGTTCATGATGATTTAAATGAGCCAAGTAATCCATACTCAAAGAAATACTAAGTTGTAAACTAGGCGTTAAAGAAACATTAACAGAGCAACTATTCATCATTTACATGAGGAAGATAAATATTCATGAGACATATGGAAATAAGGGAAATATTTTTGGTATTTTTATCTTATGCATTTTTTTATATGCAATAAATTAAAATAATGTACATAGCTAGGATAAAATACTTACCTTGGTGGGGGAGAGGATCTCCCCCAAGCTTGTCCTTTTGCTCATTGTGGTGGCGGGTAGTATTGGAACCATCCCGCCCAGCGTTGTGCTTCTTTGTGTTGGATAGCTTGCAATAGTTGAGCATTTTGTTGTGCCATATTCAGAGTTGCATCTTACTCAACTTGCATAGCGCCCATGTCTTTGATGAGTTGGTCCATTTCCGATCCTTGGCTTCGACGGCCCCTCGCCCGTGTGGACGGACGGGGAGTGCGCACTCTTGGAGTGTGCTGTTGACGCCGTTCCGTGGACCTTGAAATGTCCATGGAACTTGCCTCATCGCCTTCTTCTTCATATCTCCCTGCAGCTCGTGATGTGCCGCCTTGCTCAAATTGGGCGGCTTGTGACATGCTCCTTGTCACCCTTCTTGATCCTGCAATATTTTGGCTCATTGCCTCTCGGTCCTAATTTATGGTTAGTGTGCGCAGCGCATACAACCGACGCCTCTCACAAGGGAGGGAGATTTCGGCTGTATGACCGGGATAAATCATTTTTATATCACCATTTTCATCTCTTTTTAGGACTTGAGTACTTATGAAGAAATATTCGGTTACAACATCTCTAGGAGAAACAATGTATTCAAAGTAATGTTTTCCATCTAGCAAGTCCATTGTTTCAGCAATGCGCGTGATAAAAGAAGTGAAGAATATGGGCTCGCTTCTATGGAAAATAGCAAGCCAAAAGTGGACTAACATCTTAGCAGGTAAAACTTTTATTTTCTTTGTCATGGCATAGAGCATTCTTAATTCATCATTATAAAGAACTTGCACATTAGAGCCAGGAAGAAAAGTTATAGCCATCCAATAGCGGATCAAACGCAAAGTAGGATTATGGATTTCATCGGTTTTATGATCAGAGCAATCATTAGATCCTGTTATAGCTTTCCAAAATTCAGCTTTATCAAATCTTCTTATTGCATTAACAAGGTCTAGATGACAGTCATTATCAAAGCCAAGTGCCTTACTAAAAACTCCCCATGTTAAATTATAAAGCAAAATGCGCTGTGGGTCCTTAAACTTTTGCCCACTTCTCATCTAGGTCCATGAACTTTTTTTCGCTCATCTGGGTCCATGAACTTTTCTTCACTTCTCATCTAGGTCCAGGTACTTTTCCTTCGCTCATTTGAGTTCATAAACTTTTTTTCACTTCTCATCTAGGTCCACAGCAGACCACATAGGACTCTGTTATCTACGTGGCCGCTGATGTGGCACCACGTGCTTTTTTTTTAATTTCATAAACTGGCTGAAACCTTGAAAAATTGTTTAAAATCATGGAAAAGTCATAAAAAGGAAAATCTAGTTTTGTTAGACTTAACATGAATAGATCTATGCAATAGATATATAATATGATATGCTTTAATTTAAAGTTTTTTATATAGCTGTAGATCTAGGTAAATCTATGTGCTTCTGTGTTTAATTCAAAACGGCAGCTCCTGTGCTCCTGAGCTTTAGATTTATCTTTGCATCACATGCTTTGTTGCAATTAAAACTTATTTTTTTTAGTAATTAATTTACTAATTTTAGGTATGTAATATTTTTATACTGGCCATGTTTTGTTATCATCCATCACCATAAAAATTTCATCTTCAAATTAAATGTTTGGTACACCAACTATTTATTATGAATTAAACATATAAACACATAGATGTACAACTATAATAAAATTTTTAAAATAAAGCATGTCACATTTTAGTGCCACATCAACGGCCACGTAGGAAGTAGAGTCCTATGTGGCCTGCTATGGACCTAGGTGAAAAGTGGGAAAAAGTTCATGGACCCAGATGAGCGGAGAAAATGTACCTGAACCTAGATGAGAAGTGGAGAAAAGTTCATGAACCCAGATAAGAAAAAAAAAGTTCATGGACCTAGATGAGAAGTGGGAAAAAGTTTAAGGACCCACATCGCATTTTACTCTAAATTATACTCTTGGTTGAACATACGAAATTAGATATTATTTTCAGTGGCTTGTAAAGAGCATAGAAATTCAATGGTGAGCTTTTCTATTCCAAGTTCTTGCACTTTCCAAAAACTTCCCCAACCGATTGTATTGAAAATAGTATTGAATTCCGTGGTCATACATGTGCTGTCCAAAAGGATAAGGTCGATGATGCCGGTATGTTCATACCCTCGGTGTCGGATGGAGGTGTACCTTTGGTACTCTTCTTGATTTAGCATGAGGCCGCTCTCGGGGTCGAACATCCTCTCGGAAGGCACTCTAAAGCTTCTTCTTAGTGGAGCTTCTCTTCCTTCATCCTCATCATGGCGGGGTCGTCGGGAGGAACTCCCTACGACACTCTTGGCCTTCTTGAGTACGGAGAAGAACTTCTTCATCCTGCAACAATGAGCTCACACAAGAACACACTACAACAATAGGGATTAGCGTTAGCTATCCCACTGTTAGCAGTCCTTGCGGGGTATGGTTACCTCCACAAACAAGAATTTGAGAGCAAAGATGAAGTGAGACAAGCTCCTACTACTACAATATTTTTGGGTTTTTAGTTTGAGTGGCTAAACTTAAACTAAACTTGAGAAAGATCTTGCTCAAATGGAGAGAAGAAGGGAGATTGTGTGCTCGAGAAGATTCAGCTGGTTTGGGTGTGGATTTGAGCAAACAGTGCAAGGGTATTTATAGGGGAGAAGGGCTGGTGGCCAGACCACTAGGCCTAGTTCAGCCGACCCCCCCATGGCCAGATTTTTGTTGTTTTCTTCTTTGGACATGGAATCTAGGTGATCTCAAATTCAAATTTGCCGACAGGGCTTTATTGATGGGTCAGCCGAACCCACTTTGTCATGATTAGAATTGATTTTAGCTCTGGTCAGGGAATCTGTTTGAATTCAAACACAACTCTGCAGACCAGACTTTGATCATGGGTCGGCCGAACCACCCTTGGTCCACTTTTGAGCTTTAAACAATGTGTGTTGCTTTGTTCAGGAAAGCACAAACTAGTGGTGGACCAAAAGTTTGAAAAATTCAGAGATTTCTTTGTCTAGTGTTTTGTGAAAGTGAAAGGTGAATGACAAAGTTGGGACATGTTTAAAGTGATTCCCATGGACCATGGGAGCACTCATGCATGCCAAAGTATCCACTTTTCAAAATTTGGATGGATGTGGGTATTGGATTCTCCTTGAAGCATATGAGAGCGGTCATGACAAAAGAATGGTCGACCAAAATTCAAAAGGAGCTGGTGTTCAAATTTTAGGAGCATGAACAGGACACCGGGCCAACACCACCAGAGGTGGGTGGGCCCCATGGTGGGGTTGGCCGACCCCACCTAGGTGGTCCCACCACCTCAGGTGTGAGCAGAAATAATCTTTTTCAAGTTTTATTCATCTACTTATTTTATTTTGTCGAAATAAATTATTGCCAAAATTAAACATGAAATGCAATGCAGGAAATTCAAAAATTGAAATGCAAGAATTAAATATGGGGTAAATACTGATTTACCTTACCAGCAAGGGCTCCATGTTTTTGGTCCGTAGAGCGGGACCTCTCCGTTCGGGTTTATTCTTTGGGTGCTTCGATCGGTCCTGGAGACGGAGACCGTGATGATCACACCTCTTTTTTCTGCCATTCCTTCTTGGTTGATGCTTGTGATTCAGCGGAGTTCGCCTTGTTTACCAGCTCAGCCTTAGTTACCAGTTTGGCCTTTTTGGACCTTGCCGGTTGATTCTTTCGGCGGGGTGCATATTGTGGCTTGTTTCTCCACAGATTCTTGCTTGCTTGTTGCATCGATTTATAACTATTGAAAGGACATTTAATTCTCTTATCTGGGAGTTGGAAGTGGACTTGGCCGGATCCCACGTAGATGATGGCATTCACAGTGTTAAGGAACGGCCTTTCCAGGATGACAGGGACTTCGTCATCGGCCCCCATGTCAAGAATGATGAAGTCGGCGGGGATGTAGTCGTCTTGAACTTTGACAAGGATGTCCCTTGCCAATCCCTCGGGGAACCGGATTGATTGGTCGGCCATCTGCAATTTGACAAAAGTGGGGTACAAAGGTCCCCCTAGTAAATTCTCATACATTATCTTGGACATGATGTTCACTCTAGATCCAAGGTCGCAGAAGGCGTTGTTAAAGGTGTGCGGCCCGATTTCGCAGGTGATGGTAGGATGACCGGGGTCGCTCTTCTTGGCCATGAATGGCGGATCAAGAAGACAACCCGGGTTTTGCCTACCAGAGGCTTACTAAACCTCGTGGAAATTAACTTAACACCCTCAAATGGTTCCTCAGGTTTCCCTGGGATCTTACCTTATTCGAATGATGGGACAGCTGCTGCTATTTGAGCTAATTGGGTTTCTAACATTTTATTAAAGCTCAATTGATTTTTCATGGCAGTGTTAAAACTATCCATTTTCTCACTAAGCTTTTCAAGAATCTTATCATTGGCCATTATTTTCTTGTTTATGCTATCATTAATTTTAGATTGGCCTAAGACAAGATCTTTAAGAGAAGGTTGGTTACCACAAGAATTATTGAAATTATTGCTGTAACCATTACCTTGATTTCCTTGGTAGAAGGGGCGCGAGTTCCATCCTCGTTGCTGGGGTCAATACCCATTGTTGTTGCTGTTGTTGATGAAGCTCACTTCCTCCTACGTCTCGGGACAGTTGTTGCCCGAGAGATCTTCTCTACCACATACCTCGCACCATGGATCAGATTCGATTGCTCGTGCAGTGGCAGTGGGTCTAATGGCCTCTTGTTCCTTCTTGAAACTTTCCTCGATCTTTTTCATCAAGAGGTCCATTTTTGCTGAGAGCATGTCTACCTCATGAACGGTGTGCATAACCCTTTTCTTGGGCTGGAGATGCTCCTCATTCCATCCTTGGTTGATAACCATCTTTTTAATGAGGTCTTTGGCGTCTTTGACATTATGTTGCAAGAATGCTCCTCCAGCGGCAGCATCAAGGTGACTACGGGCTAATCCAGTCAGCCCATGGTAGAAACCTTGGATTAGGAGCTATTCTTCAATCGCATGATGAGGACAGGCACGAACGTACTCCTGGAGGCGTTCCCATGCTTCGGGAATCGTCGCGTCAGCTTGCTGTTGGAAGCTTGAGATTTTTCCACGGAGAGCGCTTGTTTTGCCCATTTGGAAGAACTTCTTGAGAAAAGCGTTGGCACATTTCTCCCAGATGGTGACTTCACTCTTGTTGGCATAGAACCATTGCTTCGCCTTCCCAAGCAGTGAGAATGGGAACAGACGAAGGCGGATGGCGTCAGCTGAGATGTTCTTGATGGTGAAAGTCCCACACACCTCCAGAAAGTGCTGGAGATGGGCATTGGCGTCTTCGTGTGGCTTTTCACAGAATGGATTAGCTTGCACCATGTTGATCAGAGCTGGCTTGAGCTCAAAGGTAGCATCCCCCAAGTTAAGCTGCGGACCAGTGGCAATGTTGTCAGTCGACAGTGCAGAGAACTCAGAGATGGTCCTTTGGGCCATAGCTTCCTCAGTTGATAGTGCAGAGCCTCTTTCCTCGAACGGATTCAGGTTTGAGATGAACCTTTGAGGTGGAACTTGACGGCGTCTAGTTTTTCTCAACAATTGCTCGGGATCTTCAATATAATTCGACGGCAATTGGAAACCGTTCATGCACTGTCTAGCTTCACGATAACTTCAAGACCCTAACACTACTCGATAACTAAATTGATAGTAGTCTCCGGATTCTATTTTTTTATTAATATTCCTAGACTGATGCTTTCCCCGGCAACGGCGCCAGAAATGCTTATTGACACTTCTTAGCGCAACCACCAGAGACAGGGTGTTAGGCTATCTCTGATAATAGCTCCAAAAGTGCCCTGGGGTATTTCTTATGTCTATTGGATAATTCCGCAAGCGCACAGAATATACCGCTGTAGCACTTCACCCGGGATTATTGCAAGGTATCGTTATTTATTTTTATCCCAAGGGAAAGCGGTTGCTAGGAATAATGAATAAAAAGAGAGAGATCCATAAGTCTATAGCAACTTAGTATCAACTAGTGATAGGGGGGTAAATCGATATATAGAGGAAAGGGTAATGACACCAAGACACGACAAGGTTTTGAGCTAACTAAAGATATCTAGTAGAGTATAGCTAGGTGGGAGGACAACGAGTGAGTATAAGACTCTATGATACTTACTTTACTCTTGTGAACTATATTATCAAATAGATGAAGTATACGAAAACAGCTACCTTACTTCCGGTGTGTAGGGGATAGGCGAGACAGTAGGGGTTATAACCTCTACCCGAAGCGGCTATTCCCTTATGGGAGCCTACCTTTTAAGATCTTGCCTAAAACACGTGAAGGGATACTAAGACTAGACAGGGCTGTCACCACCTGCTAGCACCCACAAATAATCCATGCGACAAGCGGCATTCAAAGGCAAGATCTAGTCTAACCACCACGCTTACACTAAGCCTTACTACTCTAGTTCCGTACCAACAACTAAAGCACCCTATGACAGGCGATGAACTACACACGTGAGTTGGTTACAGGATCACTATCCAATATAACTCAACTATAAGTTAAGATAAAACACAACAATACTATAAAGAATAGTAATGCACTAAGTAGAGACTTTGTAAAGTAAAGTAAAGATAATATATTGATAAAGGTAAAGTCTTACAGAAAGAAAGGTACAAGAGCTATACCAGACTCTCCAGCAGACGACTCCGGAGACTCCGGGCGTAGCTCGACTCGACTCTAACTCCCACACTAGACTAATACTACTACTAAAGAGTAGAACTCTTGTGACTTGTCTTGTGTTGTGTAGTGTCCCTTGAAGAGGAGTGGGCAGCCTCTATTTATAGTGGAGAGTGGAGGGATGCCACGTCAGCGACCCGTATGCTCCTCAACTCTCCACCCTGGGATCCACCGCCTTGTAACCGCCTCAAAATGGACGGTCTTGGCAATTTGAGCACATGGGAAGCATGCTTGGAGTCGGTGGGGAACGTCGGTGGCTGGGGGCTACACCACCTGGTTCGGCCGACCCCTATGATGGGTAGGGCCAGGCTAGGTGTGGTCCCCACTAGTCATAGGGTCTCCCCTGGTACTTGTCCTGTCTTGATTGCTTCGTTTCATGCCTCAATTCGTGTGCCTTTGATCTCCACCGTTGAATGAAAGCACAAGTTGATCCGATGGATGAAATGACTTGGTTGGAGTGTCACATGGATCCTGCAATGTCACCAAAGCCAGGTGGGCCCCATGGCCAGTTCGGCCGACCCATGGGTGGGCCCACCCTTGGCTTGGATCTCTTCCATTTGATGTTGTATGCACCATGTTAAAAGGTGGTGGCCTGGGGCAACATGACATGGTTCGGCCGAACCATGTAGTTAGCCCCTAGCTGCTCACTTTTGCACTGTTTTGGTGTTCCCTGCAATCACAAGCTAAGAGTACAAGTGGAACTCGTTATTGATAAAATATGCTCATGTTGTATTTATTCTCCCTTGGATCCGAGGCCTGTTGACGGTGTTTGAATGTGGAATTTTAGGGTATATCCACCGTCAACAATAGCCCATACAAAAGAATTGTTCTACAACATGCCGTGTAAAAATGGATTCAAAAAACATAACAAAAATTGAGGCTCCATCGTAAACAACAGTAATTGCACAAAAATTCTAGAAACAATAATGTAGCTCCAAACAATGGTTGCCACATAAATTACAATTGCTAAAAACAATTATTCTACAACATGCCACATAAAAATGAAGGAACAAATTATAAAATGCAACCCCTCTTCTTGACCATGAACAATAATATAGCTCCAATTTTGAAATTAAAGGTGTCAATGGTTTTAACTAACGTTTTGAACAGTGGATTTACCACAATCTTTATGGCTTCCTCAAGATCCAACCCAAATGTGATATCTAAAATGGAGAAATTAAACAACTACAATAAGAATCAATTTCCAAACACAAAAGCAATATAAACCTACAAATCCAAAGGAACCGGTTAGTGGATGGAACCGGCAGTGATACTGCGGAGTCATATCACTGTCGGTTCCAGCCACGAACCGGCAGTGATACCTAGCATCACTGCCGGTTAGCCGCTGGCCCAATCATTTGGGGTTTGAACTGGCCCATCATTGCCAGCCCAAAATAAACCGACAATGATGGGCCGGCAGTGATGTTCGAATCTGTAGTAGTGCGCAAGCTTAACTCCTCCCTCCTCCTAGCAATATCTTCCTCCTTACCTTTGAGGCGGATTTGATCGGCCCTGATCCGTCGCTCTATGTCCTCCCTAATTTTGCGGTCTACCTCATGAGCCTCATTCATCCTCAGAAGATATTGAGCTTTGTCTTCAAGCTCCTTCGGGCACCTCTATGGCCACGCGGGCATCTCCCGATCCACCCATTGGATCCACTTGCAAGGCTACATGTGTGGATGTAAAGGATCAAACTGTGAAAAGTTTACAAGAAATGAAAGACAAAGTTGTTGTTAGTACCATGAAGTCGTCATCCAGATCTGGGCACCCAAAGTACCAACACCCATAGTGCCGGTCCAACTCCATCCACACGCACAACCTAGTGCGAAACCCACAAGGACACTTTGGCCGGTCACGCCACGCCGGTAGTTGAGTTAGGTCAGTTCTCCATGACGACATTGTAGTAGAATGAGGAGGGTTTGGAGAAGAAGATGTGTGGTATGCTGAACTCGTCGGATGTCTTTTAATAGCCGTTTTGTATGGTGTAGTGGACATAGTCCACGGAGGAGATACCATTGTACTCTAGTCTCTTTTCAGGCATGGAGTAAAGTAGTAAATTCATGGACCCTAGCCTTTTCAGACTTAGTCCTTTATAGGCTTTACAGAGTTTGTTTGTTTGCAATAACTGCATATACCCTAGCCTTTTAAGTGATTGGTAGAACACAAATATTATTGAAACGCGGTACACTACGGATACAATGGCACACTGGTCCTGAGACCATACTACGGACACAAAGACACATGGTACATTTTTGGAACGACTTTTATGACACACACACACATAGTACACACTACGGATAAACAGATATGCGTATAGTCCTAAGACTATATGTCCTAGTCACTCTCACATCCAGAGAACACAGATTGCTGCGAGGACCACTGTGAAGAACCTTGTCCATAGTACCAATTTTCAGGGTACGAAGGAGGTGGCGGCGTGTTTTCATGGCAGGCACACTTGCAATATGCATCCTCGCATACTGTCTTTTCTTCCATTGCATCATCTTGCCCTGCATCTTTCTGAGTGGATTCTTCTTTGGGTGCGGACATGTTGTCAACCTCTATTTGCAGCTCAAATATGCGGTCCTCTAGGTAGTGGATGTATAGTTGGTACGGGTATATGGCTGGTGGATCAACCCACCTAGTGAAACTACAGCAGTCGTCGTCATCGGAGTTCTGCATAACACGTAATCTTGTTAGTACGCAATGGGAACGATTTTTAGGATGGAGATGCTAAGTATGGCTTACCCATCCTCTAGGGCATCTGAAGAAGCGACGGCCATTATGCTCTGGGCCAGCATGGTACACCTGCATGACGCAGTTGTCACCGTGGCAGCATCTTGGCCACTGTAACACCTCTGGTGTTACTGTAACTAAAACCTGCCATGTCATCATGATTGCATGCAAATCATCCCACATTCAACCCTGACAGTGTGCATTAACTAAAATAAATTTTATTCTCGCATATGATTGTGCATAGGTGATTTAGAGTGACTCATTGTATAAGTGTTTGTGGTAGCATGTATTTGTCTAAATGCAATTGGAATTTAAAAAAAATAAAATCATTTATAAGCCCTAAATCCGACCCAAAACCCTAATTCAAAAATAGAAAGGAATTAGATGTTGGCCCTTAAACAAAAGTTGTAAAGCATTAAAATTTGAGCAACTTCTATTTTGAGTAATTTTGAAGTTATTAAATAAAATTTCAAATAAAACTCAAATTAGTGTTTAAGAATTCAAATTTGAAATGTTATTTCAAAAATTATCAAGAATCTGCCAAAGCTCACTTAATAAAAGTTGTAGGGCTTGTCCAGTAGAACAACTTTTATTTTCACACATTTTCAAGTTATTGAGAAACATTTTAAGTTTTGAACTGGATTAGGTTTAAAATTCAAATCCCCTATTTACCCCCTTTTGAATCATTCCAAAACTATTCAAAAGTTGAATATGCTTCCAAAACCAAAGTTGCTCAGATTGAAATGTGCTACAACTCTTATTAAGGTAAATTTTTGAGTTACCACATAACGTAGAAAGTAATTTGAAGAAAACAGTGAAAAGGGCAAGGTCCTGCTACAGTACCCGGCCCCTACTGTTTCCAGTGCACGCTGTCGCGCGTGCGGCGCGCCGCACGCCGATGCCGCCCGGGCCGGCCGGGCCGGCCCGCGTGAGTTTGGAGTCGTGGGGGTCCCGGGACGTTGTCGGTCCCTTGTTCCCTCCTTCTGGCTCGCATATAAAGACCGTCTCCGCCCCGTTTTCATCCTCTTCTTCACCTCATCGCCGGCGAGCCTCGGGTTTCGACGAAATTCGTCGTCGTCGTTCCATCGCAGCCATCTCCACCTCGTAGGGAGCTTCGCAGCATCCTCACGCGTCGTTCGACCCTCCTTGCGCCAACTCCAGTAGACCAAGCCGAGGGGTCGACCGATCTTCGTCTTCGCGGGCGGTGGAGCACCGGCGTGCTCGGTTCGGCGAGGTCTGCGTTTAGCAGTGAGTTTCGCTCATCATCGTCCCTCGTTTCGAGCTAGTTTAAGTCTTGGGAAGTTTATAAGTCGAGAATTTTAAACTCTACCACTTTAGGCACGTCGGAACGGGACCGTGCCGCTGCATCCGGGCCGCCGAGCCGCCATTGACATCAAGCTCATCTCCCCAGCCCGTCCCCGACTCAATCAAGTGTTGTTTTGCAGTCTTGGTGAGTCCCTGTTGCTACCCGTGCCGTTTATTTGAACTCTACCGTGTCGGGACGGCCGGGACGCCACTCGTCGCCGTGCTGCTCGCTGGCCGAGCCGCCAAGGCCGCGGTGGAGCTCGAGCCGAACCCTAATCTGCCAAATCGACTAGCTAAATGCATGCGGGGGGTTAAGGGGTACGCCCATGTGCCCGCAACCTCACCGGAGGAGTCGCCGGAGTTGCGCCGGCGCGGTAGAGCAGCCGCGCGCACGGGGGACCGCGCTGAGGGAGGAGAAAGGGGGAAAGGCTGAGTGGGCCACCCCGCTGGCCGTTTGGGCCGGCCCAGTTGGGCGCGGGGGGAGTGCGGAGAGAGAGAGAGAGGGCGCGCTGGCCGGCTGGGCCAGTCAGTCTTCGTGGGCCGTTTCGGGCCGAATTGGATTTTCTATTTTGCTCACGAATAAAAGTTATTTCTTGAATTTCTATTATCAGGAATAGTGCCGTAGTTTGTTCTTTTTATGGGGATTTATGTGCTGCTTCGAAAATTATGAAATTAATGATATAAGTAATATGGAGTGTGTAGTATTTAATAAAAAAATTAAATAATGAATTTGAACATTTTCTACATGTAGTAAAAATATGTCTTTTTAATTAATAAATGAAGTTTCTAGGATTTTTATAGGCCAATATAATTATCCAAAAATCATGAAATTTGAATTAGCACTGTTTTAGGAGGAGATCCAGCTATAGAAAAAGTTTGGGCTCAAATGGAAATATTTTACTTAATTATTAATTAAAAGCTCTATGAATTGATTAATAAAATGCACAGTAACCCTAATCCCTTTTAGGTTTTGTGTGATTTTGGATTGAGTGCTGACCCTGGATCTTCACCATAGTGATCCTCTGCAATTTAAATGTTGCATTTAGGTAGTTGTTGAATAGCTGTGCAGCGGCTTTCAACGACTGTTAAAATGGTCAATAAATAAATTATGAAATCACCACATTGCTTAGTGAAGTTGACGTGCAACTTTATCGAGAAGGAAAGTTGTACTCAACTTTCTAGGTTAAGTTTACCTTTTTATTAATTCACAATTTAATGCATCTTCTGCATCATGGCATACATATCATGCATTGTTATTTCATGTAGTAAACGGGTTTCTAGAAGACTTGCTTGGTGTCCGATGGAAGGATTATTCGTCAGGAGAAGTCAAGTGAGTTTTATCTGATTTTCTGGCAGAAATGACAGACCTGCAACACAGGCATGCCCAGTGCATTTAAACCACTTCCTTGTGCTTTATAAAATGTTTTATCACTTGAGTTAAACAACTGCATTAAGTTGATAGGAGTTGAGTAATAAACCCAATTGATGCATTACCATCCTTGACCACTTAAATCCTGGAACCCTAATTTAAATGAAATATTTAGAAAATGCTTAGCCCTGCTTAATTAATTTAGTTTTTGCATAAAATGCTATTTTCTGTGCTATGTTTATATACATTGTGAATAAAATATAAGAATTGGTGAAGAACTTGATATCCGTCGGCCGACTTGCACTTGGGTTAGAGTCCCAATGTATTGCCGCCCTTGGAAATAGTTTGGAACCGGTTGGTAAGAAATTGAAATCCGTTCGGTGGTTGAGCACTTGGGTTAGAGTCCCAACGCCTTGTCACCGACAGAAAAGGGATTTGGAATCTGTTTGGTAACTTTGTACTTGGGTTAGAGTCCTAATGCATTGTCACCGACGAAAGTAGAATTAGGGACCGTTCGTTGTAGGCCTGCTGGATCGAGACTTTGCAACTAGCCACATACTACGGAAAGGTCTGGCTTCGGTCACTCTACTACTTGAACCGACAACCACGCACTGGAAGTGGAGAGATGGCGAGAGTAACTTGTACTCTCGTGGCCGGCGTGCCTAGATAGGAGAGGAGTACAGTGCTCTTGGGTGGCGTAGGACCAGTTCAAGTTTTGGAAAAGCTATGGTAGACGGGGTTGGCATATGCAAGCTAGGGGGCTACATATGCAGTGTGGATAGGGATCCCCAGCTGGGTATTTAATCGATTCGAATCGTCGTTGCTCCTCGGATAATGGAGACTTGATCCACTGCCCTACCCCGAAAAGTGGTTTGGAACTAGAGTTTTGAGAATGGAAATGTAAAGTGGAATATTTAAGGATATATATATGAACTAGCATAGTCTCTGAACTACCGATTAATACTATGAAAAATGTTGAAAGTGGAAATTAAAAGTTGAGAGCTTTTCTGCAAAAATACTTTACTTATTTTGCTTCTTGCTTAAGCCTTACCTTGACTCCCCTCGCCCGCATTCCTGAGTCTTCTCCCTAATTTCTTTAGTCGGGTAAGTCTTGCGGAGTACCCCAGTACTCAGGGTTTGTTAACCCCTGTTACAGGTAAGCCGAGTGTACAGTTCTGCGTGGGACCGTGCCGGTTGACGGATCGCGCATGGGTGAAGATGTGTATATGATACAACCCTTGTGCAGGGTGTCTAGTTGTGTACTACTACTCCACTATGAAACTCTGGTTCAGGATAATGTAATTTATATTTTTAAATCTATGGTTATGTAATACTTCCGCACTCTGTACTCTGATCCGTATTATTTGTGTAACTGTTGTAATACTTGCAAGGCATTTACAATGAGATCCTCTGAGAAATCAGGGTTTCTGAGGAAACCCGGCAGGCCACCTAGGCTGCGGGGGAACTCGTGCACAGTAACCGGAGGTCTTTAGGGACGATGATGGTGCACGTGGGCCCGGTGATCTGGGCGGTTTTGTCACAGCCACGGTTCCTTCCAGTTATCGTATGGGTGCAATATTACTTCTTTGTTGAATTCCTCCTTGCCCTGCAATGGGAAGTGCTCTAGTGGATTTGGGTACCAATCAGGACCAGGAGTGCCTGGCCAAACCACTGGAACACCTCCCTTTCCTTTCCCTGATTTACCCGACATTGCTATGTGCTCCCTCTACTGGATGGTATGTTCGCTTGTGCGCTCGTTGTGCAATGTGTGACAAAGCTTCATACAAGGTAAGTACAACAGTTACCTCGGAACCCAGCGCTGGTCAAGCAGCCACAGCTCATCGTGGGTACGTAGGTGGAGGGCTGGTGGAAGCTGCCCATCCACCAAGTTCGAGCGATGCCTCTGGTCGACAACGGGGTCGATCAGCTCTATACCTGCCATTGTTCATAACAATAAAATGAAAACCATATCGAAAATGTTGAAAAGTGAAATCATGATAATACAAATGTAACAAGTTTACAAGTCAACTATTACAATACTTCCGAGATAGAACTATTGCGTAATAAAAAATATTCGAACACTAGTGTACAAGTCTAATATTACAACACTTGCGAAATGTAAGTAGTACATAGTAAAAATATTACAACACTAGTTTACAAGTATAATATTACAACACTCTCCAAACATTGCTATGCGGAAGGGTCGCCTCGACTGCCCTTGCTAGATGATCGATGTGGAATACGACGCACTTCTGTACCATCAGGAAGCCTATGTGTCGGATACATATCATAATTTTTCCTCAAATTGTTTCTACCGCTTGCAAGGCAGTAGGGACGCTTGTCACCAGCTTCAGAAGCATCCATATCATTCCTAATACAACGACTTTTGTGACGTCCCTTTGTCTCCACCCTTTTTTCGGGATCTGGTGACCAATAATGATCGGAATCCTGAACTCGCCTAGTAAACTCAGCAATGGCCCGCCAACCTCGAAGCTCGCCAGACCATGTGTTGAGCACATTCTCCTTTGTGAAGTAAGGGGACACAAATGTCAACGGAATGTTGCATTTCCCGCAAGTAGCAAGAACATGGGAGCATGGATAATGGTATTACTTCGGCCTGTTGCATGTGCACTCACACTTGTTCTCTTCTGGCCACAGCTGACACTCCATAGTTATTTCGCTCGGACCAATGCCAAGTCCACCCTTATCACGCACCCTAACTTTGAACACAAGGTCCCGATTCCCAACGTAAAAGACGTTATGCATGGCCCCTTTCGCACTTTTTTATGTAGGTATGCAGAAATCTTGAGTGCATATATCATAGTTGGATTCTGCGCTACTAAGGTCGTCGCTGCATAATGTTCTAGTAGATAAACCATTGTACCTCTCAGGATACCCTCTAAAAGTGCAACCAAAGGAAGGGATCGTGTACCTTTCAGCACCCAGCTGTAAACCTCTACGAGATTTGTGGTCATAATGCCATAACGTGCACCGTGCGTGTCATGTAACAAAGACCACTTCTCCAGATCCTTCTCTTTAATCCATTCTGAGAAACAAGTTAACGGCCTGCCCCCTTACGTCGACTAGTCTTGCTTCTAGGCTCGCTTGGGAGTGGAGCAAGGCCTTGCGGCTCCTCTGTTGCCACAACAGGTCGCCTACGCACGTCTTTCATATGGCTCCGGGTAAGCTCGTCTAACCGTTCCCAGATGAAGTCAAATTTTCTTTTCTGGTTCTGCTTACATAGCCTCTTGAACAGGTCCTGCAGTCGCTTGCTCTTGAACTGTTTATAAAAATTTACAGCTAAATTCCTCATGCACCAATGACTTTGTATATCGGGCCATTGAACCTCTGCATCCTCACCATTCTTCAACTTCTGCACCGTATTCAGTAAACCTACATTCCGATCATGCAACACACAAACATTCTCCCTTCCTTCCACCAAAACTCGTTTCAGCCACTTAAGGAACCACAACCAGCTCTCGTTGTTCTTCGATTCAACCAAGGCAAAAGCAATGGGAATAACCTGACTGTTACCGTCAACCCCAATAGCTGTTAGCAAAGTACCTCTGTATTGTCTAGTCAGGAATGTACCATCCACCCATAGCACAGGTCGGCAATACTTGAAGCCCCGTCTCATGCACCCGAAGCACCAAAAGGCTCTCTTAAGGACACGGTCTCCGTCGATGTTGATATAGTCCTCATAATCAATTATGGTGCCAGGGTTTCTAGCTTGTAGGGTTTGTAATAGTGTTGGAAGGTGGTGATATGAATTCTTGTATGTTCCAAATCTCTTCTCCAAAACTAACTGTTTTGCTCTCCAAGCCATGTCGTAAGATATGTCATAGCCATATCTGTTTTGTATAACCAGCATTATCCGGAAAGGAGAAATGCCAAGTTTTTAACAATCTCCCCATACATCTCGTTTGCCATGAACTGTGCTGTCATGTTTCGATGCTTGGTCAGCGTCGCCTCTAGCAAACAATTATGTGGTTGCACAATAGTAGCTATGAAGTTGCTCTCCGTACGTGGCATATGACCATGAACATGCCAAGTGCACCCTGGGGTGACGCACTTAACGTCCCACGTCTTGGGGTTAGAAATAACCACCCTAAACTGCCTCTTCTCACAATAAGCCTACCGCCTGACGGCGTCCTACAGATGAACCTTGTCATGAAACATCTGCCCTTGCATCACCTCCGTCCTTGAATACTCCCACGCCGAGTGATGACTATCATCCATCATCATGGCATCTGGTGAGAAGTTAGTCCATTCCGCGGGGATGTCGGTCTCGTCTCCGAACCTCCTGCCAGTGTGTTCATCGACAAATGCCAGGTGCTCTGCATTGTCAAGTTCCATCTGTTCGACGATTCTTTCATCCTCCTCACCCTCGTCAGTTTCCATATTTGTACTAAAACCTTGTTCTTCCGCATCCTCTGTCCAATGCTCAACCCCTCGAGAATCAGAAACCAAAGTCTGCTCAGCATTGGTGGCATATTCTTGTTGTCCTACATCATCTGTCCCCAACTGAACACCATCAGAATCATGAACATAGGTCTGCTATTCGTTTGTGGCCTCTAAGTTCTCTACTTCTTGAACTGTGCTGCTACTCTCTCCTTGTATGGCACCATCGATGAACTGAACAAGCATGATGCTGTCATACCTAAGTTCCAAAGCCTTACTCACGAGAAACTTTCATTTATTCGTGTTACTAGCCTCGTACAGCTCCCATCTCCATCCATTGTCCCTTGACATGGGCACCAACATACTAATCTTTAAACGTTGCTGCGACGGCGGATAACCAAACCATTCATGCAACTAGGCTAATACTTGTCTCTGGCTATAATCTAGCGGTGAGTTCAGTTATGTGTCAAAGAATTGGAACTGACTAAGGTCTACACCGCTATCCCCGGTTCTGATTTCACCGTTGTCATAGTAAACTCTGAAAGGAACTAGATCGGACGACATTCCTGGTCGCATAGTGCAAAATATGGTGTCAGGTAAATCCAGTTTATACAACTAACCATACACTACAATTACAGTCGAAACCTGTAAACCCTAAAAACATATACGATACAATAATCTGCACCTAAAAGTAACCTTAAACGAATCTACAATTAAAAATAACCCTAAACTAATCTACAACTAAAACTAAACCTAAACTAATCTACAACTAAACTATCCCTAACCTAATCTACGACTAAAAATAACCCTAAACGAATCTACAATTGAAAGTAACCCTAAACTAATCTACGTCTAAAACTAACCCTAAACGAATCTACAACTGAAACTAACCCTAAACTAATTTACAACTTAAACTAAATCTAACCCTAACCCTAAAACTAAATATACTAACTAAATCTAACTAACCCTAAAACAAATCTACATAACTAAATATAACAAAACTAACTAATTTAATCTAAACTAACTAACTAAACTAATGAAATTTGTAAAGTAAAAAAAAATAAAAAAAATTACCGAGCGAACGGCAGCGTAGAGCCGCGGTGGGGGGACGCCGGCCGGGGCCTCCGCGCCCGCGCGGGGAGGATGGAGGGCGGCGGCGGGGGGCCCTCCGCCGGATCCGGCGGCCAGGGCGGACGGGAGGCGGCAGGAGCGGCGGGCCGGCGAACGGCGGCGGCGAGCGCGCGGTGTGAGAGAGAGAGCGCGCGCGGTGCCGGGAGGAAGAAGAAGGCCGCAATATATTATAGGACCTGTCGGCTGGCGAGGAGCCGACAGGCCCCTATCGGATCACCATCGGCCGATAGGCCTATCGGCTCGACAGGCCCAACCTTTCTGCCGTGGCCTGCTTGCCTGGGACCCTAGTCGGCTGCTGAGCGGCCGATATGGACGTGTCGGCGCTTCAATAGCCGACAGGACTCTTATCGGCTCTCCAGAGACCGACAGGATGCTAATTTTACAATTCTTTGTAAACAAATATTAGATTTACAATTAATCATTAAAAAAATATTATTTAAAAAAGATTCAGCCAAGGCCTGGCCACTCTGCGCCGGTGCCCGGGCTCATCTCGTCTCCGTGAACCGAGCCATGCCACTCCTGCACGATGACTTCACGAACGGATGTCAAATTGTCAATGCATGACTGATGGAATCTCTACGAGTAATAGCTTTAAAGATAAGATAACTTTTTAGTACGATAATTGATTGCAGGTTGTCGCTCTGCCGCTACTGCAATCCCCGCTTCTGGCGCATGGTGGACCCGGGTCTCGCGTGATATTGCCTCCGCTCGTGTGCGAGCCTGCAGTTGTGCGAGTCCTCTTCCTGGCGAACCCGCGCCCGTGCCCCGCGAGACCTCCACCTGTGGAGGACGACCACAGGCGGTGAGGTGAGTCGGTCTCGAACTAGCAGAAACCAGGCTCTCGCAAGATGAGCAGACCCTCTGTTTCCAGCAAACCAGATTAATGGGTACCTTTTGCATTAGTTAAGCCTAGCTAGAGCCCCACAACCAAATAAACAAAAGTTGCATCTGGAAAGCCTGGCTAGGAATAATACAGCCAACCCAACACTCCTATATGCATTTGTGAGTCCAAGTAATTAATAAGTATTGTGAGGAGAACTAAGAAAGGAAATTTTTTAAAAAATAAATAAGAGACACTTATTGTATGGCATAACTCTTGTAACTTGATTTATAACTAAATAATTTGGTCTATTATTAACCTTGCTCTATGTAGGCAGCACATCTTAATTAAGTAGCTTTCGCGCATGTATACTCGTGCATGTGTATCCGTGTACTCCATGCGCGTCCACGCGTAGGTTATATCCTGTTGCCTGTTCCTTCTTTCGTTCGACACTTCTGTATAGACGATTACGATCATTTTAGCCCCCCATCTGAGGTCATACCACTTGCTTGGTGAGGAATCCGCACACAAACACGTTCTCCTTTCTTCATAGGCCCAAATATTATAATGATGAACTTTCGGATCAGTGCTAATCTTTAAAAAGAACATGGACAAAAGTTAAATACATACACTACGTACAAAATACACATTAATTTACAGTCTACTCCATATGAGATATCTTAACTCAGCCAACGTCCAAGCTTAAAAAATCATGACTCCACCACTGGTTGCATACACGTGCGAAAACGATCCATCTCGCATACAGCGAGACGTATCCTCGCTACCGGAAACTAATTTTTTCCTGTCGGTATTAGCGCCACCAACAGAAAAATACACTATTTTCTGTCGGTTAGGATCCCACCGACAGAACATAACTCACCGACAAAAAAAACTTCTTTTTTCTGTCGGTCACTGATTATTTTCTGTCGGTGCACATAGTACCCACAGAAAAAAAAAATTCCACAGGCAGCTCCTGCCGAACGAGCGCGCCAAACGCCAAACAAGCGCGCCAAGGCCAAAAGCCTCTCGCGCGGCGGGCTGAGTGCTCGGTACAGGAAAAAAAAAATCAGAGGACCCTCCGTTCAAAAACAAAAAGGAAAATAAAAAAAAAGACACAACGAACTAGTACTATACTTATCTTGCCTCACCACGCACGGACTGTTCGCACTTATCTTGCCGCACACAGCTCTTCCCATCCGGCCGCCTCCGCCGCACATAGATTCCCCTGGCGCTCGCGCCTCCACAGCACGCAGCGACGCACGCCACCCTCCACTGCCTTACTCTCGCGGCTCGTCGCCCCTCCGGCTGCCTGGTGTCGACCATCCTCGTGCTAGGGGTTCACCTTCCTCAACGCGCCGTATCTCCTGACTGCGTGACCTTCCTCAGGGTTCCCGACGCCCTCACCTCCCTCTGCTCCCAGCGAGCCGGAGGCCTCCTGCCTTTGCCTTTGCTTGGACTAGGTATTGCCCTATTTTCTGTGCCCCTGTGTGCATACGGTCTCAGTCCCGCCACCAAGTTGCTGACACCCATAACCCTAATCCCCAAATCTGCTGGTGGAGGTTTACTTGGCCATGGATCTACAGTTGAAGAAGCCTGTGATGGAGACCTAGATGGAGGAGGTCACAGATCTGTAGCTGTACGAGCTCGTGATAGAGACCTAGGTGGAGGAGGCCGCAAATCTGCATCGACTCAGGCTTTTTTCACCTGGAAGGTAAATCTTGTTTGCTTTCTCTATTTGTTGTGGTTGACTGGCCTATTTAGTTTGTATTCATCCTGTGAGATAGAATGGTTGAATAGCTAAACTTGGTTGTGAACAGAATATGTCATTTACGAAATGCTCCTGAATGTGAATAGAATGGTTGAATAGCATTTTTCTTTCACTTGTTGGAGTAATGGCATTCCAGCTGATATCTTTTTTTTTTGGCAAATATTGTAGTTCTTTCATTTTATTTGTCGCTCAGAGTGTTGTGCTTGTTTCTCTTTCTGTGTTTGTACTGTTTTCTAAAACACTACAACAAAAAGACAATTTCATGGCTAATAATTTTAGTATTTCAAATACAGCTAATATGTCACACTCAAACCGCACTTGGATGTATAGTGGCTGGAAGCGTGGTAAAGCGCCCTCTAGTGAATGGATTGAAGAAACTACTCAATTTTTGCAAAATGCATTTTCAAATATGGAAGTAGCTACAAATGACACCATCAAGTGTCCTTGTGCCATGTGCCGAAACTATTTTAGACTCAACCGAGAGACTATAGAGATGCACTTGTGCAAGCATGGTTTTAGGGAAGGCTATGAAACATGGACAGAGCATGGGGAGAGTCATATTAGGCATGAGGAAGGTGATAGCATACCAAATGGGGAGGGTTTTTGTAATACCTCTGGTATTAAAATTTAATTAATCCGCCATGTCATCATATTTAAATTTAAGCATTTGTATATGATTGTGCTTAGGGCCTAGGGTGATTCGATTTCAACTAAAGTATTGATTGTGTTATTAAGTCCTTAATCAAAAATCAAAAATGAAATTAAATAAAAATCAAATTAACCCTAAAGTTGACCTAAAAACCCAATTCAAAATATATATGAAATATGGGAAAAGTGACTTAATAAAAGTTGTAGAGTTTTTGAAATGGAACAACTTTTATTTTTGGATATTTTGAAGTTATATTATAAAAATTCAAATTTAACTCAAATTACTATATTGAAATTTATATTTGAAACTTCAATTTCAAAAATATCTAGAATCTTCAAAAACTTCCTACATATAAGTTGTCAATCTCTCTGAGAAGAACAACTTTCGTGTTTACCAATTTTCAAGTTGTTGAGAAGAATCAAAAGTAATTTTAAAATTTCAGTTTGAAATTCAAACCCTACTTTTACCCCCTTTTCTTTAATTCGAAATTTTGGCCGAGTTTGAAATTGGTGTCAAAAGCAAAAATGATCTACACGAAATTCTCTACAACTTTTGTATTCACCACTTCCTCGGATTCGGGCTGGACCAGCTCCAATTTGCAGCAATAGCTGGTGACCTACTCAAACTAGCACTGTAGCTAAGAGGGGGACCCCCCTGTTCATCTTCCTCGGCGCGACGCGCGTACCGCGCGCGGCGCCGGGCGCCGTCCGGCCGGCGTGGGCAACCGGTGCCGCTGTCGAGCAGCCGAGAGGGGGCCCCGGACCCAGCCGAGCTTATCCCCTCCCTTTCCCGAGGTTATAAGCCACCACAGCACCTTCCCGACCTCATTTCTTCTCTCGCGGCCGCCGTCGAGCTCCAGCGCAATACGGTGAAATTCACCGTGACCAAGCCGCCATTTGCCTCTTCCATCCCCAAGCAAGCTCGCTAGCTCCCTTGCGCGTCGATTGGTGCCATCGGTGTGGGCTGTGGTGCCTCGTGCGTCCGGGAACGCGGGTCGCCGTCTCCGCGTCCGGTCGGAGATGAGCAGAGCACCGCCGCGCGTCGGGAAACCGAGGCCGGTCTCGTAGGGTGAGGTTCTACCGGAACTTGTGTGCGTTTTAGGGTCCTTGTGTTTCTTAGCTTCTCATGTGTTAGATGGTTCTCCGTTTGGTGTTCTAGGATCACCGAAACGGGAAAGGTCGTCGCCGGTGTTTTTCGTCGCAGTTCGGCACGGCCATGTGATTTAGGCGGTTCTGTTACAGCTGGTATCAGAGCGTTCCATTGCTAAATCATTGCAGGTTACCTTTCGAAAACTTCAAAATGTTTTGGATCATAAAAACTTAAACTACTATTTTGAGTCCAAACTGCTTACAATCTTGCCTTACTCAGTAGCTCTTATCTTGTTCTGTAATTTATCTTATTATGGTAGCAAGTGGAACAACATTATTAACACTAGCCCTATGTTTAAACTAATTATGCGTTGACTTGTATTGCATGGTTTAAAATTCGTAAGAACGTGCATGCATCATGATAATCACCCATGTTAATAACTTCCTCCTTAAAAGTGGGTATATGGGTTAGGAATTATCACACCTATTCTTGCTAGCCTTGTATATCCTTATTAATTCAAACTTACCTTACCAGCTGGCACGAACTAGGTTAACGGCGCGCAAGATGACTGGTCCTCGTGGAGTTCCACGTCACCAGTTGGCACCCCGCGACAGTGACGAGGCGTCTGGCAGTCGCCCGCCCTGCCGCAGCCGCAAGGAATTAAAGAAAGAAATCAAGGAGCTGCACCGTGAGATGAGCCTCTTGAGGGAGGACTTCCAGGTGGCCCGGGCTGATCATTACCGGGATGTGAGGACCAACAGAGACCTACGGCGGGAGATCGACCGCCTGACTCAAGAGAGGGAGGAAGCGTTGGAGCAAGTTGGCGCGGCACGTGATCGCGTTGAGGAGCTAGAGGGGTACATTGAGAACCTTGAGTGGAACAACGGGATGCTGCACGAGGAAGTGCATAGGCTGAACGATCAACTTAACCCGATTCTGATTCCACGAGAGGAGGAGCCTGAGGAGGGTGTGGTCATAGGACCTGATGATGAGTATTATGACAGTGAGACTTCAGAGGATGGTTACCTTGAGGCAGCCGACCCAATGGAGGATGTAGTCGTCGAGGAGGACGAGGAGGAGGAGGTTGTCGTTATCGACTGAGCTAGTCTCAGGACTAGTGGGGTTTAGTCTTCTGTATCCAAGTATTGTAATCGTAGTGCCAAGAACCATAGTCTGGGCGGGTCTTGTTCCGTCTGTGTGTGTTGAACCTTGTTAAATTTGGTATTCTAAGTTGTAATGCTTCTATATTTTAGTTATGCAATGTGAGTCCTTAGTGATTGTGCTGAAAACAGATGGTCAACACTCGCTCAAATGGCGCTGGTACTTCTGACGAAGGAGCTGCTCCCTATCCACCACCCATTCCACCAACCTTAGCAGATGCCATCGCAGCCCTGGCTCATGCAGCCAACGCTATGGCTCAAAACCGAGAAAACCGTGGCGGGCGTCGGGGCCGCCGCGAGGATGAGGAAACCACTTATGTAGACTTTACTGAAACCCGTCCACCAGTTTTCACAAAAGCTGAAGAACCTTTGGAGGCCGATGACTGGCTTTGTACTATAGAGCAGAAATTCAGTTTGATCCGCTGTACAGAAATCCAAAAGCCACTCTTCGCGGCTCAGCAGCTGCGTGGTCCGGCCAGCGCCTGGTACGCTAACCTGTTGTCTGCACAGCCCGAGGGGCATCAGCTTACTTGGGTAGAATTCTGCGAAGCTTTCCGAGCACATTACATCCCAGCAGGTGTAATGAAGATGAAACTGGACCAGTTCTTAGCTCTGCAACAGAAAGATTCTTCTGTAATGCAATATGTGAACCAATTCAACCATCTTGCCCAGTATGCTCCTGAACACACCAATACCGATCAAAAGAAGAAAGATTGCTTTGTCAGGGGCCTAAACTTCAAGATCCAGCGCAGTTTAGCTAACAACCTCAACTGCTCTTATCATGAAGCTGTAAACAGTGCCATTGCTTACGAAGAAAGTGATCGTAAGCATCAGGATGAGAAGAAGAAAAAGAAGTCAGGCTTTTCTGGCGGTCAAAAACGCCAGAAGATCATCTATCATCCTACACACCACAATCGCCCCGCTTACCCTCAGCAGCAAGTCGTGGTACGCACCGCGGCTACCTCCCATACCTCGAATCAACAGAACACCACTCAGCCGAATGCCCTAGGCGTTCGTATCAATACACCCTAGACCACCTATAATCATCCTTGCTACAACTGTGGCAAATTGGGACATTGGGCTCGTGACTGCCCATATCCCAAGAAGTACAATCAAAATGCCCAGAAGGGTCCTGGACAGCAGCAACAGCAGCATCAGAATCAGCACCGTGGTCAGCAGCACCAGGTTCAGAAGGTCAAGCTTGTCAAGAAGGCTGGACACGTTTATTACACTCATGTGGATGACATCCCTGCAGGAGAGCCCGTCATGATGGGTAGGTTTCCTGTTGCCAGTCACCCCGCTATTACACTTTTTGATTCTGGTGCATCACATTCATTCATCAATCGTACATTTGTGGTAAAACATGAGATCCCAATTGGGGAAATAACGGAAAACTTCCTTATACATTCGCCCGGAGGGCGTATAAATACTAAGGAGGTAGTGCATCGAGTACCTATCGAATTGGGCGGGCATATATTCCCAACCACCATGATAGTACTCAAGGATCAGGACATAGATGTCATATTAGGTATGAATTGGATGTATCAGCACAAACCACTGATAGATGTGCTGAATAGGACCATAAAGGTCAGCATACCTGGTAGTCAATCTCAACTTCTTATCCAACTGCCACTACCCGTGAGAATGATTGAGAAGACAGTGCAGAGATTGTGTGCCACCTCAGTTCAAGAAATCCAAAATATTCCGGTAGTTTGTGAATTCCCGGATGTATTCCCCGATGATCTACCCGGTCTGCCACCTGACCGTGATGTAGAGTTCGCTATTGAGTTGAAGCCAGGAACTGCACCTATATCCCGCAGAGCCTATAGGATGCCTCCCAAGGAATTGGCTGAGCTTAAAATTCAACTGCAAGGTCTGCTTGATAAGGGTTTCATCAGACCAAGTTCATCTCCTTGGGGTTGTCCTGCTATATTCGTGAAAAAGAAGGACAAGTCACTCAGACTCTGTGTCGATTATCGCCCACTCAACGAGGTCACCATCAAAAACAAATATCCTTTGCCTCGCATTGACCTACTCTTTGACCAACTAGCTGGAGCCAAAGTCTTTTCCAAGATTGACCTTAGGTCTGGTTACCACCAAATAAAGATCCGTCCGGAGGATGTTCCTAAAACAGCATTCACCACCAGATACGGCCTTTATGAGTATCTGGTCATGTCTTTTGGCCTAACCAATGCACCTGTCTATTTCATGTATCTTATGAACTCTGTTTTCATGCTCGACCTTGATAAGTTTGTAGTCGTGTTCATCGATGACATCCTTGTTTATTCTAAAACCCCTGATGAACATGCCAACCACCTCCGTATTGTCCTGACCCGTTTGAGAGAACACCAACTATATGATAAGTTTAGTAAATGTGAGTTTTGGCTAGATCGAGTTCCTTTTCTCGGACACATTCTATCAGCTGAAGGTGTATCCGTGGATCCCAGCAAGGTGGAAGAAATCTTGAATTGGAAGCCACCAACCATAGTTCATCAAGTCCGGAGTTTTATGGGAATGGCAGGGTATTACCGTCGGTTTATCCCAGACTTCTCAAGAATAGCCAAGCCCATTACCAACCTGCTGAAAAATCAGGTCAAGTTCATCTGGTCGCCAGAATGTGAAAAGGCATTTCAAACCTTGAAAAAGTTGTTGACCACTGCACCAGTGCTGGCTCAACCAGATATAGAAAAGCCCTTTGATGTGTACTGTGATGCTTCTGGTACCAGACTTGGTTGTGTCTTGATGCAAGAAGGAAGAGTCATTGCTTATGCCTCACGGCAACTCAAGCGTCATGAGGAGAATTATCCCACTCATGATTTAGAGTTAGCAGCTGTGGTACATGCCTTGAAGATATGGCGTCACTATTTGCTGGGCAGTACCTGTAATGTATATACAGACCACAAGAGTCTGAAATACATTTTCACTCAAGAAGAGCTGAACATGAGACAGCGAAGATGGCTCGAGTTAATCAAGGATTATGATATTAAAGTGCATTATCACCCTGGCAAGGCGAATGTGGTCGCTGATGCACTCAGTCGTAAAGTACAGTGCAATTGTTTGACAGTCAAGCCATATGATATGTCCTTGTGTTATGAGTTGGAAAAATTAGGGGTAGAAATAATTCCACAAGGCAGTCTGACCAATATTAGTATTGAAACACCCATCCGAGATGAGATTATTGCCGCTCAACGGGAAAGTAATGGAATCAAGCACATCAAGGAAAAGGTTCAGGCTGGCAAGGCAGATTGTTTCCGGATTGATGATGATGGTGTCGTGTGGTTCAACGATCGTCTGGTAGTTCCAAAGGTGCCGGAGTTGCGACAAAAGATCCTTGATGAAGCACATTCGACAAGATTTTCTATCCATCCTGGCAGCAACAAGATGTATCAGGATTTGAGACAAAAGTTCTGGTGGACAAAAATGAAGATAGAGATTGCCCGGTACGTCACAAGGTGTGACACATGTCAGAAAGTGAAGGCTGTTCACATGAGGCCTGGCGGAGAGCTGCAGCCATTACCTATTCCTGCATGGAAGTGGGAAGACATCAGCATGGATTTCATAGTAGGATTACCCAGGACAACTAGAGGTTTTGATTCCATCTGGGTTATTGTAGATCGCCTTACGAAGCAAGCTCATTTCCTACCAGTCAAGAAAGATTTCCGGGAACCGACATACGCGAAGCTTTATATTGAAAACTTAGTTAAGTTGCATGGTGTACCGAGGACCATCGTTTCCGATCGAGGTACCCAGTTCGTCTCCAAGTTTTGGCGAGCTTTCCACAAGTCCTTAGGTACAAAGCTTTTGCATAGCACTGCCTACCATCCGCAGACGGATGGGCAGACGGAAAGAGTCAATCAAGTATTGGAGGATATGTTGAGGGCTTGTGCGCTCAATTACCCTGACAAGTGGGACGACTGTTTGGCATTGGCAGAATTCTCATACAATAACAGTTATCAAGAAAGCATCAAGATGGCCCCATTTGAAGCAGTCTACGGTCGAAGATGCCGAACCTCATTGAATTGGTCTGAACCTGGAGAGAGATGGTTTTATGGTGTGGATTTGGTCAACGAAGCCGAAGAAAAGGTTAAGCAGATTCAAGAAAATTTGAAAGTAGCACAGTCTCGGCAGAAAAGTTATGCCGATAAAAGGCGTCGACCTTTGGCATTCAAGATAGGAGACTATGTGTATTTGAAGGTATCGCCAATGAAAGGAGTCAGCCGATTTGGCGTTAAAGGCAAATTGGCCCCGCGTTATGTTGGACCTTTCTTAATCATAGAACGCGTGGGAAAAGTAGCTTATAAGCTGCAGTTGCCTGAGCATCTTTCGGAAGTACACAATGTATTCCATGTGTCTCAGCTCAAGAAATGTCTTCGAGTACCTGATCAAGTCGTCGAAGTGGAAGGAGTGGAGCTTGAACCGGAGCTGACATACTCAGAGTATCCTATTCGAGTCTTGGACATAAAGGATCGTGTCACGCGAAGGAATACAACTCGATGGTACAAGATCCAGTGGAGTGCACATTCCGAAGAAGAAGCCACTTGGGAATCGGAAGATTACCTCGCAGAGAATTTCCCTGAGTTCTTTGCTACCTTGTAGAATGTACACTTTTAGTCTCGACATATGTAAACGTTCTTCTGTTTTTAACAGGTTTTAGAATTAGTTAGTCGAGACCTGTTCTTGTCCATTACTTTGTTTCAGTTAATATTTCTATTAAATCTCGGGACGAGATTTCTTTTAGGGGGGAAGGCTGTAATACCTCTGGTATTACAATTTAATTAATCTGCCATGTCATCATATTTAAATTTAAGCATTTGTATATGATTGTGCTTAGGGCCTAGGGTGATTTGATTTCAACTAAAGTATTGATTGTGTTATTAAGTCCTTAATCAAAAATAAAAAATGAAATTAAATAAAAATCAAATTAACCCTAAAGTTGACCTAAAAACCCAATTCAAAATATATATGAAATATGGGAAAAGTGACTTAATAAAAGTTGTAGAGTTTTTGAAATGGAACAACTTTTATTTTTGTAGATTTTGAAGTTATATTATAAAAATTCAAATTTAACTCAAATTACTATATTGAAATTTATATTTGAAACTTCAATTTCAAAAATATCTAGAATCTTCAAAAACTTCCTACATAGAAGTTGTCAATCTCTCTGAGAAGAACAACTTTCGTGTTTACCAATTTTCAAGTTGTTGAGAAGAATCAAAAGTAATTTTAAAATTTCAGTTTGAAATTCAAACCCTACTTTTACCCCCTTTTCTTTAATTCGAAATTTTGGCCGAGTTTGAAATTGGTGTCAAAAGAAAAAATGATCTACACGAAATTCTCTACAACTTTTGTATTCACCACTTCCTCGGATTCGGGCTGGACCAGCTCCAATTTGCAGCAATAGCTGGTGACCTACTCAAACTAGCACTGTAGCTAGGGGGGGGACCCCCCTGTTCATCTTCCTCGGCGCGACGCGCGTACCGCGCGCGGCGCCGGGCGCCGTCCGGCCGGCGTGGGCAACCGGTGCCGCTGTCGAGCAGCCGAGAGGGGGCCCCGGACCCAGCCGAGCTTATCCCCTCCCTTTCCCGAGGTTATAAGCCACCACAGCACCTTCCCGACCTCATTTCTTCTCTCGCGGCCGCCGTCGAGCTCCAGCGGAATACGGTGAAATTCACCGTGACCAAGCCGCCATTTGCCTCTTCCATCCCCAAGCAAGCTCGCTAGCTCCCTTGCGCGTCGATTGGTGCCATCGGTGTGGGCTGTGGTGCCTCGTGCGTCCGGGAACGCGGGTCGCCGTCTCCGCGTCCGGCCGGAGCCGAGCAGAGCACCGCCGCGCGTCGGGAAACCGAGGCCGGTCTCGTAGGGTGAGGTTCTACCGGAACTTGTGTGCGTTTTAGGGTCCTTGTGTTTCTCAGCTTCTCATGTGTTAGATGGTTCTCCGTTTGGTGTTCTAGGATCACCGGAACAGGAAAGGTCGTCGCCGGTGTTTTTCGTCGCAGTTCGGCACGTCGTCAAGCCCGCTCCTCCGTCCCGTCTCCGTCCCAACAGGCTAGTGGTTTAGAGTCGTGGTGAGTTCCCGAATCGTTTCCTGCCTTGAGTTGGTCGCGTTTCGTTTCGTGTTCGCCGGCGCGTGGTCCGCCGCCGCCGCCGAGCCGCCGGAGTGACCGACAAGCTCGTTGCCGGTCGGGTCTAGCCGTTTTAGGGCTCTAGGGTGGTGCCTCTAGGTTCTGTTGGGTGCCCGGTAGGCTTCCCTTGCCGGAGGAAGGCTGCCGGCGGCAAGCCGCCGCGTCACTCGCGCGCGGGCGTCGGGAAGGGCAGAGAGCGAGAGGTAGGGGATGGATCTGACAGGTGGGGTCGGCCTGTCAGCGACCCGGCGTGGGCGAGCGCGCGAGCGCGCGGGAGGCTGACGGCTGGGCCCGGCCTGTCAGCGTCCCGGCGCGGGGGCGAGCACGCGCGGTCGCGGCTGGGCCGTGCTGGGTCGTGTGGGCCGATTCGGTGGCGCGCGCGCGCGCGGCCGCGGCCTGCGCTGTTGGGCTGTAGTGGGCCGAATGGCCGTTTCCTTTTTCTAGAGATTTTCCAATTGCTTTTTCATTTTAATTTAAATGAATAGTGTTAAGTTTTGATATTTTTGTATGGATTAATATACTGCACCAAAAAGTATGAAAATATTTCTAGATACTCTCTGGGATGTGTAGAATTTTATAAAAATATTAAATACAGGATTTGGGTGTTTTCTGTATTAATTAAAAATCAGCACATTAAAGGTTAAAAGGAACTTTAATGATTTTTAATAATTTCTGTGATATTCCAAAAATCATGAAATTTATTGTGTCACTGTTTGGTATTAAAACCTATCTGTTGGTGCATTTTGACATCAAATGGGAGTAGTTAAATATTTATTAAATTATATGTTAGGTTAAATGATAATATTAGGAATAATAAATGGAATGATTATTGATTGGTGTGATTTTTGGATTGATTGGAATTCTAGGTCAATCACCTTTATGACCTAGGGCAGTATGAATTAAATTATTCATGTCTACCTAAGATAGGGTCATATACTCATGTGTGGTTTATTTATTTGTTATTAAATTTCGTCTGTCATTTCATGTGCATCACATTCATACATTCATTCATTGCAAACGTGTAGTGACCGAGAATCCAGAGGTTAAGTCTGAGGGTCCATCTGAGGAGACTACTCAGGAAGTTATACAAGGATTTGATATTTGTGGAACTGACCCGGATCCGACACTCTACGCAATTCAAGGCAAGCCCCGGTGCATTCAACCCCTCCTTGTTATTTAAAAATATTTATCACTTGAGTTAATCTATTGCATTAGGTTACTAGGAGTTGATTGACAACCACTTGATGCATAACCATCCTTGACCAATTACCAATAAATGATAACCTGATTTGATTAAAGGTATTGAAAAATGCTTAGTCATGCTTGACGGTTAGATTTGCAAAAATGCTATTTCAAACTATGACGATACAAATGAAATGAATCACTTTATGGGACTGGTTATGTCCTTGTTGTTGGCAGTGTTCCTAGCTAGTTCATTGTCATCAACAGGGATGGTTTTTCCCGCTTGGTTGGCCAACTGCTTGGGTTAGAGTCCCAACTTTCGTCGCCATCGGGAAAGGGATGTGAAAACCGGGTAGTTACCTGTGTACTTGGGTTAGAGTCCCAATGCATGGTTTCTAACGAAAAAATACTAGGGACCGTTCGTTGTCAGGCCTGCTGTGATCAAGACTTTGCAACTAGCCACATACTACGGAAAGCCTCTGACTCCGGTGGCTCTACTGCTGGAACCGACAACCACGCACTGGGAGTGAAGAGATGGCGAGAGTAGCGTGTACCCTCGTGGCCGTCGTGCCAGGAGACGAGAGGAGTACTGCGCTCTTGGGTGGCGCAGGACCGGTTCCGGGGTATGAAAAGCCGTGGTAGGCGGGGTTGGCGTATGCAAGCTTAAGTGCTACATACGCAGTGTGGATAGGGATCCCCAGCTGGGTATTAATCGATTCGAATCGTCGTTGCTCCTCGGATATGGAGACTTGATCCTCACACCTACAGTGAAAAGTGGTTCGGAACTAGGATTGTTTTGAAATAGATTAAGTAAAGGAAGAATGTTGATATATGAGAAAGTACTTGGAGAAATGGATAATGATGGATAGTATTATTGAACTAAAATATTGAGATAGGATTAGTAGTGCTTTTCCGCAAAATTCTTGAACTCTTGCTAAGCCTTACCTTGACTCCCCTTAGCCTGCATTCCTGAGTCTAATCTTACACTTTTAGTCGGGTAAGTCTTGCGGAGTACCCCATGTACTCAGGGTTTGTTAACCCCGTTGCAGGAGGGCAGCAGGAGACTGAAGTTTGTCTCGCTCCGTGCGGCGTCACTATCGTCCAGGAGAGTGAAGAAGACTAAGGTTAAACCCTTGGGCAGGGTTTGTGAAATATTTAACTATCTGTCGTACTGTTGTTCCAAACTCTACTGCTACTCTATTATATTTATGGTCTGTAATAACTGCACTTAATTTTATTCGAGCACTGGTCTGTAATATTAAGTACTATTTATTCTTTCGCAACTTCTACTCTGATGTATTTTGTTATGAAATGTTGTAACTCTGTAATGACTTCACAATGGGATCCTGTCGAAGGTGACGGGTGCTTATGTAGCCCGGCAGAGCCCGCTTAGGTCATATGGAACACGGGCCCGGCTGTCAGATGTCATTAGTGACTTTGACAGGTGCCTGTGGGCCATGTGATTTAGGCGGTTCTGTTACAGTTTTGATGAGGTTGATCAAATGGATCAAATGCTGCTTGATCTAGTTGGGAACAATCCACCTATAGTAGAAGAGCAACCAACACCATTTGCCACAGCTTTTTATAGGATGGTTGATAGTGCGAGTGATTTGGTGCATGAGAAGACCACACACTCTAGGTTATCAGCAATTGCTCGCTTGCTTGCCATGAAGTCACGGCACAACATGTCAATTGCAGAATATGATGATATCGTAGGCATAATACATGAACTTCTTCCTCCAGATTCTAATTTGCCTAATGACTTCTACCAATCAAGGAAACTACTAGAGGGTCTTGGTATTCCAGAACATGACCACGAGACACACTCACGCACACTCAACAGCATAGTACAACAAGCAATCTGTACGCACCTAGACACTCGTAAGAGACGTGGGAGCACTTCCCTCTCTCGCTCAGCTTGTAACCCCTACTACGAGCACCCCGGTGCAAGGCAACATGACTCGATCCCACACTGGACGTAGGGCACTCATTGCCTGAACCAGTATAAATCCTGTGTTCCCCCTTACACACCACCCGTAACTTCAACCGCAAAACACAAGTTTACTGGCCGGTGTTAGTACTCGCTAAAACTAGCACCGACAAGCACATACATGTATATTAGCACCGCTGTCTATCTATCACTCAGGCGATTGACAGACTGAAAGAACAAAGGGTAAAGAGTTATCATACCCAGATGTTTCTCCTTCGGTCTCACTAATTAACATGTTTGCTGATTTCTTTTCTACTTGTTTAAATTTGCGGTCTGGACAAGCACTTGCCCAATGCTCTTCGCTCCCGCAAAGAAAACAGTCACCACTCTTCTTGGTGTTTTTCTTCTTAAATTCAGTAGTCTGTGCAGGCTTTGTATTGTTGTTCTCTTGCTTGTGCTTCGTCTTTTTATTACTGGATGCAAATGAGTTTTTCCTCTGCATCATGTTGGCAGTAGAAGACTTGACTCTCTTTCCACGGTTGTCTTTTGCTCTTGCCCGCTCCTCAATATCAAGAGTTCCAATAAGTTCAGCCACGCTAAACTCTTGTCTCTTATGTTTTAGAAAAGTAACAAAATCCCTTCAAGAAGGTGGCAGCTTAGCGATTATGCCGCCGGCCACAAACTTATCGAGCAAAACACATGGAAAGTGTTATAGTTCATTTGCTATAGCCTGTATCTCATGAGCCTATTCTACTACAGATCAGTCTTCAACCATTTTGTAGTCATACAGCTGTTACATAAGGTACAGTTCACTACTAGCATCGAAAAATCCAAACTTTGCGTCAAGTGTATCCCATAATTCTTTGCCTGATGCGCAAGATATGTAGCTTTTCTCATACTTACTATGAAGTGCACTAATCACGGCGCCTCGAAACAGGTTATCGGCAGCCAAGAACTTTCGCTCCTCATCAGGAGTAAAAATTGTTTCGACTTCCCCTGTGCGGCGTGAAAGCAATTCATAGCAGTCAATCACAACACCATCTTGGCACGCAAAATCATGAAAGTTTTGCCGTCAAAGGTGTTCGGCTTCAAAGCAGCAGTAAAACCATTGACAAAAAATTGCCTAACATTAGATTTTTGGATTGTTAGGAATTTAGACAATTTTCAAGTCAATTTAATTCAAAAATAAAACAGCAGATTTTTGACGACATATATATGCATGTGTATCTCACTTTCAAAAGCTACAGCATGCAAAAACGATATACCGATCGAAACTGAATGTACACAAATTACTGTAGATAAAGAAATATACCCAGTGTAGGGTCCAAGGCCGAGGGCATCGGAGGCTCCATTCGCACTAGTCGGCATAGTACGTTGCTCGAAGTAGTGGACCACAGTCGATGCAGGTAGAGGATCGCAGTGCAGTCCCATGGACGATCACCAGAAAGTAGTCGATGAAGACAATCGATCTTCACCCGCCAGGAATAGCCGATCGCCACCCGTCGGGAATATCCGATCGCTACCGATGATGACGAGCGAATTAGTCGATGTCGATTGCGCGACTTAGTCGACGTCGACCGCGCGAATTAGTCGTTGATGCGAATATCCGATTAGGATGAGCAGTCGCGGAGTCGCTCCCCAAAAACCTAATCGCTGCGCACCCCATGCAAGGATCTCACGCGGACGAGGGTTCCGGAGGCACCTGTTCTCCCGACGCTCCGTGCGCGCAGAGTTACGAGACGGAGAAGCTCATGAGCAACTTAATAGAGAACTACGGTTCTTAGTCAATTTCTTGTCTCATCACGGATGAAGACAAGCGCTTGTATATATATATGCAGAACGTAGTGGATGAATAACAGAAGACCTAGACGTCATGAAGCGTTCATCGATCACCAGTAACTATCGTCATTACCATAGAAGAGTTACTAGTAACAATTAACATAATCATGGGAGTTACTAGTAACCCCACCATAAACATAACCGTTACCGGTTGGTCATCAAATATATTCATTCCACCATTAGCATTCAACATTTATATGGACTTAGTATTTATTTGATTTAACTGAATAAAAAATGGGTAAATCCATTTTAAATCCTTGTTGTATTCACTTACCGGCGACTTTCATCACTAGCAGCAGGTTTATAGTAACTTGTTAACTTTATTTCTTCTTATACCAGTGCACGTACGACCGTACCAGACGCCATAATGCCGCACACGAACACGAACCTTGAGGTGAGCAGGCCAGTAGGAGAGCCATGTGTGTCAACGACGGAGTAGATGACTGCCAATGGCATGCACATGCACACAGGGGCGGCGACGGGCGACGGGCGGGTTGAAGACCATTCCAACGGCCCCGGGCCCCGGGCCCGCCCAGCCGAAAAGGAGAGGGAAATGGATTGAACCAACTGTTCCGGATCACCGTACCAGCCTGTGAGTAGCTGTCGCTTGGGTACGTCCGTATCCATGCGTGCATCCCGCCCGCCTAGCTAGGCCGACAAAAGGCGGCCGCCGTGAGTTGCTACTTTTCCTCTCCCTTGCTTGTCAGTCAGACCATACGTACTAGTACTGGTACTACAAACGCACTCCTTCCACGTGCGTAATTGTTTACCAGCACGGCGTCAACGTTAGGGTCGTCTGCCGTGCCCTCCCCTTTCATGTCTGCGAGGCGACACGTGGATGCGATGCTTTGCATTCTCGCACCGCACGCCAAAGAACTACTAGGACGGTACTCTCTCCGTACATGGAGAAGATGACATTTAGGATAAGATCTTCATTCTTCAATGCATAACTTTAAAAAATATTTATTGAAAATTAATATAGGTATATTTTTATAAAAATATATTTAAAGACAAATCTATTTATATAGTTTTTATATTTTTAAAATTAATAATTTAAAAGTTATTTATGATTTATATTTCTAATGTTTGGCTGAGATATTTTTAAAAACGTTATTTTTTTCTTATAGAGAGGGAGTATGTATCCAACTCCGACGTCGATCGGTCGGTCTCACGGAGTAGCACTAATGTAGCCGCATTATCCTATTTTGCACGTGTCTGCACGTTATCCATTTCCCAACATCAGCCTGTTTGCAAATTGCGCACGTAGCACCGATGACTGACAGTTGTTTGTTCGCTCGGGCAGGACTCCTCCGGATAAGCTGAAACTGTCTTGTAGCAAAACGGATTCGGCTTCTTTATTTTTCGCTCAAAAACGGTCTCTATAAAAAATGTTTGGCAGGGCTCTTTCGGAAGCTAACCACGACAGTAAACTAAGGAAACCAGGTTTTACGATCCAGAAAGGTGGTCGAAGCCACTGCCAATCTTTGGCACAAAAGAGAGTCCTTAGCTCAGGGAACAAAGTTTTGAACAGCAAGAAGACTTCCAGCAGCCCCGATGTTTCAGTCTTCATGTTTATCATCAAGATTGTCTTCCAGACGAAGTTGAACCCCTGTCCGCTTCTTCGCGCCCAAGAGCTGCATGGCAATCTTCAGCATTGCGTCCACACCTGCCACCAAAGTTTCCTTGTCTCCATCTGCATATAAGTCTGCCCAATAGCTCATAAGTGCGCAGGCATAGCACATGACAGAGATAGGGTCCTTTATCAATTGGCCCTCAAAACAAGCTTTATTACGGCTTTTCCAAATAGCCCACACTGTTGCCGCAATCCCCAATGTATGAAACTTTGCTTCCGATGGGAGCCATTTCTCTAGCCATAACCAAGAATGTTCAAGTGAAGTCGGTATGTTTTTTGCTCCAATACTTTTAGCAACAATCGCCCAGACAACTTTGACCGTATTACATCGAAAGAAAAGACGAGAGATTGTTTCATCTTTGTCACAGAAGTAACATTTGGGATTGCGAGGCCATTTTCTTTTGATCATGTTATCTTTGGTTAGTATAGCATTATTAAAGCCAGCCACAGGAAAAAAAATTATTTTTGGAAGGATTTTCCCATTCTAAATCTTTTTGTGAAAGATACCAGCTTCATTAGGGCACTCACAACCCAGACTCTATTCTAGTTTCTATCCCTAGTAATTGTCCAGCCACGTAGTCATTTTGCTGATGTGGCAAGCGATTTTATGAGGAGAGAGATAGAAACCAGGTCTACATGAGAACCAAGACATGGAGAGATGTGATAGGTAAATGAGGGAGAAAGAAGGGATGTGATTGAACAAAAGATTATTTTTGTAGAAATTGTCCATTGGAAATGTAGTTTCTATACATAGCGTCTATATAGATAGAAACTATACATTGTTTCAAGCATTGGGAGTGCCCTTAGAAGTCAGTGAGTCATACATAGATTTCACCGAGGATCTTCCTTTGTTCCCAAACTTCCAGGTTATTATGTCATTAGCCTCACTTAAATGTACATCAGCCATATCACACATAATTTTATCCTATTTCTGTCTCAAATCACCCACTAGCCATCTAGTAAAGGTGAGAGAAGAATCATTCATTTTTATTGATTGAACAATAACATCCTTCTGTTCACTTAAACTATACAATTCAGGATATGCATAGCAAAGTGGTTGGTCCTTTACCCATCTATCCTTCCGGAAGGTGTTATTTCCAAGAGCATCTCTAAGAGTTTGCTAAAAATTACTTAGTAAATCTTGTGTTTTGACAACTTGCTAAAATATATGCCAAGTAAAAAAAACACTCCTTCACCTAGAGTTTGGCATTTTGGACTTAGCAAATTACAAAAGGAGGTCCACTTCTCTTTTTTTTTCCCGGCCGGTTTCTGTTACTCTCGTGAAGGCACGCGCGAAGCCGCCACTGCGGTTTCGTTGCATCGTCGCGCGACCTGTACTCTGCTCGTAGACACGGCGAGAGGAGCATGCATCAGGACCTGTACTCCAATCAGGACACGGCGACAAGATCATGCACACGTCGAATTTAACAAGAGCAACAGGAGCATGCACGTAGAATGTATTTAGGTGCAAATAATTCCAGAATTCAAATGAACTAAAACAAATGTTCTGCTGAATACAAATGAACTAATTTAGCACACATCTCCAATTTACCCAAACAAGCCTGGCCTGCTCCTCCGCCAGAAACACCGGCCACGTCACCCGAATTAATTTCGGCCGTCCGATCTCCGATCTGATGGCCTAGATTATTAGAATCGGATTTCATTGGTAGCAGCTTCTCCTAATTCTTATTACCCTATCTGGCTTCTATTTACCTAAACCAGCTTCTTGTCCGAATCCGCCGAAATAAATATAAACTCAGCTTCTGCTTCTCCTCCCTCGGACAAAAAAAAAAAAAATCTCTCCTCCCGTCTCCCTCTCGCTCTGTCTCCCTCTCGACGCGGGCGGCCACGGCGCCGCCGGCTTCCTTCTCCTTCTCTCCCCTCGCGTCACAGCGTGCCTCGTCCAGCTCTCTCTCCCTCACTCCCGATGTGCTGGGCACGGCCGGGCCCCTGCGCCCAAACCCTAGGCCGGGAGGAAGTGTGCGGCGCGGCGGCGGCGGCTGGCCTCGTCCTCCTCGACCGCGTCACGGCGTGCCCCCGCAGGTCGTGCATCTCCATCTTCCTCACTCCCGATGCGATGTGCACGGCCAGCCTCCTGCGCCGAAACCGTAGGTCAGGAGGCGGCACGTGACGCAGTGACGGCGGTGGCTCCTCGTCCCGCGCCGCCGCGGCGCGGCTCCGTCTGCATCCCCTCCCTTCCCACCTCCCCTTCCTCTCTTCGTCTCCCTCGGCGTGGCGGCGCAACGGTCGGCCTGGAGCATCGCTAGCTCCCACGCTACGCGCATACGGGACAGCGGTTGCCCCGGCGTGTGGTGCAGCGGCGCCGCCGGTCCTCGGCCGTCGCTACCCCGCCCTCCGGCGCGGCGGGAGAGCCTTGGCGTGGCACGGCTCGCGTAGGCCTCATGGCCCCACGCCGGAGGCCGCGGCCGCCAGCCGCCCCCACTTCCCCTTTGCGGCTTACTGCATGCCATTCGCGCGGCTCCTCCTCGATCTGTCCGCTCGCTGGTTTGCTCCCCCCTCCCTCTCTCTCTCTCTCTCTCTCTCTCTCTCTCTCTGCTCCGGATCGGCGTACCAGTGCGGGGACGCCTTGGTGCGGGCTGATTGACCGACGCCGGACGGCCCCAGTGCAGTACCCCCCAGCGCGGCGGCGCCGCCTCTCCCTAGCTCCCATCCTCTCTATCTCGCAGGCCATGGCCAGGTGCTAGCAGGTGGCAAGCTCAGCAACTCCCTCGGCGCCCTCATCTTTCCTCCTGGTACTAACAAATTCAAGCTTAGTTTTTTTTCCCACAAAGATGTGCAATGCACGTATGAGCAGTTTGTGTTTTTTGCTTGTTTGATTAATCAGTACAGATGCATAGTCGAGTCGCTTTGAATGGGATAATAGTTGTTTGCAAGGTGTTTGATAAAATGCCCACAATGGTTCACATGAGTCCAGGTTTTAAGTTTCTGTTTAATTGGCACAATCTTGGAAAGGAGCTCACCAAACAATGTGCATCAAGAAATTTTGCTGTGTAGCGGTGTAGCCTGACAAAATTTCTTTGTTCATTACTAACAAGGTATGGGCACAGATCCTTTGTGGGCCACCCATACTACTTTTCGATTATAAGTTGAACAAACTCAGAATTTTCCCTGAAGGAAAAAAAATAGACATGCTGTACATTACTATGTTGTTTGACAAAGAATGGGTCAAGCTTAACTGTCATAATGTTTCCCTGACTTCTGTTCTTCAATATTTCTGTACATAATATTGCAGTTGTAGTCGAACACAAGTATCTGTCAAATGATTTTTCATTTCCATGTCTACTACAAGATCAGGTTCAGAAATGCACTAGATGGTCATATTATCAGAACATACTACTTGCAGTTTGACAAGGAAGGTGGGCTCCTGTTCTGGAGAGACAGGTTCAGCTCCAAGCAGCAGCAGGACTAGATTAGTAAAGAATGGGTCAAGCATTATCTCTTTTTTTAAAACTTCTTAAGATCCTTGCTGGAAGTGTATCTCTTTTCGATTGTTAATCCATAGCTAACAGATTAGTTGTTCTTAATATCAAGCAGCAGGTGATTTCCAGACACCACAGAAGGTCATGGATCTGGTTTGCTCTAAAAAAAATCATGCATAGAGGCATTTATAACTTTGTTTTCTCAATAAGCCTTTCTGCCGCTTCTGCTCAACAGGAATCTATGATTATTGGAGTCCTGACAGCTATGTTGCCAAAAAAAAAGTAAGCCACCGAGACAGGTGATGTTTCCTTTTCTTCATCGATTGAGTGTAGGTTCAAATTCATTGGTCACTCTACTTAAAAATTCATTTCTTGAGTTAGTTATCTAAATAGTGCACTTGCCAAAGCTCATCTTCTCATCCAAGGATAAAATACTTTTGTCTTTATATCAATACATGCCTTTTTAAAGTAATGGTAAGCTCTACTGTCTAATCAACAACTTACTAATGAGTTAAGGGACCTACAAGAAGTTTCCAATTTGCAAACCATATATGCATTTGTTGTTGTGGGTTATAATTTTCAAAGGTAAATGCCCTCCAGAAAAAATAGCATAGATAGCACTTGCCATGGAAACTAGAGACTCCTTTGGCCAATATGAGTTACAATTTCATATCCAGGGATGTACTACTTTTATCTTTATATGAGTACATGTATTTTTTTAAAGTAATGGTAGAATCCACTATCTAATCAAGAAGTTTCTTATGAGTTAAGAGCCTTACAAGAAGTTTATGATTTGCAAACCATTTAACCATATATGCATTTGTTATTGGGGATTATAATTTTAGGTAAATGCCCTGCAGAAAAGTACCACAACGAGCACTTGCCATGACAACTAGACACATTCCTTTGCCCAATATGAGTTACAGTTTCACATCCATCCTCATTTGGTCCAGCCAAATGTGCTGCTTACTACAGGAAAATAGTTCATTTAATTTACCTTATTAGCATCAGATTCTTAAATTTTCCCATTTCCCCCAAAAAGTGTTCATAGATGTGGTTGATAACTGATCATCAGTAGGAGCTGTACATCTACATGTTGGGGTGGCAATGTTCCCACGAAGCATGTACTATAAAGCGCATACTCTTTGATTAAAGAATTCGAGGCACAACACCTTCAATTACCACTGTATGTTAGGTTTAAGGAGAGCTAATTCTAGAAATTTGGCTGCTTTTTCTTTGGTTTGGCTTCGTGTTTCCCTTTTGTTATCCATTTCTCTTATAATAATAACAGAATATGGTAAATGTCTTGCCATCTTTTCGAAGAAAATGTTATTGTACTGTCACTATTATTTTTAGCTTGTCATAGTGTGTCAATTCTGCTTATTCTACACTTGCAATGAAACATGCTACCAGTGGGTGCATGGTCTTTTTATTTCACTGATTTGTGCAGAAACACAGATTTCTTTTGCCCATGTTAAGTTTGCCCATTGCCGCTTCGACATGACAGGATCTCAAGGAAGATTATATTTAGGTGTAAATTCAGGGACGTAGCTACTACTCAGATTCCCAATTGTTTAATAGATTACTCTGTATTGAGGTTATAGAATTAAATCAGTTTTATGAAGTGGACATATCAATAGTCCTTCAACCACAGAGCATGATTTGTACTGCCTTAAGATATGTTTTCAAAAATGTGATCCTATTAAACTAATTATAAAGTGACACCATCCTACCACATGGATAACTACCCTTTTAACTTGATTGTTTTGATATTTTTCCAGAGCCAAATGTACCATTCTAAGTTTGTAAAACTTCTATAAAGTGTACTGATTACAACATGTCCACGTCCATAGTTTCTAACTTTGTATTTTGACTCGGCGCCAATACTAATACTGGGTTTGTTTCGTATGCTTGCAATGGTCCAACCTGCACGTTACGACTGCCAATTTAACAATGGACAGTTGCTTGCATCCTGCCAGGTACCAAACCAGGCAAATAGATTCCAAAACAATTTGACAGCCAAGCAACAGAATTGTCTTCGTTACATTTTAGTACAAACACAGTGCCGATCATTTTCTGCCAGGACATGCAGTGACGAAATTAGTATATTCTGTTCAGTTTAAACATGCTCACTGTATTTCAAATTAATTATATATAGCTACACCTATTCTACCACGCGCGCGAAGGCGCGCGCCCTCTACTAGTAATGCTACATGCGTCGTTGGATTCAGGGCCGGGAGAGCTGCCAGGTCGTCTTGTGCTTGGAAGAGTGTAGATGAAGGTTGTGCGACGGCATCCACGGTGGTTTCTGGTGGTAAAAGACCTTACCTACCTGATGCACGACGGCGGCTGGCGTTCGGGCTTCGCGCCTCAGCTTCTCGTCACGACGGCGGCCGGCATCCGGGCTTTGCGCGGGAACTGCTCCTCACGACGGCGTCCGGGCCGCAGGAACAGATCACGACGAGGAAGGCCGGGAAAGGATTCACGGGATCAGATCGCGAGTTCGCGACGAGGAAGGCATGGACATGGACAGCATCGACAACAATCCATCAATAACAACCCTACCGTCAAAAATCTAGGAACACCAAACCTAGCGACTACCCTAGCTTGGCATGGACATGGACGGCGGCCTTGCCCTAGCAGATCGCGGAGAAGAACGGCGGCATCGCGATGCCTTTCGCGCGGAGTCGCGGACTAGAAGGAAACATGCGCGCGCTAGGGAAGGAAACGCGGGAATCCTTTGCACGCGCGGGAGAGGAGCGGCGGCGCCAGATTTCACGTGATGCCAAGTGAACACTGCGCGCGCATATTTGCGCGTGAGAGGCCGGCCGATGGCAAGTTGCCACAAATGTCAACCTCGTTTGCCAAGCTGTTGGAGGGTATATTTTCTTATTTTGCCAAAAAAAAGAGATGGTAAGTTGATTTAAGGAACTCTTGGAGATGCTCACAATGACTTTTCTCCCAGTTAAATATATCGGTAATGACACCGCGCAGACGTCCGGACCCGGCCGGACACGCCGCGGGAGCATGCCCGACTCCAGCCTTGCGGAGCGTCGCGGTCCGTGTGCCGGTGGCCTGGTGCCGTGCCCCCGCGTGTGCTTTATTTTTTGTTTTGTTTTGTTTTTTTTTCATTTCTTTTTTTTCGTTTTTTCTTTATCGTTCTTTTTCTTTTTTCTTTTTGCTTCCATTTTTCATTATCTTTTATTTTTTAATATTTATATATTTTTATTTTATTTTATATATATAGTAAAAGTAGATCGGTTATATTGCAAATGTTTTAAGATGTTATTGCAAATATTGTTAAAAATATTTCATCTTTTTTTTAATGTACTTCGTATGTTTCAAGTGTATGTTTCTAATGTTTCATCTTATTTTCTAAATTAATATTTGCATATGTTTTATCTGGATGTTGTATATGTTTTCACATGTATTATTGCAACTGTTTTATATGAATGTTGCTTATGTTTTGTAAATAGTTTCCAAGTATTTGAAGTGTTTTTTTTCAAATGTTTCATACGCATGTTACGAGTGTTTTAGTAGTTTGGTATGTATGTTGCAAATGTTGTATCTGTATATTTCAAAAGTAGATCTAGTGTTGCAGTTAGTATTTTGAATGAATGTTTCACGTCCATTGGTCGGATCAGGAGATCCGCCACCCACTACAAGAGATCTGGGCTTCTGTGACGACTGCCAGATGACAGAGCACCTATCTGTCATAAACAGAAGCTATATATGACGACTGCTCACTGGATGACAACTGCGTATAACCAAACTGTGTATCTATCATTAACATCGTCACAGTATACTCTGCATAGGCTTTGTGACGATAGATTGATGACAATAGTTGGTTGTCATAAAATATAATATGAACTTTTTCCATTCATGTTGGGTCGGTGGCCTAGCTTTGGAAGAATGCAATTCAATCAAACAATGAAGAAGTTATTAAGTACATATTTCCTATCCAATCATGTACGCCATGTGTGTGTGGAGGAAAATACTTCAAAAAATCATTTATGAATGTGTGTGGATGCAGCACCTTTATGCTCCAGAGACGTTGCTGTGGAAAAAAATTCCTAATTCAAGAATCGAACTCGGTGCTCGAGTACATACAGTTCAGGACATTAGTCATGTATATGAAGTCACCATTGAGCCACGCAATTTTTGCTAGCCCATCGATACTATTTTAGAGGAATTAATATGTGTGTGTGCGGAAAGGAAAAAAAAAAACATATATGAAAGCATATAACTGGCTCTACGAACATCGAGCACCATGGAGAAGAAACGTAACCTGGGCCTGGGCCGGGAATGTCCATCGGGCCATCTTCTCCCGCGCCGGCCCAGCAAGTGCTGCGAATGCCCTCAGCCACTGGATGCATATCGACGGCCAAGAATGTCCCGAAGCTGAATAAAATGTTGGCTCCCCAAAACCCTAGTGCGTTTTCTCTCTGCTCCCAGCTTTTCTCGTCCACTCAGCAGGCGGCCGCCGCAAGGAGCTGACGTCAAAGAAAAGGAGCACGGTTGGAAGACGGCGGCAACGCCGAGGCGCCCCTCGCTGGCGTGTGGATCCGACAAAGGGGCGTGCGGATCTGATGCCCAAGCACCGGTGGGACGTCACCGTGTCCACCACCGGCAAGGAGGTGGAGGCGTGGAGCTGCCGCGTCGTGCGGGGGTCGTCACCGTGTCCACCACCGGCAAGGAGAATTCTCGGGAGCGCAGTCTTGCAGGGTCCTCCTCTAGAAAACTGGTACCTTTCTTCTCCTCATTGTAATAGAGTTTCTGATATTCTCTGTGCTAGGTCTGTAGAGAGCGAGTTCTTGTTCATGCTAGATTTCACTTTCTGTGATCTGGATTTTTTTTTTTGTTCGAGTTTGACATCTGTGTGCCTCTACTCCATGTTGCCTAGGTCGCTGTCCATCATCAACTCCAGTGGGGATTCTCGGTGAGCCTCTCCCTCGTCTCTGCCTCTTTTTTTTCTTTTTTTTGTGCGAGTTGTCTCTGCCTCCTTTGTTTTTGGTATTCTGGATCTGAAGCTCAACACTCTCATGTGTCTGTGCACTTTATTTGTGCAGGATTGGCTACAACATCATCACATATGCAGAGAAGGGGCTCATTACTGCAGGAACGGTGAGTAACTGAACCATTTGGAGCATGTCCTTCGGGTTCTTGATTTTCCCTGTGCCCACTGATTAAACTTAGGCATGCAAGGTTTCAGATAAATAAACCACATCTAGTCACAGAAACACTTCTGCTACATTCTGGATAAATAATATGTAGAACTGTTCTAGTGTACAGATTTTCATAGTCACTAGTACATCTCTAGTTCTTGGATTTGCTAGGTACAGTTGAGCTGCATTAAACCAGTCAGGAGTACACTTGATACTAAAAATACTTGTGTTGGTACTTAATTTCCAATGTAGGAATGTATTCAGTGAATTAACTGTGCAAACCGTCAGGAGCTGCATATTGCATTTTCTGTAGTTTCTATAGGAACTCTTCATATACTTCACGCATTTAATAAATGACAACCCTTTAGAAGTCTTCTATATTTTTTATATATTATTAATCTTGTCATTCTAAAGTGAGTTCTGAGTTTTGGATGTGTGCTTATCTGGTTGCACACAATGGATGCAGAGCTTTGAGGAGGCATTACTGGTGGCCAAGGTGGAGACTAGTGCTTATTCATGATTTCTGGTGTCAATTTTGCTCCGAATGTAAATCTGAATGTAAATTGTGACTTGGTCACTTCTGATGATATGAATTTAGCTTATTTGACTTGTAATCTAGATTGATTGTTCGGGCCCGTGTAGTAAAAATCAAGCTTGAGCTGGCCCAAGGAATATGGGTCTCGTTTGTAATGTTGGGCTGCAATGAAATAAGAAACACCAATTAAGAAAAATCTTTGGTCTAATTGGGCCGAATGAGAATTGCCATGTCACTCTCATCTCATGTGCCACATCACCTACCATGTCATCATATTGGTGGTGTTACTCTCTTCAATTTGTTATGACGACTTTGTCTCGTCATTGCATCAATGACGGGAGGGGAGAACTATCGTCATTGTATCAATGATGAAGCCCTTTGATGGTCACAGAGCCTGGTAGTGACCCACCTTTTGACGACAGCCACTTTGTCACTTTTGGCAGCCAGTGACACGAAACAGGTTGTAATCGTCATAATCTGTCTGTCACAGAAGCCCAGATTTCTTGTAGTGACCGGCAGCAACCCTCCTCTGCCACAATCAGTGCGACCTCGCATCTTTCCAGCAACCGTCATCGTCTATCTGCCCGTACGCTCAACTTTTATTTTGTCTCGTTCCGTGCTTCATAGCAGCCATCATCCATCTCGGCAGCTCTGGCAGTTGATCCGGCTTGGTCGGTGTGACCTTCCATTAGCCGTCGTCTACCTCCTCTATCGTCGGCTAGCCAGAACTGGCCATTCTCCTCGTTTGCTCATTGTCATCCGGAAGAAGGGGTGAACCATGCATGTTGTAAAAGCACGTAAGCATTGTTTCAGTAGTGTCAGAAGTATGTGGTAAGCGTTCCGTATGAATGTTGCAAAAGTATATCGGGACGTTAAAAAAATTATTAAAATATATTCATGTGGGATCTTATTTTAAAGAGTTTATTATAATAAACATGAGAGTGTAATCGGATTTTAATTAGGATATTTAGTTTAGGAGCTATAAATTTTTTTAACTAGCAACAAAAGCACGGGTTAGTAGCAGATACGGTGGGTGCGGGCATCCGGACGAGCCCATCTGTCCGGACGTCCGAGCGGACGCGCCTCCCTAAATATATATCTATACACTAGGTAGCGTGCCCGTGCGTTACTACGGGACAACTATATTTTCATAATAAAAACAGGCAGATCGCACGATAAGATAACAATACTTTAAAATTAAATATTGACCTTAAAATGACATTTAATACAAAAACAAAGTTAGTGAAATTAATATAGTCTCAGAGAGCGCGGCGTCGCAGGCTCACCAACCCTACTGTATAGACCAACTCTACAAAAATTGAGAAATCTTGAGTCAACTAACAAGGGCTAGAGCATCTTGTCACTTGCATTTCTCTTGATCTTAAATTGTATCTTCCAAACGATGCCCTTTTGTCACACCTAATAACTATAAAATGAGACAAAAGCTATGGAAGACATATTACACTGAACCAGTGATTGCATTGTGTAAGAACAAACAATATTCAATATATATATATAGTATTGTACGTGCTAACACTACGATGGCATCAACAACAAATCATAAAACAAAAATAACCTCTTCAAGATCTTCTCGTTCCCTACTACTGGTAAAATATCTCTACCCTTTGGATTTCAAGACTAATTAAAGCCCTCATTGCCATAATTTTTCTAGTAAAACCACAAAGTTTGAGCACCAATTGACCCGTATAAGATGTAGTCTTACGACATTAAAGAATCTCAAATAGAAACATTGATAATCACATATTTATGAAAACAAAAGGAATGCAATATATTACAAAATATTACAGTATACAAAGGCCAAACTAATATAAAGGAAAATATTGAGAAAAAAATAAAGTGGAGACATGGTGCACGAACTTGATACTGCCTAGTGTATGCACATATACTCGAGGTCACCGTGGAAGTTGCAGCATAGCTTGATGGCTTCTTTCGCAAAATCGGAGATCTTGTGAGCTACCTGCGAATCTGCGATGCAAGGCCACAAGTGTTTCGATGCTAATCATGCCTCTCGACATGTCAGTTGAAGCCAAGCAACTTTGCACAATTTTCAAATAAAATGGCCATGCTTATGGAATGTAATGACTGAATATATATACATATTTGCACAATTCCAAAACAAAAAGTGTAACATATGTATTAACTTGAGAGGATATCATTGCGTGTATAAAGAAAATGTCGGTAGCACTATTACTGAAAAAAGACAAAAAAAAGAAAAACTATGTCCATCTGTAATATAAAAAATTCTGACTTAGAAATCAATTTATGATGGCAACTCAGTTTACCGCACATCAAAGTGGAAAGAAGCATTGATATAAAGGGAACACAGGAATAAGGAAACATCAATGTAAGTGAGAAGAAGAAACAAATCATTGACTGTTCAGCATGTAATATTGACATTCACTGATTGCATTTTCACATTAATGTGCATATTTAATTACTTAACCTATTCATGAAGGAAGGTAGCACCACCATACGTCACATCCTTATTTCTATTCTAAGGAAGGTTTAGATTTATGCCTAAAACCCAAACAAAGTATGAGGTGCAGATGTATGCCTAAACTCAAAACCAATCTAAAATGCCAAAAGTGCATGAGATGAACAACTGCTAACGGGCCAGATATCTAATTTAGCAAGAAAGAACATACTCATTGCCGTCCCTTGTCAGCACAAGATACTCATTGAGAAATGAACTACTATGCTTATGAATGTACAGATCAGGTTGTTTTCTAGAACTGAAAACAAGGAACTGCTAAATGCTAGGAACTGAAAATTGCCTGAACATTGTCGTCCCCGGTGCCCAAACCTCCGATTCGCCCGAGCCTCCTCGGGAGAGCGGCGTCCTCGGCGCCCAAGTCTCCGACTCGCCAGAGTCTCCTCGGGAAGAGCTCGGGAGAGCGGCCCGAGCGCCCGAGCCTCCTCGGGAGAGCTTGAGAGAGCGGCGTCCTCGGCGCCCAAACCTCCGACTCGCCCGAGCCTCCTCGGGAGAGCTCGGGACAGCGGCGTCCTCGGCGCCCAAGTCTCCGACTCGCCCGAGTCTCCTCGGGAAGAGCTCGGGAGAGCGGCCCAAGCGCCCGAGCCTCCTCGGGAGAGCTCGGGAGAGCGGCGTCCCCGGCGCCCAAACCTCCGATTCGCCCGAGCCTCCTCTGGAGAGCTCGGGAGAGCGGCGTCCTCGGCGCCCAAGCCTCCGAGTCGCCCGAGCCTCCTCGGGAGAGCTCGGGAGAGCAGCGTCCTCGGCGCCCAAGTCTCCGACTCGCCCGGGTCTCCGCGGGAAGAGCTCGGGAGAGCAGCCCGAGCGCCCGAGCCTCCTCGGGAGAGCTCGGGAGAGCGGCGTCCTCGGCGCCCAAGCCTCCGATTGGCCCGAGCCTCCTCGGGAGAGCTCGGGAGAGCAGGCTCCGACTCGCCCGGGTCTCCTTGGGAGGAGCTCGGGAGAGCGGCCCGAGCGCCCGAGCCTCCGCGGGAGAGCTCGGGAGAGCGGCGTCCTCGGCGCCCAAGTTTCCGATTTGCCCGAGCTTCCCCGGGAGAGCTCGGGAGAGCGGCGTCCCCGGCGCCCAAACCTCCGATTCGCCCGAGCCTCCTCGGGAGAGCTCGGGAGAGCGGCGTCCTCGGCGCCCAAGTCTCCGACTCGCGCAAGTCTCCTCGGGAAGAGCTCGGGAGAGCGGCCCGAGCGCCCGAGCCTCCACGGGAGAGCTCGGGAGAGCGGCGTCCCCGGCGCCCAAACCTCCGATTCGCCCGAGCCTCCTCGGGAGAGCTCGGCAGAGCGGCGTCCTCGGCGCCCAAGCCTCCGATTTGCCCGAGCCTTCGCGGGAGAGCTCGGGAGAGCGGCGTCCTCGGCGCCCAAGTCTCCGACTCGCCCGAGTCTCCTCGGGAAGAGCTCGGGAGAGCGGCCCGACCGCCCGAGCCTCCTCGGGAGAGCTCGGGAGAGCGGCGTCCCCGGCACCCAAACCTCCGATTCGCCCGAGCCTCCTCGGGAGAGAGCAGCGTCCTCGGCGCCCAAGTCTCCGACTCGCCCGGGTCTCCTCGGGAAGAGCTCGGGAGAGCGGCCCGAGCGCCCGAGCCTCCTCGGGAGAGCTCAGGAGAGCGGCGTCCTCGGCGCCCAAGTCTCCGATTCGCCCGAGCTTATTGAAGTCTGAGAAATAAATGTTTAGAGAAATGTTTAGAGAAATAAATGGAAGCGACAATAAAAATTGAAGTCTGAGATCACAAACAGTAGGAAACTGTGGAGCCAGAAGGATTCCAAACATTAAACGCTAAAAAAAAGAGCTTTCGGAAACAATGCTTGAAATGACGACATCACAAGCACACAACAAGAACAATAATCAAACCAAAACCAGGAAAGCTGCCAGCTTTCGGACATTATTATCTCTACAGAGTACCACTGTACCAGGCTGTGCTTCTCTAACCTGCCGCTTAATCATGTGTCACCAACCGTGATTATATGAGGCTACTGCAATAACTACCAGTTTACCACAGTGCATGAAATAATTAATCAATTGCGCAAGGATTGAAACAATAATTCGTGATTTGAGGGAGTACTCTGTGATGGGAAGATCAACCCACGAATTAGAGGAGATCCTTCTGATCCAACCACACAACGGATGTAGCATAGGACACAAAGCTTCAGGAGATCAGATCAGGACCTGTATATTTGCAGATATTGTGGAAGTCTTGCTCGTGGCCTAGGGACCTAGAAAAATTGTCGCCGCCGCATCTCCTAATCACGACCTGATGTGCAGATCGGGTTCGTTGCTATGCGAGTCTTCTGTGACAGTGGTCGCGCTTGGCCAGTGGTGGCTGTGTGCCTGGGCGGCTGCCATGCCTCAGCACGACTCGAACGGCGGCGCCTGCAAACTTGCAAAGAGAGGGAACATGTGAATTAAATGGGTGAAAAATCGTCTCAAGGATTCAGCTGCTAGAGGGGGAGGTGAAGAAACAGAAGCATACTGTGATGGGGAAGACGTCGCTTTGAGTGCCGAAGGCCATGAAGATGGCGCGACGCCGGCGACTCCCGCCGCCGCCGCAGCCTGCCATGTCGACTCTCTCCTTATCGCCTCTAGCGCCGGCAGCTCCGGTTGGCCGAGCTGCTCGGGCCGTGCCACCTCGGCGGAGCCCCCGACGATCTTCGGCGCCGCAGTTTCCCTGCTCTGGTGCCAGTGTAGCCGCGCGCCGCCCCGCCCGGCGTCGGCGAATCAGGCAAAGGGCATGAGATGTGGGTGTCCTAAGAAGCGAGCCGCGGCGAGGCTCGGGGTTTCGGTTCTGGACAGCGGCGGCGACTCCTTTCCTCCTGCGAGGTTTCCTTCTGTTCCCAGCGCCGTTGATTCCGGGCGGAGATTGTGGAGTGGGGCGACGGCGGTTTCGGATCGCATGAGAGATTTTTGCCGCGATTAATGGTTCGCATGTAGAAGAAAGAAGAAAATGAGTAAGGGATGGGAATCGAACCTGCGCGGCTGTGCGGTGTGCGTGGTGGCGTGCGGAGGCAGAGAAGGTGCGCGTGTGGGATCGCAGCCAGGCGGACGGACGACCCCAAGTCCATTGTCGCACCAAATCAAGGCCTCCTCTTTAGTCTTATTAGTTGTAGAGATTCATACCCTGCTTTCTAAACTATTCAAACATTGTTAATCCGGCCATTAATCAGCTGCGCAAATTCTTCGGATCTGACCATGATTCCGACAAAAAGGCAACCGAAAGTGCGCAGTACTGCTTTTAAATTTGTTTTGTTTTGCACGCGCGCGCGAGCATTGCAGCAAAATCCAGGAACGACGGATGCAAAATGTGTGGCCACAAGGAAAAGTTGGGCACACCACCATTTTACTGCAAATTCTTTCTGGTAGGTGTACAAATACACGATCCGATCTTGTCCTAACTCCTTCTACCTACTTGAATTCGTCGTGGCTACGACATACTCCTACTATAATTAATTCTTTATTAGAACGGTTCATCAGCTTTGATATGATCATTTACACACATAAGAGCTGGTCGCCGCAGTTTGCCTCCGGTCGTGGTTTAGGAGCCCTCTTATAATTATCTTATTGATCCCTGGTCATAATAAACCACTACTAGTACTTTTTTTATATGTGGCATGCGGTTGTTTCTAGACAAAATCTGGGAAGAGTAGCAGCAGCAGTAGGAATGAGTTGAACAGGAAAGTATCGAAGCATCCAGAGCGAGTTTGCTGAAAGGGAAACGACTGCTGCTGCTGTTCTGGTAAAGAGAAATCCGCAGGTGGAGTGGTAAACGGTCCTTGTTATTAGTAGATAATAAGGCACGGCACGTGCCAAAATTATTATTTCACGCGCGCGTGCTTTTGTGGTTGACAACAGCAAAAGTACTCCTACGACTACTAGTAGTACAACTGTACAAGGCGATGATGACGACGACGCTGTGCTAGTCAAAGTCAAACCGGCTGGCCGACATGCTGGCCCCACCGTACCCAATTGGATCGGGCGCGCTCTGGCTGCTTTGCCGGCAGCTTCCATCTGGATCTGGACGACGCCGACGCGCGTGTGATTTGGTTCATTTCGCGCTCTGCGTGCCTACCGTGTAAATAATGTGTAGTCGTACGTACTTTTTTTTAGCATCACTGAAAGCTTCATTAATAATTGGTAGGATTACAATCAACGGATGTTAGATCAAGCAACCAAGCAGAAAAATAGTCTAGCCAAAAGAAGGAACGCTCCATTGCCGACACCATGCTTGCGCAGCAATAGGCCACCGAATTAGCGTCCCTCCTGACCCACATAACATTAAACTCATCGAGACTCCTACCTAATTCAGTGATGTCGAGGCACAGGCCGTCAATGGAGGACCTGAGACCGTTCGATCCTCTAACAGGCGCGGTGTAGTTGTACGTACTTGTGTAAATATATAATGACGTTCGGACATGCAGTTTTGATTACCGACTGGGAGGAAGTAGTACTGATTTTATTAGTTTCCGATGATAAATTGTCGAATTTATCACAAATCCAACGCCGAACAAGACCTTGTTTAGCGCTGTAGGACCGCGCACACCAGCTTTAATTACCGACAGGGATTCAAAGTGTACAAGCATTGCAACAAACAGTGGACAGTAAACGACACCCTCCCATCACCCCGGTAGTTTTTTTTTTTGTTGCATTGTACGTATCAAATAAGTCATATAGATTCTTGCTTGTCAATTATGGTGGGTTATGTACAAGTCCGTCACCTTGTGCTCTTCCACGAGCTAATTAGAATATTAAAAGACACGAGCATTAGAGAGTTCGTTTTTAGGCCCTGTTTAGTTCATTAAAATTTTTCAGATTTCCCGTCACATCGAATCTTTAGACGCATGTATGGAACATTAAATGTAGTCGAATCTTTTGCATGTTTGCACAGTTTACCTGTTTTTCACGAGACGAATCTTTTGAGTCTACTTAGCCCATGATTGGACACTTATTAGAGAAATTCTCTATGTGCTACAGTGACTTTTCGCCACCTTTTTCACGAACTAAATAGGCCCTTAATAGTCAGGGGCGGATCTATAGGACTTGTGCTGGGTGAGTTGCAGTTCGGCTCTACCAGCCCACATAATGCCTACGGCACTCAAGAACGGCGGTAGAGCTTGAGGTAAGATCTAGGAGGTGCTAATTGTGTTAACCTCAAGAAAATACTAACAACACATTTAAGCCTAGTGATAATGATCAATATTACTCAAAAAGAATCTAAAGAAATCATGGAGGTCATAATCACCTTTAATCTGCACTAACATCCAATACTACTCAAAGTGTTGAATTTTCTTATTACTATTTTAGTAAAATAATCATTTACATTAATCTATTAATATGGACATGTCATATGTTTTTTATTTTCAAAATGTATAAATTTATTTGAAGTAACATTTTTCTTAATTATTGTCGTATATTAATATAGTTGTATAGAGTTTTTTTAATCAAAAATCTCTATTCTTACCAATTAGGAAAGATACATAATCTCTTGGTGTTGCTTTAAGATATGCAATTTTTCATACTGATTCCCAGTATCATGCAGGCGCGTGGAAATAGCTTGATAAGGACACTGCCCAACATGCTTCCGATTCTTTAAAAGAGAGCCGCCGTTTATGTGATTGAACATGTATGCATGCAGTTTACAATGCATGGGTCGTTGAACCAGCAGGTTGAGAATTTGAGATATGCTCTTTTTTTTGGCAAGCGGGTGTATATATACCCATACTTCAATAAGAAGAAAGAAATTGTTTTTGCAACGTCAACGAATTCTGACTGTTTGTATGCCGGATGGCAAGTCACTAGCGTGTATAATAAGACATGATTATTGATCAGCTAGAGCAAAAGTGCCTAGCAGATTTTGGGATATGCTCATCTTGCCTCTTTGATGCGTGGTCGGGTTGATGCATGGCTGCCTCGCGCAGTAGGTAGTCTGAAATTGGTATATTCCGCTAGCGGCTTCTAAATTGTAGAGGTGGAGGGAGCCGAACTGCAGAAGCGACGTCAAAGGCAGGTAAAGCCCAAAGGCAAGGCGAACGGAATCTTTCAAGCGCAAGGAGTTGAAGAAACGTGTGTAGAAAAGACCACGCAAGTAGAACATACCGGGCGGTGAGAAGGGATCAATTAAAAGTCAATCGATCTGCCCAGGCCAAGGATGAGAGAAGAACGCGGCCATGGTCAACGGGGGCCAGCCAGCCATGCCTTCTTCTTCGTTCCACAGACCAACAACACCGACCAGGTAGTAGCCATAACCCAACACAGCTTTAGCCACTTCTTTTTGACCTCAGCAAATTAGAGCCCCAGACAAATGAAGTTAATTTGGCAATTATTAATCCAAGGAACCCTCTCAACAAAATGCACCAATTTCCTTTGCCACTTCTCGTTGTGCTTTGAACACGTTTTGCACACGTTCCGAGTCGTGCGTAAAACGTACTCGTATGAGAGGAGATGCAAAGTGAAAACAGACCGACCGGGAGGGGTAACTTATGCCAACTGAGATTAAGGAATTTTGCAGGTTATCATCGATTAAACAATTGTTCTTGTTTCAGCACGCCACCGCACCAAAACCATTACAATAATACACTGAGACGACACGGATCGCCGCGGGGTTGACTTCTTCGTTTCCCCTTCCCTTCGCCTACGGTCCCGCTTCACCTATAAAACGCGGCTTCCATCGCTCTTCCCCTTCCATTCGTTCGACTCCCACTCCCAGCAAACACAACATCGTCTCCTCCTCTTCTGCATCCTCGCAAAGTAAGCTCTCAACTGATCGCTTCTCCGATCACACGCACAAGCAGCAGGGCGCATCACAAGAGTGACCACCGCCCGCAGCAAGGCCATGGAGGTGTCGTCGTCGTCCTCGGCGTCGGCGGAGGTGCCCCAGTATTTCCTGTGCCCGATCTCGCTGGAGGTCATGCGCGACCCGGTGACGCTGGCCACCGGCATCACCTACGACCGCGCCAGCATCGAGCGGTGGCTCTTCACCGACGGCCACGCCACCTGCCCCGTCACCCGCCGCGCGCTGGCGCCCGCCGAGATTGACGCCACGCCCAACCACACGCTGCGCCGCCTCATCCAGGCCTGGTGCGCCGCGCACCAGGTCGAGCGCTTCCCCACGCCGCGCCCGCCGCTCGACTCCGGCCGAGTCGCCGCGCTCCTCGACGAGGGCCGCCACGGAGGGGAACGCCAGGCGGCCGCCGCGCTCCGGGAGATCAAGGCCGTCGTCGCCGAGAGCGAGCGCAACAGGCGCTGCGTCGAGGCCACGCCAGGCGCCGTCGACTTCCTCGCCTCGCTTGTCACCAAGCACTCCTCGTCGTCCAAGCGGGCCAGCGGCCAGCAGCAAGACGCCACCGACGACGACTTCGTGCTGGATTCTCCGACCTCCACGAGCTCGCCGGCGGAGGACGCGCTCGGCCTTCTCTGCTCGCTCAAGCCGTCTGAGCGGAGCCTTGCCCAGATCATGGAACGCGACGGAGACTTCCTCGACACGCTGGCATCCGTACTGCGCCGCCCGAGCTACCGGTCGCGCGCCTACGCCATCCTTCTCCTCAAGGCGATGACCGCGGTCATGACGCCGGCGCGCCTCATGACGGTGAGCGCCGGCCTGGTGCAGGAGGTGGTGCGCGTGGTCTCGGACCGGGTGTCCTCCAAGGCTGTCAGGGCGGCGCTGCACGTGCTGTGCCGCCTCTGCCCCTGGGGCCGGAACCGCGTGAAGGCCGTCGAGGCCGGCGCGGTGGCCGCGCTGGTCGAGCTGCTCCTCGACGAGGGCAGCCGCCGCGTCACCGAGCTGGCTGTCGTGGCCATCGACCACCTCTGCGGCTGCGCGGAGGGCCGGTCGGAGCTGGTCGCGCACCCGGCGGGGCTGGCCGTCGTGTCCAAGAAGGTGATGCGGGTGTCCCCACCCGCCACTGAGTGCGCCGTGCGCGCGCTACACGCCGTGGCCAGGTACTCGCCGATGCCCTCGGTGCTGCAGGAGATGCTCGACGTCGGTGTGGTGGCAAAACTATTGATGGTGCTGCAGGTCAATGCCGGCGACAGGGCTGCTCTCAGGGCAAAGGAGATGCTAAAGACACACGCTAGGGTTTGGAAGGACTCGCCATGCCTCGGAACACACCTGAGGGATTCTTACCCTTGCTGACAAACAAATACTGCTACACCATGTATATTACTTTGATATCTATAGCAAAAAAGGAGTACACATTTTGATTCTCCTTTTTAGTTTGTCTATAATTAAATATAATAGTATACATGTACAAATTCTTTCATATTTCAAAAAGAAAAAGAATACAACACATTCTCGCATCCTCTAGAGAGACATATATTCTCTGCAAAGTGAAAAATGTCTCATAGAAACACCTGAAATATTCTCGCATTCCCAGATGGTGTACTCCACCTTCCACACCTTCGGTGGTTTGGCCATTCCGCCGGTTCGTTGCAGTGCGGCTCCCCTTTTTCTCAACCACTTCGGTGGAGTTGGATGCCGGACCAAGACAAACCCACATAGCTGGAAGATTCACTGATAAAATGTGCGTGAGCATGAGAGGAGGGCAGTAGCACGAGGTGTCCTCCCATGACCAAGGACCTGTCCCGCCTCCCTCCGGAAACCCCTGTCATAGAATGGGGCCGACCCCACCTTTCCCCACACACTAGAGAGAGGGTGAACCCAGCCCTACGCTGAACGTTGGCTACGTGTGGCCTGAACCACGAGGACACGTGTCTGCCTCTCCATCGGGCAGGTGAAGGCCTCAGAAGACGCAGCTCAAAGGATCAACGGTGTGGATCGCCTAGTGGAGGATAACGATGGAGAGGCCATTTAGGAATTTTTGGGCAACAATGGTAATATTCCTTTGCCAGCCCTGGACCGCGAGGAGTCGAAGCACCTAGTATAGATTAGATGAGATCTGTGGGAGGCGAAGAAGTTTAGGGTTGAGGATTGCTACCTGGTTTCTTTCGGAGACAAGAGGTTCAAAACTTTGTTTTGCTGAGGATTTCATGGGCAAGGGGGATGAGGAATTCGTTTGTCACCAAGCTCAAGCAGGCGATGGTAGGAAGCAGTGGCGGAGCCAGCATTTTTTGGCAGGGTATTCCATATAAAAAAAATTACAATGCAAGTATATTGGACCATACGTCCGTAACAATAATCAAAGTGCACTAATGACCATACAAAATCCATAGTAATACCCAAAGTACATATTGTTAACATAGTAACATTTATAGCAGTATCTCTAATAATTTAGAGATGTTATTAAAACAGTAAAGGCTATTACAATTTACAGCTTTAGTAGCTTTCTGCTTTTCTCCCATAATGCAAATATGCTAGTTCTTGTACCCTTCTTCTTTATCTACTTCCTCTGTCTCTAAAAAAAGAGTCGTCGTTGGTGTGCTTGTCACAAATTTAACTTAATTTATAGAAAATATATGCAACATTTGTATTTCTAAATAAATTTATTAAAAAAACTAGATTCAAAAAAATCTTTCCAGTGATACTAATTATGTACCATAAATATTAATAGTTTTAAAAATATATATATTTGGTCAAAGTTGTTTCTCAGGAAGCGAAAGAGACTCTTTTTTAGGGGCGAAGGGAGTACAATACAATGTATAAAGAACAGAATGTAAAAAGACTAAGCAAATTAGCAAGCAGCCAAGTAGACAGCAGAGAAAAACAAATGAATTAAAGGTGCATTCACTTGTGGTATATACGCACGCAGCTGACTGCTTGAGCCTTGGCCACGTTGGCCTGCTCCGCTGCTATTAGTTGCTTTGTTTGCTTTTGGTTCAATTAGAAAATAGACTGTACATGTATACTATGTATATTTATTTTTTCCACTCAAACCTTGGGTATTCCAATGAATACCCAGGCATACCCCTGCCGCCGCCCATGGTAGGAAGTGGTCGAGGAGGATGTGGTCCTTCGCGATCGCAGAGCCCGGAAGAGGAGTGGAGCTAGAAGCCTAGAACCGTGGCTGGTTCCGTGGAGCCCGGAAGAGGAGTCATGCTAGATCGTTCATGTAGGCATGTATGCATGATATAATAGTACGTTACGACCGTAACAGCCACCGCAAGGCCGTACATGAACTTTTCAGGTTACCTGGCCAGTGCACATGTCAGGACGAGCTTTGCATATTGCAAGCACAAAAGAAAAATGGAGACGTTGATGATGTGGTGAAAAATGACCATCCTGTTGGAGACGTGTATGTATCGACGTGGATGACTAGTACTCCGTATATGCCAATGGCCTGCTCGAGGCCTGCACGCAGGTCAGCCACAGCGGGTCGACGACTATTCTAACTTCAGCCCGGCCACGCCCAGCCAAAAAAAAAAAAAAAAAAAAAAAAAAAGGAAGGAGAGGGAAAAAGGATAGAAATGGGGCTTCATCTGTTCCTGACCACCGGTGTGACAGCGTGAATGAAGAGCTGTCACTTGGCTAGCAGTAGATCCCGCCAAGCTAGGCCAACAAAAGGCGGCCAGCGTGAGCAATACATACTACAAACGCGCACTCCTTCCACGTGCGTAATTGTTTTCACGCAGGGCGTTGACGTCACGGTCGCCGCCTGCCGTGCCCTCCCTGTCAGTCCGCACGGTGGCAAATAAATATGTTTGGACCTGTGCGTAATAAGAGGAAGAGGCTAGCTTTTTATTACTAATATTATTATTTGAGCCTATTAATAATTTTGTCAGGACTTTTGAATAGTAAATTTGCCTATAATTATCAACGGGGCTTCCTGTATGAGGACCGGTAATTTTTATTATATTACTATAGTACCATTTGGGCATATAATTAATTTTATCTGGATCTAACCGGCAAAGAAGGATTCGAGATTGGCTTTGGTTACCACTTCTGGTAAACAAAATGTCTCAGAAGAGGAGGTTGCAACATTCTTGAGGGTGTTGGTGTCAGAGAATTTTGCTTGGGAGGTTAAAAGGCATAGTGCAACGGAATTCAAGGTGCTCTTTCCCTCAAAGGCGGATCTAGTCAAGATGACGAAATTTAATGCGGAGATGAAGGAAGGTGTCACTCTGAAATTTCAGGAATTTAAAGAAGATGAGTACTTTGGTTGTGAATTACCAGTGGTCTGGATGAGAGTTCTTAATCTCCCAACAGTTGTAAAAGAATACTTGGTACTCTGGGCTTTAGGATCACTGTTTGGGGTTACCCAAGAAGTTGACATGGTCACATGTAGAGCCAACTCCTTTGGTCGCTTTGCAGTGGCAGTTTTGGAGCCTGAAGCAATACCAAGAAAATTAGATGTCATCATTGGTAATAGGTATTTCCAGTTGTTGTTTGAGGTGGAGCCATATCCGGCTAATGTAGAGCCTCAAGGTGTAAAAACAGTAGGTCTTACTGAAGCCCATGATGGGACTCTAAAAGATATTCAGTCTGGGAAAACACAGGACCAAGATGACAGTGCGAACAAGAAAATTAATAGTGCAGCTGGTAAAGAAGTAGTGGATCCACAGATGAATATGGAGATTGATTTCACTGAAGATGATTTGTTAGGGGAAGAGAATGAACTGAATTTAGCAGCGAAGAATGGTAAGTTGGAGGTCAGGGCAGTGGCGCCGTTGTCTCAGGGCTGTGCGGCTCTAGAAACTGTGTCACAGCTGGGCTCCTCCTCGGTTACCTGCACGTGCAACCCATACTGTGCAGCAACCCATGTTGTAGCAACAGCAGCCTGGGAGATCATCCACAGGGCATGCTGGTAGCCAGCTGCAAGGGAATCAGCACATTGCCGATGCTCAAGAAGATTGGTCTGATGACCAGTTATTTTCAGCAGAAATGGCGCAATGAGCCATCTCTTGTGAGAACGACAGCCTAGGCTTTCTTTCGGATGTAATAAAACAAGCTGGTGTATCGGCACATGCTGTTAGAGAGAGGGATTTGGGGAGCGGGTTCACCATGGCGGCTATGTCAGACGGGGAATTTACTCCAGTTAGAAGAAGCAAGCGGAATGCTGGAGCTGCTGATATTGATATCTTAAAGAAAGCGGAGAAGAGAATTGCTTACAAGAACCTCGAGGAGCAGCAAGGTAATCTTTTCCCAGATAATTCAATTACTTACTTTACTGCTGAAACTGTTCATGACAATTTATTAAACTTAGGAATTTCGGTGGGAAAGACTAGTAGTGTAGTTGAAAAATCTGTAGCTCTTATTATGGATGCAGAAAAAGAAAGATCAAAATCACCTTTTAGGGCTCTTAATAGTGAAGGACAAAGTGACTCAGATGAGGATGATATCAATCTGGGTATTTCTGATATCAGTCGAATCTGTGGCGACTTGACTGAGGAAGTACTGGACGATAATGTGGCTAGACTTGATGGTGTTAATAAACCCATCAAGACAGCAAAGAATAAGAAAAAAAAACCCTTAAGGTGAAGTCCTTACTGAAGAGAATAATTAAATGAAGGGTCTTTTTTGGAACTGTAAAGGTCTACGAGACCTAGCTAAGCATAACATTTTACATGATATAGCGGAAAATAATAGGCTTGATTTTATAGCATTGTCAGAAACAAATAAAAAGACTTTTTCGGTCTCTTGTCTTCAAAATTTTTGTGCGGGGGCTAATTTTGTTTGGCATTGGCATTGTCCGTGAGGAATGTTTGGAGGAATGCTGTTAGGGGTAAATCAGGATTTTTGTGAAGTAGAGAAGGTGGAGGCTGGTGATTATCATATTAAATTTGTTCTGAAAAATAAGGAGGATGCTTTTCGATGGGCTCTCTTGCCTGTTTATGGGGCAGCACAAGAAGAGCACAAAGAAAACTTCCTATCTAGTACGGGCCTGTACTAGTTGTGATGATCTTTCCTTTGTAGTAGGAGGAGATTTTAATATAATCAGAAATCCTTGAGAAAAGAACAATGCGAGATTTGATAGTAGATGGCCTCTGCTTTTTAATGCTATTATTAAAACCTTAAATTTAAGGGAATTAGAAATGACAGTTAGAAGATTTACCTGGGCCAATTATGCGGAAGTGCCAACATATAAGAAATTAGACCATATTCTTGTAACAACGGAGTGGGAACAAAAATTTCCTCTAGCTACTGTCCAGGCTTTGACCCGGGAGATATCTAACCATACACCTCTTCTGCTAGACGGGGGTCAACCTTCACATAGAGGCAATAACAAAGATTTTAAATTTGAGTTGGGTTGGCTCACAAGAGCTGGTTTTTTTGATCTAGTAAAAGGGGCCTGGGAATCAGAAAATAGGGGTGTGTCGCCTATGGATAAGTGGTAGAATAAAATTAGAAGGGTGCGGCGTTTTCTAAGAGGTTGGGCAAAAAATTTAGTCTTGCAAAACAAGCAACAAAAAACAGATCTGTTAACTAAGATTTTTATGACAGAAAAGCAGAAACATCTCTTTTATCTCCACAAGAGATTGAAAATTGGCATCATCTCAGAGGGCAGTTAGCTACGTTGCTAAGAGAAGAGGAGATTTACTGGCTCCAACGATCAAAAGCAACAAACCTTCCGCAAGGGGATGATAATACCAAATATTTTCATATGCTAGCAAATGGAAGGCGTAGAAAGACTAAAATAATACAGTTAGAACAAGAAGAGGGAACTATTGTTGGGGACACTAATCTGGCAAATTATATAATGGAGTATTATAAAGGACTGTTTGGATCGCATTTACCAAACTCATTCTCAATGGATGAAACTTTGAGGCATGATATACCTCAAGTATCAGTTGAGGAGAATGAAACCTTGGTGGCACCATTCAGTGAGGAAGAAATCCGAGCGGCAATCTTTGATATGGAACATAATAAGGCACCTGGTCCGGATGGTTTCCTGGTAGAATTTACCAATTCTTTTGGGACGTGATTAAGACGAACCTTTTGCGCCTTTTCAATGAATTCCACACAGGGAGATTGCCAATACATAGCTTAAATTTTGGTGTGATCACTCTGTTACCCAAACTTTCAGAGGCATTACGTATACAACATATAGGCTGATTTGCCTCTTGAATGTGTCCTTCAAAATTTTTACAAAGGTATTAAACAATATAATCCTAAGAGTTGCCGACAAATTGATAGGTCCAACTCAGACCGCCTTTGTACCAGGTAGATTTATCATGGAAGGGGTTGTTGTGTTACATGAAACAATCCATGAATTGCATAGGAAAAAACAAGATGGAGTGATCCTAAAATTAGATTTTGAAAAAGCTTATGATAACCTTAAGTGGCCTTTTATTCAACAAGTTCTACGCATGAAAGAATTTTCACCTACATGGTGCGAATGGATTAATCAGATTATGTCTAGAGGGAGTGTCGCAATAAAGGTGATTGATAAGGTAGGCCACTAATTTCAAACGAGAAAAGGGGTACGACATGGTGATCCGTTATCTCCAATCTTGTTTAATATAGTGGTGGATATGTTGGCGATAATCATTTCACGGGCGACAGAGGTGGGACAAGTCCAGGGAGTCGTTCCACACCTGGTAGATGGAGGGCTGTCAGTCCTGCAGTATGTGGATGACACTGTGCTCTTTATGGATAATGATCTTGAGAAGGCAAAAAATTTGAAGCTTTTGCTCTGTGCATTTGAACAATTATCTGGACTTAAGATTAACTTCCATAAGAGCGAGCTATTTTGCTATGGAGCGGCCAAGGCCGACCAAGTGAAAATATACTCAAATCTTTGGGTGTGATGTAGGATCTTTGCCCTTTATATACCTAGGAATCCCTATGTACCATCGAAAGTTATTAAACAAGGACTGGTGTCATGTGGAAGAGAGGTTCCAAAAAAGATTGAATGGATGGAAAGGTAAGGTGTTGTCAGTAGGAGGACGCCTTGTTCTAATAAATTCGGTCTTGAGTATCCTTCCAATGTTCATGATGTCCTTTTTTTGAAATACCTAAGGGAGTATTGAAGAGATTGGACTACTTTAGATCCCGTTTCTTTTGGCAAAGTGACGAGCATAAGAAAAAATATAGGTTAACTAAGTGGGAGGTAACGTGTACACCAAAAGACCAAGGAGGTTTGGGAGTTTTGAATCTCCATATTCAGAACAAGTTCCTCCTAAGCAAGTGGCTTTTTAGACTTTTGAATGGAGAAGGTTTATGGCAACAAGTACTCAGAAGGAAATACTTGAGGTATAAAGAACTAACACAGGTTCAACATATGACGGGGGATTCTCAGTTTTGGACTAGACTAATGAAGGTCAAGGATGAATTCTTAGCGATGGGCAGGTTTGAGTACGGGGACGGGTCACAGATTCGGTTTTGGGAGGATGCTTGGGTTGCGCCACGTCCTTTAGAAACTATCTTTCTGTCGTTATATAATATTGTTCGAAAGAAGAATGCCTCTGTTCGAACGGTGCTGTCTACAACACCACTTAATGTAGCCTTTACAAGATTGTTGGTATAAATTAACTGCATTCTATTAAATATTATTATTATTAGATTATCCGCAAGTGCACAGATGTAATACTGATGTAGCACTTCACCCGGAGGTTTTAAATATCGTATCCACAGGGAACAGTATGTGATAGTGACCAAGTTTATAGACATAACCCAACAATTAGGCTAGATAAAATTAAGAAAGAGGAGATAGCTATTAACTATCTAGTTCCAACAACCGGTAAGTTTTGAATAATACCGTTCTAACTGGGCAGTTGTGACAGATCCGCCTTAATCATAGGGCCCACGTGCACCATCGTCGTCCCTAAGGACATTCGGTTACTGTGCACGAGTTCCCATTGACCTAGGTGGCCTGCCGGGTCTCCTAGGAAACCCTGATTTCCCCGAGGATCTCATTGTAAAGACATTGCAAGTATTACAACAGTTTACAAAAATAAATCTGAATCAGAGTACAAGATGCGGAAGTATTACATGTATATGGTTTTGCAATATAATTTACATTACCCAAACCAGATTTTCGTAGTGGAACAGCAGCATACAACTATACCCTTGCCCAAGGGTGGACTACATACATATCTCCATCTGCCTCCGGCCCGTCAGCCGGCACGATCCCATGTAGTACTGCACACTCGGCTCACCTGCAACAGGGGTTAACAACCCTGAGTACTTGGGGTACTCCGCAAGACTGACCCGACTAAGGGTGTAAAATGAGACTCAGGAATGCAGGTCATAGGTAAGGCTAGCAGGAGAGAGAAGGTTTGCAGAAAAGCATTGCTAACCAACATTTTAATTATTTATCATTATAATCATAGTCATAATTCCAATAATCAATCTCATCTATCATCAATTCTCAACTTCCTTTGATCATTCGGTGAACCTAGTTGCGAACCACTTTTCGGGGTAGGTGTGAGGATCAAGTCTCCATTAACCGAGGAGCACGTCGATTCGAATCCAGTAAATATACCCAGCTGGGGATTCTAACCACACTGCATATGCAGCACGCCGGCATACATATACCAACCCGTCATCTAGGTCTTTCTATCCCGGAACCGGTCCTGCGCCACCCGGGAGCACAGTACTCCACTCGTCTCCAGGCACGCCGGCCACGTGGGTACACGCTACTCCCGCCATCTCTCCACTCCCAGTGCGTGGTTGTCGGTTCCAGCAATAGAGCCACCTGACTCTAAGGCTTTCCACATAGGTATGTGGCTAGGCTGTTCATCATGATCACAGCAGGCCTACAACGAACGGTCCCTACTTCCTTCCTGCCGTCAGACTTGCATTGGGGCCTAGCCCGAATACAATACTGCCCGACAGTTTTATTATCATGCCTGAAGAGTAGTGTGACATGGGAAACGCCGTCCCATGAGCAGGCCACTCAACGAAACATATTTTGGGTGATACCGACCAGTTCCAAACTATTCCGAAAGCGACCATGCATCGGGACTCTAGCCCGAATACACATCGACCAACGGATAACAAGTTCTTCACCAATCATAAAGTATATACATGTACATAGCACAGAAAATAGTTTTTCTTTTATGGAATTCTAATTTCATTAAGCATGCCTAGCATTTTTCAAATTATTTATTTAAATCAGGTTTCAGGGTAGTTATATGGGACAATGCATTTGGATAGGCAACAATCAACTCCTAGCAACCTAATGCAATAGATTAACTCGAATTGTAAAGGATTTCATAATAGAGGGTTAATGCACCGGGGCTTGCCTGTTGCTCGTAGAAGATGGAACCCTGAAAACAATCACCGAGAAGATCCACGTCCACCGAGCGAAGACCGTACTCGAGGCTCGCTTCCGATAATAAATACCACGCGTTCACTACACGAGATAACAATGCAATGCTTTACATGATGATATGTATGACATGATGCAAGAGATGAGCTAAATCGGGAACAAATGAAAAGTAAACTTAATTTAGAAAGTTGAGTACAATTTTCTTTCACGGTAAAGTTGCAAGCCAACAAAACTAACTTGTTTCATTAACAACTAGAGTTCCATTAAATCATCTCATAAAACGATTCATTCTTCGTTCATATGGAAAGGATTATTATTGCCTCACTACAAGAAGCATGTTTGACTATTTCTTTTTACCCATGAAGTTGCATCCAAGAAATAACCAAAGCAACACCCATGGATCCACTAACGAGTATTTGTAATAAACATCTTAATTACCTATTAACCCATGAATTACAACTACACAAGGAATTAAGATACCAAGGAACAGTTGTGGTTTTTGTGTTTCGAGGTCCACAATCAACTTCAAAAGTTCACACCATTCCAAAAAGAATTAGTGTTTCTTATTTATTTTTATTGCTTATTTTATTGACCATTTTAACCGTCGTAGAAAGTCGCTGCACAACTATTTAACTACTTTTAAAATACCAATAAGAAACTCATCCTCACCTGCCTAGGGTCATTAGGGTAGATGACCCAAGGTCTTCAACCAATCCAAAAACCATACAAACCTAAAGTGATTATAATTTCTATTGATTTATTATTCAATTATCCTAATGTTAATTAATTAACTAAATAGACTAATTCCATTTGGTCCCCAAACCTTGCCATCAGATAGCTCTAGACCCACAACAGTACTATATAATTTTTCGTGATTTTTGGAATTATCTAGAATTTATTAAAATTCAATAAACTTGCATTTATGAATTAAAAGACACATTTTTATCTACTGCAGAAACTGATCAAATACATTATTTAATATTTTTAATGCATTCTACATATCACAGAGAGTTCACACAATATTTTCATGATTTTTACCATAGTATATTTATTCCTATAAAAATAACAAGATTCAGCACTATTCATATCATAACAAATTAGAAAATCAATTTTATTTCGCGGGAAAATGGAAAAACTTAATTCAGCCCGAGCCGGCCCACGAGCAAGCAGGCCGGCCCAACTAACCTATCAAGGCCGCGCCCTCACTCTTCCCTCTCTCTCTCTCTCACTGCCTGACGGGTCCCACCCGTCAGGATCTTCTTCTTCCTCCTCTGGCTGGCACGCGCGCGCGCGCACGCGACGGCACCCGGCGGACCTCACCGCCGGCGACCCCCGCGACGAACCAAAAGCGCCGACGGACACCCTGAGGATCTAATGGACACGGTCTAGCGCCTAACACCTGCCCTAGTCGCCTCCGGCGAGGTGCTCCGCGCCCACGGCGGACGCCACCGGCCGGCGGACGAGCACTGGCCGCTACGGGCACAAAAATACTAAACCGAGAGGTTGGGGAGAACCAGGAGCTCACCACGATGCTAGCCACGCAGAAGGTTGGGTCGGAGAAGGACTGCAACGATGATCTTGACCACAACGGCGGACGCGGCGGCGTGCTCCGGCGGCAACAGTCTGTTCCAGAAACACTGGGACACCACCGATCAAACCAACGCAAGCATGAGAAACCGAAGACCGCAAGGAGTCGAGAACACGGGTTAGAGGACCTCAAATCTCACCCAATCGAGCTTGGCACGGCACACGGCTCGCGGCGGCGCTCCGACCGTCCGCGATGACGACAACGCGCGCTGCGGACGCAACCCGGACACCACGGCTCTCACTAGCGGGCACAACCGACGCGCAAGGAAGATAGCTAGGTGTTCACGAGATGGAGAGGGTGGAGATAGCACGGTGGCGGCGAATTTTTGGCCGGAAGGAAATAGAGGTCACCGGCGGCCGGGAAGAAGGAAGGAGAAGAAATGGAGGCCGCCGGCGTATAAATAGGATGGGAAAACGGGTTGGGGAGGGAGAAGAAGACCCCGCGAGTCAACATTGCTGATCGTGGGAGCAGGAACGCGCGAGGACGGCCGCGACGCGCTCGCCCACGCCGGCGGTCAGAAGAACAGGGGAGGGAGGACGAAGCCCATTCCCCGGCTACTGTAGCTCAACTACTCCCTTTGACTTCTTTTGAAAAATTCAGTCCAATCCAGGAGGAAAATGGGAAAGTGGTAAAAAGCAAAATTGTAGCCCTCTGAAAGTTGAACACTTTTCGCTTTTGGACCAACTTCAAATTCTGTCCAAATTTGAAAATTATTCAAAAGGGGGTGAATAGGGTTTTTAAAACCTAAATCGAATTTTTGAAATTACTTTTGATTTTTCATAACAACTTGAAAAATGGTAAAAATAAGAATTGTTCCCCTCAGAGAGCTTAACAACTTTCATTAAGGGAGTTTGTCAGATTCCAAATAGTTTTGAAATGACATTTCAAATTTGATTTTCAATTCACTGTTTTGAGCTAAATTCAAATTTTTACATCAGAACTTCAAAATCTCTAAAAATAAAAGTTGTCACATTCAAAAAGATCTACAACTTTCATTTAAGGGTCATCTCAAGATTCCTGCTAAATTTTGAATTAGGGTTTTGGGGTCGAAATAAGGTTTAGAAGGGAGTCTGATCAGAAACTCAAAAATCAAAATTTTATGTAATAACTTTAAAATCTCTAAATACAAAAGTTGTTCCATTTTATGAACTTTACAGCCTTTATATAATGGGTTTTGGCAAATTCTTAATAACTTTCAATATAAAGGTTTAAGTTCAAAACTTTATACACCAATTAGGGTTTTATTTAAAATTTCAAATAGTAACTTCGAGATCACTCAATGTAAAAGTTGCTCAACTTTTCAAGAGCTAGAAGTTTTATTTAAGGCTCAAGACCAAATTCTTATTAGTTCTTGGAATAGGGTGTTGGGTCCTATTTTAGGGTTTATGAAGGAGTTTTATTTTATCGTCCAGATGGGATTTGACCAAATGCAATTAAACTAGTATTTATGAAATCAAATCACTCTAGGTTACCTATGCACAATCACATGGAAGAATAAAAATTGTTTTAGTTAATGCACCCTAATGATGAGTTTATGCAGGATGATTTGCATGAAATCATGATGACATGGCGGTTTTTGTTACAGTAACACCAGGGGTGTTACATCCTTCCCCCCTTAAAATAAAATCTCGTCTCGAGATTTAAAATATGGCTAAGGCCTTAGGTTTAGTAATGGAAAAGAAAATGTGTCATGTAGATATTTTCCAAACTTGACTATAGAGCAAGTAGGGGTCTACATTTTATAAACTTGGTAAATAAGAATTATTTATAAAAGTAGCAAGGAGTTCAGGAAAGTTTTCAGAGGGGTGATCTTCTGATCCCTCATGTAGCTGTTTCTCCTGGAGGCTGATCCTGCTATACGTCGCACCATCCCGCTGAAGTCCTTCGAGCAACCCTGATCTAATCAGTTGTCTCTCAACACTAAAAATTTTATACTTTACTCTTACAAATAAACCTTTACGAGGAATCTCGTTCGAGCGTGGCTTTCTAATGAGTTATGGTCAAGGATGACGATACCTGCGCATGCCGAGCAGCTAACCCTGTATGTATCACACGGGAAGCTCTTGGTTTCGTCGCGGCACCGTCAATCGTTAACCCTTAAATTGTGAGCTATAAAGGTTCAGGAGCACCGTCTACGATGCCAGTGCATACCTCGGCAAGGTCTTATGTGGCTGCGGTCCACAGAAGGTTCCAAACTTTGACACGGCACCATAGTCACGGATCGAGATGCCGTTATAGCGCACAATTTTGGTAACCTCAGTCAAAAAGAGAAAATGCATCTATGGTGATTGCGATGAAAAATGATCAAGGACCTTGATACGAGCATACCCCTTTTCAAAACCTCATGTAGGTGCAAGATACACGAGATTTTAAGTGGCCACATTGCATCGTAATCATAGATCATATTTCACCACAACAAGAGAATAGAGCTTGATAGTTGTGAAGCTATAGTGGATCATAACCTTAATCCACGATACCAGCACGTGCCTAGAAGAATCTCACGTGGACGTAACCTGCAAGGGACCCTAGGTTTCGACGCGGCACCGTGGCCTCAGGTCATGGCACTATTATAGGGCACAACCATAAAGACTCAGATAATTTAAGGAAATGAGACGTGTCGGATGAAGGCATGACACGTATGCAAATGGAAAGTCACAGTTTTGTAGTAACTCTCTCTATACTGGGACTTAAATTTCAAGTGCATACAAAATCTTTTGAAAAGTGAATTTTTAAAAATAGATTTCAGGATATTTGTAGTTAATTAGGAATTAATAAAACAACAAGATTGGGATGATTGTAAGGACAAAGAATTTTGAGAATCCAGAGAGATCTGTTGGGAACTCTCAAGTAGATTGATGATAGCCATAATTCAACAAAGAACTTTAGAAATTCAGGAAGAGATTCGAATATGACCTTGGAAAGGAGTTTGGAAGGGGTGAAGGCACAGTAATTGTAGGCTAGGATCATGACCATCAACCCTGATAGCAGCGAACGTCCAGCAGTTAACTTCCCATGGTTGTGATCCATAAGAGACCCTAGATTTCGACGCTGCATCTGGTCATGGATCATGATATCCCGTAGACTACAATCACCATAGCTTTCAACCAATCAGGAAACAGTAGGTGTCATGAAGGAGAGGATAAACCTGACACATGCGCGGAGAAACCAAGGATTCGGTAATTCCTTGCTTTGAATTCAGTGCTTCCAGAAGTTACCAAAGGACTGGAAACTTATGGAGCATGGATTTTCGATGGAAGAGAGCACATTAATTGTGACCTTCATGGGTGAGGAGCACAGGTTATGACATTAATAAGGCACCATAACCATGGTCAAACACCATCATAAGGTACAATTAACGTAGCCTCAGTCAACAGGAGTCATACGAACGAACGTATGACAATCAGGACTATAATGGATAATGACTACGGTTTTCGATGTAAGCGAGTTCTTGCAAAATTTCTTGTGGAAACGAGCCATAAGAGATTTCAAGTCTCGACATTACATTGTATTGGTAGATCACCATTCATCACAGTAATATGTATTCGTTTCTACGAAAAGTGCAACGAAAGAGAGCTTATGAATTGTGAAGCTATGGTAGACCACAACCTTAAACCTCAATACACACGCTCCTAGTAGAATCTCGCATGACTCAGGCATGCGAGAGACCCTAGGCTCCATCATGGCATTGCGGTCACTGGTTATGACACCACCATAGAACACCATTATAATAGTTTTCGAAGGAAATGGCAACGTTTTGAAAGGAGAAAATAAAATTAAGGATGAACTAAAGTTTTCTAAGGAGTTGACATAGTAAATAAGTATATCCAGAAGTTCCCCAAGGACCAGGAACTTATGGAGCAACATTTATTGAAGATCGACCAAACTTGTTTATAACATGTAACTTTTAATGAAAGGAGATTTTTAATAAAATCGAACTGGGAAATTCAGTCATGCTAAGTACCATATGAGGGCGGTCACAATCATACCACGATACCCGCATACGCTCGGTAGCAAGCCATGTGGATGCATCACACATGGGGGCCTCATGTTTTATAGCGGTACCGTAGGTCGGGAACGACTTATCTCATCGAGGTACTAGCATTAGCTTGATGTTCCAAGCAAGAGGACAAATCCTTTTGAAAGGATTTAAAAGACCGTCTCCTTTTAAAACTTAAGTTATTGGTGACCCTTGCAAGAAAGATTTTAGAAATTAAATCGTTTTATAATTCTTTTCGGAATGGACTTTTGAGCAAAGGCGGTGAACAAAGGTGGAAGGAAGAGATAGGGCTTTCGTAAAAATATTGTACAATTGCCAAAAACCTTTCATGGTGATTGAATGAAAACCTTGTTTGGAAATTTAGAAGCATTTTTGTAAGGCTTTAAAATCGGAAGAAGATTTGAAAACCATCTTAAGAATCGATGAGTTTTGATAGCAAAATCTTTTGAATGTATTCTTTTTCGAAATAGTTTTCAAGGCTTGGTTCGACTGGTGTGGTTTTGAAATCAAAGCGTCATTTCTTTCCGCTTGCTTTAAATAAAACCGGTCTGGCTTTTGTCCTCCGCTTGATTTTCGGAACTCATCCTTGACTGGAGTTGTCAGTAGTCATCACCAGATCTTTCAGCAAGCATAAGGGAAGATATAAGAGTAAAGCCTTTTGAAACAAGTTATATTTTGAAAATATAGGCTTACTTCATTATGGGGGAAGTATTAATTGTTGTAATGTCATGATGCATGCACGTTCCAACGCAACCAATATACTACGATATATATACATATATACTTGGTAAAATAATTATTAGAGCGACATGCACTCAATATTTTGGGAATATAGGGCATATTTAACTGCTAATCCACTCCCAAGCCTAAAATCTAACTATAACTCTATAGAAAGAATTAGGGAAGGACTTTAGAGAATGAATAAGGGAAGTTCAGAAGCAACTGGTACCAAACCACCCTGTTGATTTTATTTATTCGAAATCATTTTGAAGCCTTTGGAAAGTAACACTGCAAGTACTTTACAATGAGAAGCTCTGATACCACCTTGTGACAGATCCGCCTTAATCATAGGGCCCACGTGCACCATCGTCGTCCCTAAGGACATTCGGTTACTGTGCACGAGTTCCCATTGACCTAGGTGGCCTGCCGGGTCTCCTAGGAAACCCTGATTTCCCCGAGGATCTCATTGTAAAGACATTGCAAGTATTACAACAGTTTACAAAAATAAATCTGAATCAGAGTACAAGATGCGGAAGTATTACATGTATATGGTTTTGCAATATAATTTACATTACCCAAACCAGATTTTCGTAGTGGAACAGCAGCATACAACTATACCCTTGCCCAAGGGTGGACTACATACATATCTCCATCTGCCTCCGGCCCGTCAGCCGGCACGATCCCATGTAGTACTGCACACTCGGCTCACCTGCAATAGGGGTTAACAACCCTGAGTACTTGGGGTACTCCGCAAGACTGACCCGACTAAGGGTGTAAAATGAGACTCAGGAATGCAGGTCATAGGTAAGGCTAGCAGGAGAGAGAAGGTTTGCAGAAAAGCATTGCTAACCAACATTTTAATTATTTATCATTATAATCATAGTCATAATTCCAATAATCAATCTCATCTATCATCAATTCTCAACTTCCTTTGATCATTCGGTGAACCTAGTTGCGAACCACTTTTCGGGGTAGGTGTGAGGATCAAGTCTCCATTAACCGAGGAGCACGTCGATTCGAATCCAGTAAATATACCCAGCTGGGGATTCTAACCACACTGCATATGCAGCACGCCGGCATACATATACCAACCCGTCATCTAGGTCTTTCTATCCCGGAACCGGTCCTGCGCCACCCGGGAGCACAGTACTCCACTCGTCTCCAGGCACGCCGGCCACGTGGGTACACGCTACTCCCGCCATCTCTCCACTCCCAGTGCGTGGTTGTCGGTTCCAGCAATAGAGCCACCTGACTTCAAGGCTTTCCACATAGGTATGTGGCTAGGCTGTTCATCATGATCACAGCAGGCCTACAACGAACGGTCCCTACTTCCTTCCTGCCGTCAGACTTGCATTGGGGCCTAGCCCGAATACAATACTGCCCGACAGTTTTATTATCATGCCTGAAGAGTAGTGTGACATGGGAAACGCCGTCCCATGAGCAGGCCACTCAACGAAACACTATTTTGGGTGATACCGACCAGTTCCAAACTATTCCGAAAGCGACCATGCATCGGGACTCTAGCCCGAATACACATCGACCAACGGATAACAAGTTCTTCACCAATCATAAAGTATATACATGTACATAGCACAGAAAATAGTTTTTCTTTTATGGAATTCTAATTTCATTAAGCATGCCTAGCATTTTTCAAATTATTTATTTAAATCAGGTTTCAGGGTAGTTATATGGGACAATGCATTTGGATAGGCAACAATCAACTCCTAGCAACCTAATGCAATAGATTAACTCGAATTGTAAAGGATTTCATAATAGAGGGTTAATGCACCGGGGCTTGCCTGTTGCTCGTAGAAGATGGAACCCTGAAAACAATCACCGAGAAGATCCACGTCCACCGAGCGAAGACCGTACTCGAGGCTCGCTTCCGATAATAAATACCACGCGTTCACTACACGAGATAACAATGCAATGCTTTACATGATGATATGTATGACATGATGCAAGAGATGAGCTAAATCGGGAACAAATGAAAAGTAAACTTAATTTAGAAAGTTGAGTACAATTTTCTTTCACGGTAAAGTTGCAAGCCAACAAAACTAACTTGTTTCATTAACAACTAGAGTTCCATTAAATCATCTCATAAAACGATTCATTCTTCGTTCATATGGAAAGGATTATTATTGCCTCACTACAAGAAGCATGTTTGACTATTTCTTTTTACCCATGAAGTTGCATCCAAGAAATAACCAAAGCAACACCCATGGATCCACTAACGAGTATTTGTAATAAACATCTTAATTACCTATTAACCCATGAATTACAACTACACAAGGAATTAAGATACCAAGGAACAGTTGTGGTTTTTGTGTTTCGAGGTCCACAATCAACTTCAAAAGTTCACACCATTCCAAAAAGAATTAGTGTTTCTTATTTATTTTTATTGCTTATTTTATTGACCATTTTAACCGTCGTAGAAAGTCGCTGCACAACTATTTAACTACTTTTAAAATACCAATAAGAAACTCATCCTCACCTGCCTAGGGTCATTAGGGTAGATGACCCAAGGTCTTCAACCAATCCAAAAACCATACAAACCTAAAGTGATTATAATTTCTATTGATTTATTATTCAATTACCCTAATGTTAATTAATTAACTAAATAGACTAATTCCATTTGGTCCCCAAACCTTGCCATCAGATAGCTCTAGACCCACAACAGTACTATATAATTTTTCGTGATTTTTGGAATTATCTAGAATTTATTAAAATTCAATAAACTTGCATTTATGAATTAAAAGACACATTTTTATCTACTGCAGAAACTGATCAAATACATTATTTAATATTTTTAATGCATTCTACATATCACAGAGAGTTCACACAATATTTTCATGATTTTTACCATAGTATATTTATTCCTATAAAAATAACAAGATTCAGCACTATTCATATCATAACAAATTAGAAAATCAATTTTATTTCGCGGGAAAATGGAAAAACTTAATTCAGCCCGAGCCGGCCCACGAGCAAGCAGGCCGGCCCAACTAACCTATCAAGGCCGCGCCCTCACTCTTCCCTCTCTCTCTCTCTCACTGCCTGACGGGTCCCACCCGTCAGGATCTTCTTCTTCCTCCTCTGGCTGGCACGCGCGCGCGCGCACGCGACGGCACCCGGCGGACCTCACCGCCGGCGACCCCCGCGACGAACCAAAAGCGCCGACGGACACCCTGAGGATCTAATGGACACGGTCTAGCGCCTAACACCTGCCCTAGTCGCCTCCGGCGAGGTGCTCCGCGCCCACGGCGGACGCCACCGGCCGGCGGACGAGCACTGGCCGCTACGGGCACAAAAATACTAAACCGAGAGGTTGGGGAGAACCAGGAGCTCACCACGATGCTAGCCACGCAGAAGGTTGGGTCGGAGAAGGACTGCAACGATGATCTTGACCACAACGGCGGACGCGGCGGCGTGCTCCGGCGGCAACAGTCTGTTCCAGAAACACTGGGACACCACCGATCAAACCAACGCAAGCATGAGAAACCGAAGACCGCAAGGAGTCGAGAACACGGGTTAGAGGACCTCAAATCTCACCCAATCGAGCTTGGCACGGCACACGGCTCGCGGCGGCGCTCCGACCGTCCGCGATGACGACAACGCGCGCTGCGGCGCAACCCGGACACCACGGCTCTCACTAGCGGGCACAACCGACGCGCAAGGAAGATAGCTAGGTGTTCACGAGATGGAGAGGGTGGAGATAGCACGGTGGCGGCGAATTTTTGGCCGGAAGGAAATAGAGGTCACCGGCGGCCGGGAAGAAGAAGGAGAAGAAATGGAGGCCGCCGGCGTATAAATAGGATGGGAAAACGGGTTGGGGAGGGAGAAGAAGACCCCGCGAGTCAACATTGCCGATCGTGGGAGCAGGAACGCGCGAGGACGGCCGCGACGCGCTCGCCCACGCCGGCGGTCAGAAGAACAGGGGAGGGAGGACGAAGCCCATTCCCCGGCTACTGTAGCTCAACTACTCCCTTTGACTTCTTTTGAAAAATTCAGTCCAATCCAGGAGGAAAATGGGAAAGTGGTAAAAAGCAAAATTGTAGCCCTCTGAAAGTTGAACACTTTTCGCTTTTGGACCAACTTCAAATTCTGCCAAATTTGAAAATTATTCAAAAGGGGGTGAATAGGGTTTTTAAAACCTAAATCGAATTTTTGAAATTACTTTTGATTTTTCATAACAACTTGAAAAATGGTAAAAATAAGAATTGTTCCCCTCAGAGAGCTTAACAACTTTCATTAAGGGAGTTTGTCAGATTCCAAATAGTTTTGAAATGACATTTCAAATTTGATTTTCAATTCACTGTTTTGAGCTAAATTCAAATTTTTACATCAGAACTTCAAAATCTCTAAAAATAAAAGTTGTCACATTTAAAAAGATCTACAACTTTCATTTAAGGGTCATCTCAAGATTCCTGCTAAATTTTGAATTAGGGTTTTGGGGTCGAAATAAGGTTTAGAAGGGAGTCTGATCAGAAACTCAAAAATCAAAATTTTATGTAATAACTTTAAAATCTCTAAATACAAAAGTTGTTCCATTTTATGAACTTTACAGCCTTTATATAATGGGTTTTGGCAAATTCTTAATAACTTTCAATATAAAGGTTTAAGTTCAAAACTTTATACACCAATTAGGGTTTTATTTAAAATTTCAAATAGTAACTTCGAGATCACTCAATGTAAAAGTTGCTCAACTTTTCAAGAGCTAGAAGTTTTATTTAAGGCTCAAGACCAAATTCTTATTAGTTCTTGGAATAGGGTGTTGGGTCCTATTTTAGGGTTTATGAAGGAGTTTTATTTTATCGTCCAGATGGGATTTGACCAAATGCAATTAAACTAGTATTTATGAAATCAAATCACTCTAGGTTACCTATGCACAATCACATGGAAGAATAAAAATTGTTTTAGTTAATGCACCCTAATGATGAGTTTATGCAGGATGATTTGCATGAAATCATGATGACATGGCGGTTTTTGTTACAGTAACACCAGGGGTGTTACAGCAGTAACCTGAATAAGAGCAGAAATCAGAGTTCTCTCCTACCAAGCACCTATACACCTACCAATCCTATCAACATGAAGTGGACTACAGAGGAACCAACGTAGCTGTCACCTACGCGGACTACCACTATTCGGCTAATCAGGGGGCATTCACAAGTAAACCTAACCTAGACACCACGCCTACACTACGAAATACTAGTTTAATCAAGTAATGACCAAGATCAAAGAACTTAATATGAGTTGCAAACTTAAGAACAAATAAGAACAACTGCTTACTTGAATTAGAATGTTGAATACAAAAGTACTTCAGAACGCAGCTCCGGGCGAGGAAGCTGAATCCAGAAGAATACAGCTACGGAGAAGCGCCAACAGGCCGAAACTCCTCCAGAACTCTACTCCTCTACTCTATCTCTCTACTTCTCTAAACAAGACTAGATCTAGAAGAACTACTCTCTCCTAATTGCTACACCTAACCCTAACTGGAGATATTGAACTGAAACTCAGGAATAGGGATTTCCTCCAGGGAGGGGGTCTGCCCCTTTATTTATAGCCCAGTGGGGTGAACGTGCGCTGCCGGATCAAACCGACTTAACCAAGGGCCAAGATGACTCCTCATAGGCGGTGGAGGAAGACTCCGGAAGGCGAAGGCCAAACCCTAGCAGGGTGGGGCCGGCCGGCCCCATGGGTGCGCCGCCCGGCACCCAACTGTGGGCTTTTGGGCCCATCTTCGTCGTGGTGTCTCTCGATCCTTCTAGAAGTTGATTGCGAGGTTTTCCGTCAGCGTTAAGTTTCGTGACTTTACGCACTTTAATCCCTCTTTTACGCTTTTCTAGAATACTCTCTATAAAATATGAAATCACCAAAACTCGTGAAAATTGTCAGTTAAAACCCTAGACTAGTGTGTATTCATGTGTCCTTTCATGTCTAAAGTTCTAATAAAAGTTGACGTTATCCACCGTCAACAATACCCCCAAACTTACCTTTTGCCAGTCCCTTGGCAAACACGCTAAGCGTAATTACTAATAAACTTGGCTCAGGAGTTGCTACAATGCTTTTACACCTAAAAAGTACACATGCTTTCAAACAGAAATTCTCCTCCGGATTAGACAAAACTGCTCTAACTCTCGAACTCACCCATTTTATCTTTAACTACGGGGCTTTACAGCTTTGGCATAAGTCTTGAGCAATTGAAAGACAGAACAATCAAGTCAAGCACTGTCTCAATTCTTCATAGTACCAATATTCCGGAGTTTTGCAAGTTTTCGAAATAAAACACAGAGCTTAATTGTATGACACCCTCAAGTCTCTTAATATGTGGTATTTATGGATCTTACTGAGGCATTAATGATGGATTATAGTGGAGCTTATAGGAGTGGCAATAACAAGGATGAGCATACTTGCAATTCATATATTGTAAAGTCAAACAATGGATCCACAGAGAGTCAAGTCATACAATCAAACCAAGATGTGCATGTGTATGGAATATGGTGGATGGGTGTATATAAGGTGGCTAATCCTAATTCTACTTTTAGTCTTTAGAAATAGATCTCTCTCTTGAAACTTAGAACTTTTCGGGAAAACATGGGCTATCTTTATTCTTTTCTTCTCTTTTTTTTACAGGTAGGCGGGCATCTAAGTACCCATTGTTTTAATTGCTGGGACACTTGTCCATCTTTTACTCCACTTTTCTTTTTCAATACTTTTGCATAGCCACATGCATCCTTTTTTTGCATACCCATTGTTTTAATTGCTGGGACACTTTTGCAGATAAATAACAGGGGCTGTCCTATGGGGTATATATTTTTGGGTGTTTACTACCAGTGTAGGAGAAAACATTTTTAAGGTGGATCTGGATGAAAGTGGAAGATGATTGCGCTTACTCCTAGAGTAGGAGTAATGCAAATGTGGGTGGAGTGTGTAAGTGATCTTGATTTTAAAAGCATGACAAGACTCTCATAAGGTATACAACAAAGGTTGACTGAACTCAATGCAAATCAAGTAGCATAAATGTGCAAAAGTTTCCTATCTCTAAATGTATTACATATGACTTTGGTAGGAATTCAAACTTTGTCATACAAGAGCTCATCATATAAGATTTTAAATTTTTAAAATAAATCTCCAGAACTTAGTAATTTTAGGAATAAGATAAATAGCAGCTCAACCTTCATGAATCATATCAATCAATTACCTAGACTTGGCTCAAACTTATGCCTCCACAAGTTTCAGGTTCAGAGTAAATTATTAAGTCAAAACAGTAGTATCTAAAACTTAGGAGAATTTGAGGTTGAAAACTAGCCACTTGAAAGGAATTACGGCAGAGCAACTATTCATCGTCTGCAAGACAAAATTTTATTGTTCTTCAGTTTTTTTTAGTTGACTCTAAACTAGACTGACTCTAGACACACTCTAAGATTATACTTTAATAGATAACTAAGTATTTTTATTTGGTTTTGATTTGTTATTCATCTTTTTATATCTATTAACTAATAGACTCACAAAAGACTCTAAAGACATGGACCTTCATGTGCCCATATATTTTTGGTATTTTATGACTATATAAAATAGATTCGATAATCGCCTAGCTATAGTTACCTGATAACTAGGGGATGCTCCCCCCCAAGCTAGATGTTTGCAATACTTGGTGTTGATAATCTTTAGAGCAAGCTTGTCAGCAACAGTCCTAGTGGGCTCCACTGATGGACTCACTCCTCAGTCATAGTGTCATTCCTGCAGAATTATACTCCAACAAGAAAACCAAAACTCAAGGCTCGAATTTAATAAGAGGTTAGCGATCAGCCAATAAGTAATTGATTATTTTCTGAGTTGATTTTAATTGACAGATTCTAGCAGGATTATCTTTTTTAGGATTTTCTAGTTTTCTTATGCAGAAAAATAAATATGTATGCATGATGTATATTTTATTTTTATGCCACCACGGAGAATAGTTATTCTCATGGGGTTTAGGATTTTTATAATGCCATGATGAATTTTTATTTTTTTTCTATGTCACTACAGTAAATATTCCTACGGAGTTACCATAAGCTTATTCACTTGGGGCTTTAATATTTTATGATGCAGTAAATAAGGTAATAAATAATTTTATTATTTTTTTAATATGCATAAAGATGAATATGCTAAAGTGAAATTACTAATGTAGATAGAAATACTAATTAATTAGATAACTACCATATTACCTTATGGCAAGGGTGCGGGATTTAAAGTCTACCGTTAGGACTTTTATCCACTCTTGTGCATCTTGATGGTTGCATCCCTTGTGATAATGATGTCGCTTTTATCCTTTGTTTGGCCAGCAGGTTGGAGTAGAGCATTAATAGTTGGATCTGGCAACATCTTGCTCAGTGTGCATGTTCATATGACTTCCACTTGTGGAATTTTGGGAATTAACAAACTTTGCTCGAAGTGTTGTCCTGTTTGCACAACCAAGGTAGAGATCAAGTGCATGGGCTTTGCTAGTGGAAAAATACCAACATAAGCAAATCTATCTCTTTATTTTTCTCTATCTTTAGGCACATTGAACAAGACAAAGTTGATGTTGCATAATTTGTTTTACTCATGACATGAATGATAAGATTAGACGATTAAGCATTTAATGTTGCATTTAAGTTCATATGGCAGAAAAGATTTAAATTGCTTAACCAATGGAAGGGTTGTCTATCTCTACATAATATATAAATTTTCACATGAGTATGACTATCATCTTCCAAAGATAGAATACGTTTTAGCACATTTGGTTAAGACTGAGATCAAAAGATTGATGCCATGAACAATCTTAAAGGACAAAGCATGTTGAGTTAATTAGGTTAATCAATTAAAGTTGTAACTCTAACATATTTGTGTCTTTATTTATCTGCATTCTAAGATCAAGAAAAAAATAGTGACCACTTACCTTAAGATATTACCTTCATTATTAGAGCGTGATGGCACTACGTAATGAAGGGTAGATGACTGGTGGTCCTTTCCTTCTCTTGCATCTTGAGTTGTTCACGAGCATCTTGTCTCCTTTGTTGCTTATCCTCTTTGCGATCTTTTGCTTCTTTGATCTTATGACACCTTATCACTCCATTTATTATTATGCCTGCAACCGATTAATGGACAACACATACCCGAAGGGAACATAGGTTGTTTGTCCAAAATTTTATCATGTTCCATCTACGCTACTAAGAAGATTGGGTTGATATTATGTTAACATAGATCATGTTCTATACCGGCATGACTTGAGTTCAAGTAACTTGCAGCAGAAGATAAAGTGAATGAATCATTAATACTCACAGTTCTTCCATCCATAATGAATGAGCTATGTCTTCCTCTGCAAAGTTATTGAAGTTTCGCATGTGCCCTGTCTCATCTCTGATTTGAATTTATCTCGTGACTTACCCAAACTAAATTGGAAGTTTTCTGCAAGAGTTAGTCTAACAAAATATCCAATGTCTACTACAGCATACGAGCGGCTCTAAAATCAACCTAGACACCACTTTCAATTTGACTTAGGAAGGCATTTTAACCTAAGCATCATGCTTAATTCAAAACGCCTTTGAAAGTAAAATCATCACACCTCTTGGTTCGGAAATCAAACTAAACACCTCGTCTAATTATGATTCCAGAAAACAGTTTAAACTAAGCACCATGCCTAATTTAAAAGGTGTATGAAATTTCTCCAAACCTTAAGTATACTATAGCGAACAAAGGTAACATAAAAGTTTATAGAGAGTTATGCAAATAAAGATGAAAGAGCATGATCATTGAATAACAATTTGAACATGGATTGACAAGGTAGAGACAACCAATATTAGCAACATAAGATTTTCTAAATAAGCCCATTCCCCCAAACTTGAATTTTGCAAGGCAAAGTTAAGTTTGGATGGATTAATATTGCATGATGATTGGTTGGACATACCTAATGATGTCATCCTTCTACTTCAAGCCTGGAATGGTTAGTGACAAAAATACCCAAGGGAATATTTTCATAATTATAATTCTATGCTCAATTCACAAGGATATTGCAGCAAAAAGGTACAAGCTCACGTTATTTTTCAAGAGTGGTTATTTTAGGACACAAAGTCGTTCTTAGGAAACATTCTAATTATTGTACATTGAGTTCGTGGGGTGGTTTCCTCTAGAACACCAGCCTTTGTGCAACGAGATCTACAATATTTATGATAAACATATGCATCTACAACCATCCTTTCAATAAATTTATGAACAGGTAGAATGAGAGGGTTGAAGATCTCGTGTGTGATAATGTTAGAGAGACCAATTGATCCAGGAGATTTCTCATATGAGCATGGACTCAATGAGGTGTTAATGAAATAATTCCCATGCTCATCGATATGATCTCCCTTTTCAAACTCCAAGGGTGTTTCTTCATGGATGTCTATAGGCAACAAGTTTGTCTCTATTATTTCATGTCTATGACATTCATTGGATGTTTTATTTTTTAGAATTTCCCATGGATTGGTGTCTCTAAGATTGGTTTTGTCTAAGGCTTTCTCTAAACTTGGATGAGTTATGTTTATTATAGAAATTGATTTAAACTCACCATTTTAATCTAGACCAAGTTTAGATGCTAGCAGTAAAGCTTCGTCCTCTTCCATCCATTCTTTGACAATAGCGTATGTGTTTCTAGTATGTTCTATGCATTCCTACCATTGTCGTAGCTCTTCTTGGTCATTCCAATAATCTTCGTGACTCCTATTTTTGGATGTCTTAATGGGATCGTAGGATCATTATGAGACTTAGGAGAGAGAGCAGAAGAAGGATCATCAGGGTCAAGGATGGGTTTAGATGAGACATTTAATGTGGGCATAGAAGAGGAGAAGATTGAATTGATTCCTATGTGGCTTGGCTCTCCTTCTATGGCATCACTAGACATGCCATCCTTACATTCTTTCCAATGTCTTTCAGGGGGGAAAAGAAGTTGACGATATTTTTTTCAAGATGCTTTTCTGAGAAGATCTGATGTACATTGATTTACGAGCATCTTAGATAATTGGAAGTCTAAATCATCAAAGTGGGGTTTCGATGGTTTAGGATTGACAGCTAAATCTTGGGATTGGAGTGGTTGTGTTTTAGCTACCAAAACTTCCTCTTCTTGTTCGGGAGATGATTTCTTCTCTTCCTCGGGGAGTTCAGAATTCGCTTGAGCAACCTTGTCGATCATGGCTCTTGCTTTACTTATAGGCAAATAAGGAAAGGCTCCTCTAGAAGATAAATCAAGGGATTTTCTAGAATTCTTGGTAAGACCCAAATAAAAATGTTGAATAAGCACAGGGTCTAGAAAACTAAGGTCAGGGCTAGATGTAACAAGTTCATTAAATCGATCCCATGATGTACTAAGAGATTCTTGTTCTAGTTGCCTAAAAGTTAGAACCTCTTTTCGAAAGTTAACTACTCTATGGATGGGAAAGAAATATAAACAAAATTCAGAGCATAAAGTTTTCCAATCCCCTTGCATACTTCCTATGGCTCGATTATACCAACGTTTACTACAAGATTCGACCCCTGATACAACGTTGGAAAAGTGTTGCAATAGACACAATGGCAACAGTTTTTTTGGTTGCAAGGCGTTGCCACTGCTTCCGTAGCAATAGCCTTACGCAACACTTCATTTGAGTGTTGCAGTAGCCTTTTCTCTATTGCAACACAAGATAGGTTTATTGCAACAACCCATAATGTTGCAAGTCATAGCACACGCAACCACCATGGGTGTTGCAATAGTATCTATTGCAACATGTCAAGCGTTGCCAAAGGTACCTGTTTCCACGTACCCATAGAGTAGCAATAGTTGCACTAGCAACGACAATGGGCGTTGCTATAGACCTTATTGCAACGCGACAATAGCATTGCAATACATGTTACATCTATTGCTACCACATCTATATGGTTGTTATAGCTCAGACCCTTTATTGCAACTACGAATATTTGGTTGCTATAGTCTTCCCTTCAATTGCCACACCACACATTGTCGTTGCCATGGGTCATGCCCTCTGTTGCCACGCCATAATTTGGTTGCTAGAGATGGCTTGTCTATTGCTACAGTGGAGGTGGTGGTTGCTAGAACTCGCCTACCTATTGCTACCCAAATTATTGTGGTTGCTATAATTATCGTCTCTATTGCCACGAGGAACACCCGACTATAGTTCTGTTGCTATAGCTGAAGGCTCTATTGCCATACCCGAAGTTTCATTAGATCACGTTTTTGCAACACCATTTGTTTGTTGCCATTGCACATATTGCAACGCCAAATAATTAATTCGAAACTTGTTGCAACGTTTTATCTGGTAGCTTGAAACAACAATTTCAGAGAACAATATTTGATGAATCAAGCATCTAGACATCCATTAAACAAAAATATATAATTTGTTCATACAAATCATGCATAAACTCAGCAAACATAGTCGATAACACACCCACAAGTGAAACAATTAATTCTCCATCACATACTAACTTGTTTGAACAAATTATACTATAACAAACTAAGGAGATCTATTATAGCAAATAAGGGTTGACTTTCATCCAATCTGTGGTGCACTCCAATCAAATTCCATCTTGCTCCTGAAAAAGAACAATAACATTGGCATGCATCAGGTAATCTGAAATAGAAATATTTTAGAATCTTAAACTAAAGACTAACAGGTTTGCAACAACAGTAAGTCAATCTCGTATGTACAAAACAACAAATTCATTAACAGAAATGCGATTATTAATATAAGAAATATTAATTCACACATAGTTGAGTTAAGAAAACCAACTGTGCATTGTCATCTCGTTGATTCTTTCTAGCTCGTTTCAAAGCTGCACTTTCCCTCAGTGTTTTGTAGTAACATAGCTAACTGTGGCAGTCCCTCCTTTGTTTTGTCCTGATTGTTTGTTAATCAAAGCACTTCTAGTTACTCGACTAGTACTGTTACCTCCTTGTGTGGTGGCTGCGATATGTGTTTGTGACGGGCTACTAGGTGTGAGTTGTGGTTGCGGCGGGCTGCTATCTTCGTTAACCTGCAAATCGATAGTTGGAGGCTAAATTAGGGCCCATCATATGGAATATATATCACATGGCAGCATTTAGCATATTTCGATTGTCAAAGTACCTGCTGATTTAATATTTCTTCACTTTCTGTAGTTGTTACATTCCCATGACCAACGCTTGCTGCAGCAACATTCTCTCCAATATGTTGTCCAGTTGTAGGCTGCACTTAATGTTTGGTCAAAAAACATTAGTGCTCAAGTTTTAACAAATATGCATGGTTTGTAGACAACTTGAGCACATGATTTCAATTCAACATATTATAGAAACACTAAACAAGTGGACAGGTCAAGAAGTAAGAGTCTAAGACAGAGGTAATCACATTAACTAACTGCTGAAACATATTAAAGTGCGTGATCTGTCCAGATATCTTCTCTATTTCAAAAAGAAATAAAAACTGAATATTAAATAATCTGAGCCCTCATTACATGTTACACGATGTCATCTACTAGTGAAAGTGAAAAAGTGAGAACAAATATGCCTAAAGAAACAAAATTGCATGCCACGTAGAATAAAGTGTATGGACTATACCGGTTGTATAGAAATTTGTCCAGGAGCTGCTTCCATCATAGCCCTGAACTCTTGCCTAAGCGCTTCTCTATCAGCTTCCCTTGCCTTCTTCATTTCTTCAATCTGACGCTTATGCTCTTCTCTTTCGGCTTCCATTTCAGTCTCCTGAGCTTCCATTCTTCCTACCAGCTGAGATAACGCGTTTGCGATTGCCGCGTCATTACGGACTTGGTTTTGGTAATCCTCAGACAGAAGCTGCCTTCTAGTTGGGTACTTTGCCATGTATCCATTAGCATGGACCTTGGTTGATTTGCATTATGTTGCTTCCTTGTAGGCTGAATGAAAAATATGGTTTTGCTCCACATCTGAGATGCTTGCAGCTCCACTTGCTTCCTTCTCAGAAAGTTTGGTGCTAGCATAATCCTAACAAGGATAGAGCAACAAAAGTAGTAAATTCAAAATGTAATTGTAGGCCTTCACTGTACATCACTTAATAAGGTTTGAGCAATTGTATACTCACATAGATATCCCTAGATTCTTGGGTTGCCCATCGTCCATTCTTGCTGTGTGTCAACATAAAAAGCTCCAAATCATTTGGCTCATCACCAGTTATGGGGTCCCTCTAATGTGGCAAGAATGTAAAAAATTAGCGACATTTCAACATGTAAGAAAGCATATACATGTGGTTATATAGTTATTACCTGCTCGTAGCTTATCTGAGAAAAAGCCTTTGATCCTGTCACATGGTTTATCTTTCGTTTCTGCCGATTATGGGAATTCTTGCTACTAACCCTCTAGACAAGAAGTAAATTTTAAAAATTAAATATTGCATACTTGAAACATATGATTAATTTCAGCAAGTGCAATTGGCAACAATATTAAAAGAAATATCCTCAAACCTGAAATTCTTCACTCCCAAAATACATGACCAGATAGTGCCATTCGATGATGTCCAAATCTTCAGGCTTGTGGCGCATCCTCTCCTCATAGGTATCGTATGCCCTGTACGTAGCACTAAATGTGGAGCGCCATCTTTTGTATCTCTCATTAGCAATGGTCCATATCTTTTTCTTGTTTTCCGGTGTTTCCTCAATGTCCCATTTATTCTGTTGAACATAATCACATATTTGGTGAGACATTAAATAATTTGGTGACAAAAATGTGTACACTAACAAAATAATCTGAAGCTCACCAAGATATCAGATGCTATTCTTTTTTTTCACATCCTCGTGGATATCTCTCCATGTTCTCACTCCAATGAGTGGTGCATGTCTCCTTGTAAACACTACAATTTCATCAGTAAATGTCCGTGCGTTCTCACCTGCACCTCCTCCAAGTCTAGAGAACTCAATTTTTAGTTTTTGACTGCCAGACTTGGATCTCTTGTTGCTTGCTGCCAATCCTTTCATGGCACATCGTGTCTTCCTCTTTTGAGAATCTTGACCAACAAAAGAATGTATAATGCAAGAGATTAAACAATATTGTTTACATAGGGACAATTGATGTAAACATCAAAAAAAAATTCACAGCAAGCATTGCTTACTATTTCCTAGTGTTGGGGATTTGACTTCGCACAAACACAGCCCCGAAAACTTCGGACTTAACTCCAAAAGTTGACTTCGCACTAAAAGTTGACTTCGTACCAAAAGTTGACTTCACACCAAAAGTTGACTTCGTACTAAAAGTTGATTTCGCACCAAAAGCTGACTTCGTACCAAAAGTTGAACAAGGTAAAAGTTAGCAGAACTATCTTCATCAACTTTCATCAAGACGCGAAGTCTGGAATAAACTCCAGAACTTCGCGCCAATTTCAGAAGAACTTCGGGAAGAGAAAGACTCTAAAGTCGTCATGGACCTAGAATGCAGCAGAACGAAGGTCAAATGACAACTTCGCCCCTGTAGTCTAAATGTTGTATTTATTTTAGAGGGGTAAAATGGTCATTTGTATGTAATCCCGAAGGTTAGGACCACTATAAATACCCCCTGACATGTACAGTACAACGGACGACGAATGAGCAGTGATTCTAAGTGCATTCTGATCATTTGGTGTTTGGCGTGAAGTTGGCTTCACCCAACATCTGGCGCCTACCGTTTGTGTGAGCATGAAACAACCACGACCACAAGCTATATCGACACGATTCCTGCACAAGTTTGAAGCAAGCGCGCAACCTTTCGTGACTATGAACTCTCGAAGTCTCCATATGCGAAGCCAAGCAGGTACCTTCGTTTCAAGCACATCATGTCACGCACAAGGAAAAGTGCCAATGCATCTCAAGAACTACTCAATGTCAGCGAAGTCAAGAAAAAATTTTCTATCACCTTTGGTCGAGCCTTCGGAAATTTTCTTCGAAGTTTTTTATTACCTGGTCAAGCCTTTGGAAATTTTCTCGGAGATTTTGTATCACTTTCGGTGCTCATGATGGAGCCTTAGGGAATTCGGCCCAAGACATTTTAGCAACGACAAAGAAATCTTCGGAAATAATAAAGAGATAAGCATGATGAGTCCCTTTCGAAGGCTTAGTGATCTCCGCTTTTTCAGATGGGAATTTTTTGGTTCCAAGACAGTACCTTTGACAAAAAAATCTTCGTGCCGAAGGCTAGGATTTCAGAGCCGTGCCAACCGGTTTTGCTGCACCCTTCCGCTCGCGGTCCAGCAACATTCATCTATACCTTTATCCCTAGAATTGGTGTATCTCAGGTACGTGAGCGAAGGCTGAAAGACACAACTGGCCTCCTCTTTTTACTATCGCTTCAGTTTTAACAAAATTCAAGCTTAGTATTCACCTTCGCATGCTTTGCATCATGTGCTTTTGGCTTTAGTTTCCAAACACTTCTCTAAGCTCCTATTTGTTTACACGAAGTTCCTTTAACCTTCGCCATAAAAATCAGTAATAATATATTAAGAAGCAAACCTTCGATCATGTTCAAGAAATATTATAACCTTCGGCCACCATTATTAAAGAAATAAAAACCTCCGGTCGTTTTATAAAAGAAAAAAAACTAGTGCAAACATTACAACCTTCGGCTCTTGTTGACAAAAATAATTGTAAAATTTACGAATTTCGTGAGCTACGATTTCGCACATCCGCACATGCTAACCACAACACCTTGCAAGTTTTGGTGTTCTAAGTATACGCAGGTCACGAAGGCACACCAAGCAAGCGAAGCATTGACTCAGATCACGTGCACGTGAAGATGCGGTGCACTATAAAGCTCTGGCCCGGAGGTCGGACAACATGCTGAAACCGTACCCACGCGAACCTCCTGGCTGGCGAAGGTCCAGGCCACGTAGAGCCTCATCAGCAGCGGCACGTAAAGCTGGCGGAATTGTGAGACCTTCGGACAAACACTTAACAACTCACTTCCGCGAAAGCTTCGCGAAGTCAGCAGGGGAATATCCGACACGGAAGATTGCTCAAAGCAAAGCCGCAATGCCATCTCACAAAAAAATGCCAGGCACTTAATCTTAGTTCCCGCTAAGGGGCTTCGATCAGTAACCTAAACAAAAAGTTCAATCTGTTGATTTTCTACGTCCCGGCTAATCAAGAAAACAATCATATGAACTCCTTGGCTATAAAAGAACCTTTGGTGGGGAGGACTACAGACTTTGAGACAAAATGAAAATTTCCAACAACAAGGCTTAGCCACACTCGGGTTGTAGCTTTGGCTTCGGTACTTCGGGCTGCAGCATTGGCTTCGCAACCATCAGACTCGTGATCGGCGATGCTTCGCAGAAATTCTAATGAGCACCAGACTAATACAAAATATAATCAGTTCTGGAAACCAGCAGTTTTGGATCATACAGTTTTCTCAACATCAAAAACTCCCTGGCTTAGTATTAGGATTTTCTATGTGGCATCAGTCCAAGCCTGTGGTCAATTTTCACACACTGAAATGTGATCACAATCCAGATCGTCAACTTTAGCATCGGTTTAAATGGGTTCTATTCGAAGTTCAATCAGTTTGGGACTTCTTTCAGAGCACAAACTAATAGGGCTCTCTTCAAATTTTGGTCAGTTCGAGATTTCTTTCAGAGTAGAAAGATTAAAATCTCAGGCAGAAGCCATCATCACACATCGCTACTTTTGAACATCACAGATTTCATCACACTTCGCTATTCCAAAATTTCTGAAACTTCCGAGACACCCTCATCCAGACTTCACTTATAAGATTGTCAATAAGATTGGAGCCAGGTTTCCCCAAGCATACAACAGCTTAGGTATACGAACAATCCTTAGCCCAAGGATCCTCTTCTTTGGAAGCAAATTTTCATTCGGCTTTTATTTTACCAACAGCAGGGATGGCCCTCGTCCGCAAAGGGTCCGGTAGAGCATGAAGCGATGCCCCCTTTCTCCTACTAGGGATAGCATCCCGAGCCATCACCAGCTCTGAACAATCCCTCAAAAAGAGAATTTCAGACATTAATATATATTCTCGCCACAAGATTTTTATTTTGTAAGAAAAGCTAAGGATGGAGTTTCGCAAGATAAGTCTCCAATTCAGTCTGCAAAAGTTGCAAAATTACATTACTACTCAGTAATAGTTGAAGCCTAGGTTCAGTAAAGGGCTTCTCGTGAAGGATTGGTTCTCAGTAAACAAGAAACGAAGCCACTCTTTGATTCTTTTCACTTTTCAGAGACCTCGGATTCGCAATCTATATATATATATATATATATATATATATATATATATATATATATATATATATATATATATATATATATATATATATATATATATATATATATATATAAACTTAGACAGCAAAGTCTCGCGAAGGCAAACACTGCTTGGTATTCGGAGTACTGTGAAGGCAAAGCTGCAAGAAGCGTTCGACCAAAATTTCTCCCATCAAAGCTTGCCAAGTCTGCCAAACAAGAAAACCGGCACCATTTCAATTTAGCTCCATTTCACTTTCTACTTTGCTCCGAATACAGAACCAGCACAAGAACAGTCACTCCTAACAGCATAAACGTTGATGTAATGCTCTTTAGTTCTCCGCACCGTGTAGGATCCTATCCAGTGCACGAAGTCACAGGATCACACAACAGGTCACAAGATTTTTTGACCTATTATAAACTCATCCTGTCGCTAAGGAGCTTCGACCAGCATCTTGTCCCAAAAAAAGCTCTCCCAGCCACCAAGCTTATTCTTTGCAAAACTACATGCTTGTGCAAAATGAAAATCAAAATAAAGTCGGCCCCAATGTGAAGACTATATGCAAGCGAAGTTACCACTTGCGACGTTTAGGCCACTACGATGATTTGGCCAGGACAAATATAGTGTGCCACTGGAGAAGCATGGTTCAAGGGAACAATTCAGGCAACCACACATGAAGATATTCAATTTCCTACAGAGGGGCTTCGATTAACAACATAAACAAAAACTCTCATTGTTGATTTTCTACATCTTCGGGCAGCCCAGAAAATAATCATATGAATGCTTTGGCTAAAAAACCTTCGGTGGGGAGGAGCACAGACCTTCGGGTCAAATAAAAATTCCCAACAAAGGCTCAAGCACACTCTGCATTTCAGATTTGGCTTCAGTACTTCAGGCCATAGTTTTGGCTTCGCAACACCTTAATTTGGGATCATCAGCTTCGGTTCTTTCTTCCCTAAGATATGCGAGTCACCAAAAGAATCTTGAAGTATTTTCAGTTGGTCTACTCTTAAAAGAGATTCTCTTCCTAATCCCGCCTTCATCATCAAAAGCATGAATGGACAATAACAAGTGATGGGACTTGGGGCTGCGCCGGAGTAGGTGCCTTGACAATTGTAGCATCAACTTCACAAGTCTATAAAGAACGATTCCAATTGATTTCAGAGACAATTTCATCGATTACTTGCATAGTAATCAATCGCTGAACATGGACTGAATTAGAACTTGGAACCAATATTCTTTATATTGGATTTGAATCCTTGGTTTCGTCATTACAATTTCATCTGCAAAGGGCCTCGTAAGAAGAAATGGAATCCATTCTGTCAAGATACTCAAGCAAATGGGTTGTTTGCCATTCAGGAGAAGTTCTTTGTCAAATGGGCAATTAATGAGAAAACCCCCATCGTAATCTTCATAAACCATAAATGAGAATAATTTTTCTGAGAGACATGACTAAGTACTTAAGCCGAAGAATATAACAAGATCATATTCAAACATCAGCAAAAATATCAAAAGTAGGTACCATTAAATTTTATTATAACAAAATTCAATGATAACCTATCTAAGTTAGTAAATAACAAAAGTTTCTTCACGATAAATGAATTTTCATGCTTCTAAGGGACGCATGCGTTGACTTCGCTAAGGCAAGCAACAAAAGTTTCTTCACAACAAGTGAATTTTCATGCTCCTAAGGGATGCATGCGTTGACTTCGCTAAGGCAAGCAACAAAAGTTTCTTCACAACAAGTGAATTTTCATGCTCCTAAGGGACGAAAATTTGTTGACTTCGTTAAGGCAAGCAACAAAAGTTTCTTCACAACAAGTGAATTTTCATGCTCTTAAGGGACGCAAATTTGTTGACTTCACTAAGGCAAGCAAAAAATTTTCTTCACAACAAGTGAATTTTCATTCTCCTAAGGGACGCAAATTTGTTGACTTCGCTAAGGCAAGCAACAAAAGTTTCTTCACAACAAGTGAATTTTCATTCTCTTAAGGGACGCAAATTTGTTGACTTCGCTAAGGCAAGCAACAAAAGTTTCTTCACAACAAGTGAATTCTCGTGATCCTAAGGGATGTAAATTGTTGACTTCGCCAAGGCAAGCAACAAAAGTTTTTTCATAGATGCAAGTTTATTGACTTTGCTAAGGCAAGCAACAAAAAGTTTTTGCACAATAAAGTGAATAAAACCAAAAGAACTTGACTTAGCCAAAGCGAGCAAAAAAAGTTTCCATATTTTTTCACTCTAAAGTGAAAATTTTTGAAAGTCAAAGTTCTCGCTCCAACTTCGCTAAAAAGCGAGGGGACGGTGTTTTTTCACTCCAAAGTGAAAATTTTTGAAAAACAAAGTTCTCGCTCCAACTTCGCTAAAAAGCGAGGGGATAGTGTTTTTTCACTCCAAAGTGAAAATTTTTGAAAGTCAAATTTCTCGCTCCAACTTCGCTAAAAAGCGAGGGAACGGTGTTTTTTCACTCCAAAGTGAAAATTTTTGAAAGTCAAAGTCCTCGCTCCAACTTCGCTAAAAAGCGAGGGGACGGTGTTTTTTCACTCCAAAGTGAAAAATTTTGAAATTCAGAGTTCTCGCTCCAACTTCGCTAAAAAGCGAGGGGACGGTGTTTTTTCACTCCAAAGTGAAAATTTTTGAAAGTCAAAGTTCTCGCTCCAACTTCGCTAAAAAGCGAGGGGACGGTGTTTTTTTACTCCAAAGTGAAAATTTTTGAAAGTCAAAGTTCTCGCTCCAACTTCGCTAAAAAGCGAGGGGACGGTGTTTTTTCACTCCAAAGTGAAAATTTTTGAAAGTCAAAGTTCTCGCTCCAACTTCGTTAAAAAGCGAGGAGACGGTGTTTTTTCACTCCAAAGTGAAAAATTTTGAAATTCAGAGTTCTCGCTCCAACTTCGCTAAAAAGTGAGGGAACAGTGTTTTTTCACTCCAAAGTGAAAATTTTTTAAATTCAAAGTTCTCGCTCCAACTTCGCAAAAAAATGAGGGGATGGCGTTTTTAAAATGTTACAAAATGTGATCTTTTGAAATTCCAAATTTTAAGTTTTTGCTCCAACTTTGCTAAAAAAAAAAGAGAAGATGTTTCTAAAATTTCACAAAGAGTAATCTTCTAAAAATTCAAATTTAAAGCTTTCGCCTCAAATTCGCAGAAAAAGTGGGGGCGACGTTTTTCAAAACACGGCTGTTTAACTTATGACTATCAAACTTGACCGTTAAGGCCAACTCCGAAGTTTGGGACGGTGTTTGGTCTCAGTTTTTAAATCAAACTTCGCGGGATTCAGACCTTCGAAGTAGGCCTTCGCCCACGAGGGGCTGCTGTTGGGGATTTGACTTCGCACAAACACAGCCCCGAAAACTTCGGACTTAACTCCAAAAGTTGACTTCGTACTAAAAGTTGACTTCGTACCAAAAGTTGACTTCGCACCAAAAGTTGACTTCGTACTAAAAGTTAATTTCGCACCAAAAGCTGATTTCGTACTAAAAGTTGAACAAAGTAAAAGTTAGCAGAACTATCTTCATCAACTTTCATCGACGCGAAGTTTAGAATAAACTCTAGAACTTCGCGCCAATTTCAGAAGAACTTCGGGAAGAGAAAGACTCTAAAGTCATCATGGACCTAGAATGCAGCAGAACGAAGGTCAAATGACAACTTCGCCCCTGTAGTCTAAATGTTGTATTTATTTTAGAGGGGTAAAATGGTCATTTGTATGTAATCCCGAAGGTTAGGACCACTATAAATACCCCCTGACATGTACAGTACAACGGACGACGAATGAGCAGTGATTCTAAGTGCATTCTGATCATTTGGTGTTTGGCGTGAAGTTGGCTTCACCCAACACCTAGTGTTATTGCACGCTGAGCATGAGATGGTTGGTTCTGGGGTGGTGTTGGATTGCTATCTCTATGATTCCTAGGGTTGTCAAGTGCACATGTAAACAGAGTGTATATATATATATATATATATATATATATATATATATATATATATATATATGGCAACTTAATAACAGTTGTAACCTATAAATGGTTTGTAAATAAAAGATAATATAATTTGGGAAAAGATGTTTTATTACAAATATCATCAAGTTCTCCTTGCACCCTTAACCATTCTTTGTAAGTACTGACTGTATCAGTCCGGAATATATCTTTAAAATCTGTTAAAACCATGCTAATATTAGTGATGAGTGGTCATTGAAATATAATAAGAAAATAACCATTTACAATAGGATAGCAGCATATATCGTACCCAAGCATTTTCCCTCTTTATGCATTTCCTGAAGCCACTTCTTGTAATCATCATCTGACTCATCTGTGTCGTCTTCACTAATTGACGAAATTCTAGGCAATTTAATGGGTGTCATTTGCACATTTCTCTCTGTTATTTGATCCCTAGACAAAACTAATCTGACCTCCTTCTCCGCCGAATTACATGACACCATTGCATTTGCATCATCGTCATATTGGATCTCTTTTAGTGTTGCTACTGCATTACCACATCTCTTCTTATAGTACAAGTAGTCCCTGGAAGCATACCCCAAACCTGATTTCATTGTTATTAAGTTGCCATATGTGAGCTCATCCTTTTTTTGTTGTGTAAGTAGCAAAGTCTTCCCCCCCCCCCCCCAAGTGCACCCTTGCAAGTAAAAAACATAGTCCATCTTTCTTCCGAGCTGTCACACAGAAAATAGAGACAACCATATAAGCACAGGTCATGAAACAGTATCCGTAGCTCAGTTAATTTAAAAGCAAAAATTCCTAATAGTTGCATGCAAGAAGTTGTTCAGCCCACTTGTATATGGTGTTGTCTTTCAGTAGTAGTTTTACTCTATAGTTGAGTACTGAATTGAATTAATGCTTGTGCCTATGCAGTATTTTTCTTTCAAGAAAAAGTGGCAGCTTGAATCAATGCGCCAAATCGAGTAATTATTTTTTTCTTCAAATTACTTAGAAACTGCGTAATAATTTTGCTTGTTGCATCAACTATTTACAGAAAAAAAACAACTAAGAAACTAATTGATGCATTGAGGTTGAACGGTCTCAGATGCTAACGTCAGAAGCTAACACCAATGCACCATGGATACAATTCGTTCCCAGGATTTAGGCCAGACTAGGGCCAGGGCTGAAAAACTGAAAGCTGCATGTCACGTAAAAGAAATAATATTCTCAACGAAGTCTAGGAACTCAAGAAAAATAAGATGCTAAAGTCCTACTCCTCTGCATCTTGTACAGTATGATATTATAATCTAACTGGAATAAAAACATTATGAACCGTAAATAAGGATTGATAATTGAAATCGAAAAAACCAAATGCAAACCAGAGCTGCAGCTACTCTATTCCTCGTAGCTCAGCGCCAGTTCTTATCTTCGTCCAGGCTTGGACGGGCAGCGCTGGACTGCCGCTGCCGCTGGGGGCTGGGGCTATTCCGCTGGGCAGAGCCGCCGAGGGTGTAGCCGCCGCAGCCAGCAGGCGCATAGGCCAGAGCCACGGAGACGGATGGCAGAATGGAGAGGGCGAGCCATGGAGCCGGTGAGGCCGTGAGGGATGGAGCGAAGAGGCAAAAGGGAGGCCGGAAAGAGGCAGGAAGCCACGGCGACGCCCCTGACAGCGGGGCGGGCAAAACATGAGGATGAGACACTAGCGAGCAAAGCGGCGCGAGTCGGTCGAACGCACTGCCCTCTGACCCGCTGCCGTGGTGCTGGCCATGGCGAGCCCACAGTCAGCCGTCGGTGTCACGTGCATCTTGTTCAACGAAAGCCAGAACACATTCATGCCAATTGCCAACACACCAAAGCCAGAACAGATTCATGCATGTATTGTTTGTCTAAGATGAACGCAATGCAAACCTAAATCAACCAAACACATCTTACCTGCCGTTGTCATTCTGAGAGGAACACTGCCAGCCTTGTAGTCCTTGGCTGTCGTTGCCTTCATCGTCAGCAGAAGGTGTCGAAGTCCTGGACGAAGTTGTTCGCCGAAAAAGCGACATCGTCGCCCTGGGTCTTGACATCATGGAAGTGGAGTCAGGTGCACGCGCGGACGAAGATGTTGGCGTGTTCAACGCAGGTGATGTCTCCACTGCATCAGTTGCCGGCGTTGAAGCCGACCTAGGTGTCCCGGTCGCCGCTCTCACCAGTCCCTCCGAAGAGGTCGCCATCTTCTTCCCTTGTTGGTACGCCCAAAACCCTAATTAGCACCTGGCGGCTGCGACGATACGTCTCTCTCGGCCTCTCCCGATTAGATTAGCTCTAATGAAGGGCGAACGTGGGACCAGTTGCGCGTTTGGGGGGTGTTTGGCGCGACGTTTTTTAGTGAAAAGGCACGGCACCGAGTTTCGTTTGGAAAAAAATTGGCGGCATCGATCTGAGGCGGCTGTCCAGGTTTCCTAATTTTCAAAAACCAAATCTTTTACCTCCCTCTCGTGTATGTAGATGAAATTCAAATGAACATGGTAATTTGGAAAAAAAAAAACATGGTAATTGTTTTCAAACTTTCTTTGAAACAAGCAAATTTGTGTTGCGGCCCGGTGAGTGTGCAAAGTGCACCGTCGTTAAACTCGACGTCCACATTGTGTGCCGGTCAAACTTTCTCAACTTTGACTATATTTGTAGAAATACGTGTAACATTTATATCTCTAAACAAGTTTATTATGAAAGTATATTTAGCGACCTATCTAGTGATCGCTACTGAATTCGCGCGGTTTAACGAGTGCCTGAGACACTCGTCAATGTGCCAAAAACACTCGGCAAACACTTTGCCGAGTGCCGCACTCGGCAAACCGGACTCGGCAACGAATTGGCCGGCAAAAACCAAAAAAAAAATGTTGTCGTGTGTAATATTTTGCCATGTGTATACCAATCATGTATTACAAATGCTACCAAAAGTGCCCGTGCGTCGGATCGTTATTTATTTGCCCTTATTCCTCACCATGTGTTGGTGTGCTTGATAGTGACACGTAAGAGCTCATCATGGTCATCCTCGTCGGAGGTGTCCGCCAGTGAACCGCCAAACCTCTAGTACACCGTCAAGATAATAGGGCTGCACACGTCCTCGAGCTCCTTGAGCTTCTCCTCAAAGACCTCCTTGCCGGCATCCGAGTTCATGTCGATACACTCACTGGCCTCCCTAACTGCCTCCTCCACCTTCTCCTTCTCGTCAGTGTCCATCTTACCAGCCATCTTGATGTCGTCCACTGCGCTATTCACCTGGTAGGGTACACATACGTCTCTAACTTGTTGCGAGCATCGACCCGCTCCCTCGCCTTCCTGTCCTCCTCGGCGAACTCCTCCTCGTGCATCATCCGGGCGATCTCCTCCTGGCTAAGGCGTCACTCGTCGCCGGTAATGGCCATGCAATTGCATTGACCATGCAATCGCACCTGTCTTGGTGACATATCCGCAGGAGACCGGCCATCGCTACGGAGCATCAAGCTCACCCGGCCTTTGGTCTTGGCCAGTGGCCTGCGATCGAGCTCCGTCTCGCCGTCACAGCCTGTGGTCCATGGACAACCATCGCCATTGGTGGGGCCACGTTCCGCATCGCAACGGCCGCGCCCACGAGTATTTCCTTAAATGAAAAAATAAATAAAACTCGATAATATCGATTGATTCTCATGAAAGATATTCCCTTGAGTATTTCTTAATGCAAAATTATTTAGATAAATATTAGGATCAATAGTATATAGTGTATATCCTTCTCAACCTAGATACTTAGGTTTGGGCCCCTATTTGGGTTGGGCCCTGGGCGGTCCCACCCGCCGCACCCCCTCAGGGCGGGCCCTGTATGTCGTCATCGTGGCCGTGGATGGCACTTGAGCTCGGCGTCGTCGTTGCGCTTGAGCTCCACCTGGTCATCAGTGGGCCCACGCTCTCCATGTTGTCACAGCCCGTGGCTAGCACCTGAGCTCCTTCTTGTCATTCATGTTGGACGATCTCGCGGAGACGCGCGGACAGTAGGCCCGGCCCTGGGGCGGGAGGCACGGCCGTCCCAGGTCCAATTAAGCGATGGGCCCATGTATGTATATGTGTAGACTAGGACTAGGACTAGGAGCAATAGGAATATACGCATACGCCGCCAGTTTCGTTCCGTCATCACGATTCATGACTCCCTGTTTCCCGTGCGTGAGTCACGACGCGACCTTCGGGTTTTCTACTTGAGCGTGCGGCAAGGGCCTGGCGGCGTGCCGTCGGCGTTCCAGCAGAGCACTCAGCGGGCGAGTGTCCAGCCGGTAGGAAGCCAGCAAGTGCCCTAATCTCTCCTCCTCTCAATGATGTCACGTGATCCAAATCCTGATCAAGTGATCGGCTGATCCCAGAGGGCCTCTCGATCGGCACTTGCAGTAGTTTCAGCAGGGAGGCCCTGGCTGCAGCAAGGTAGCAATCTAAGTTTTGCAGCAAGGTATGCAAATTAAGAAAGTATTGAATCAGTCACTGAATAATTTTGTATTATGAAATATTTTGTAGAAAAAAGGCACCCGTGACTCCTTCCACACGGACCTCTCGCGAGTCACGATTAGTCCGGCGGCGGTGCCTCCATCTTCGCCCACAGGCCACAGCATCCTTCTCTCTTCCACTTCGGCCGGCATCGCGTCCCTCTCTCCATCGTTGGTGAGCGCCTCCATCTCCGTCGTCGGCAAGCCCCTCTATTTGTCGCTCGGTCAGATTTCACTCGATACGCTGCTGATTCTGATCGTCGCTGTTGTTCGTTGGTTGGTTGCGAGCAGGGAAGGGCTGGGAGAGCGCGTTGCGCAGTAGACAGGTCGTCTCGTGGGAGCCCAGGGCTTTCATCTACCACAGCTTCCTGGGAAGCAATTGGATCTGGGAATAGTAATGGCTTTCTGTGCTCAGCTTATGACTTACGTATGGGTTTTGCCATGAACTTGGCAATTGTGCGAATAATGTGTCCATGGCAGATTCTGTGCTCTGCTCTATACATTTTTTACTTCCTGAACTTGCTTGGTGTTGGGACAGTCACGTAAAAATATCCCCTTCTTCTCCTTTGCCCCCTTGATTTTGTTTCATGTGTGTATGGATTGATTTCCACGCATAAAAAAGCTTTCGTGTTATGCCAATAAAATTTGACCTTGTGTGTATCCCTTGTGTGGTGTTACTCTTGCAGGCGTGAGGCAGAGTAGTTTCTAAGTAAGTAAATGTGTACAAAATATTTGCCTCATTGTCCGAGTTTTGTACAAATTAAATGCCTTGCATCTAGATTTCTGTTTTATATATGCTGAGATTTGTGGTAGCTAGATTTTAACTTAGCTGCTCAGATTTGTGGAAGAGGTCAATGTATTGGATCTTGACTTTTTTTTGAACATTGCTTTACTGATTCTGAATAAAATAGAGGAACGTAATCAATTAAACTAATTGATTTTTGTTGTATGTGACATTCATCATGCAGAATAATGTTGCGTGAAGATAGGAGTTGGATGCGATTGCCTCGAACGTCGCCTGAGTGGATGCAGAAATTACAAGAATTTTTGAATAACACATTTGGTGACAGAGGTGGCAGTGCTTAGTGTCCATGTCCGAGATGTGTTTCCATGTCGTACAGAGTACGGTCTGGGGTTCAGATTCATTTGCTTTCTAGAGGGTTCGATGAAAACTTCATTAGAGAAGGTGAAGGTTCAGATTTGAGATTACACAATGAAGTCAGGGAAGGTTCAGATTTTGGATTACACAATGAAGATGCAAGTCCAGAAGCTGGTGAAGTGGAAGCACAACATGACGCACCACCAGGTGATGCAGAAGCAGTCAACGAAGATGCACCACCACCTAGTGACGACAGACATGGTGCCACTAGTCTGGTTAGATCCATAATCAGGGGCACTATACATGGAGAGATCAGAGATGATGACAAGGAAAAGCCAAATGAGCACGCAAAGATCTTTTTGAAACCATTACAGGAGGCAGAAAAGGAATTGTATCCGGGGTGCCCAGATGCTAGTAACCGTGCATTGGAGGGGGGTACTCTTTATGTTCTCAAAGTATCTCCCTAAAGGCCATTGTGTTCCAGATACAATGGAGAAAGTACAAAGGGTGGTTCGAGATCTCGGCTTGGACTATGTAAAGATAGATGCCTGTTATAATGATTGTGTGCTCTTCTGGAAGGAGCATGCTAATCTGGATGAATGTCCTAAATGTAGTGAGTCTAGGTGGGAAACGCCCGACGACGGTGCTCGTAGGGGCAAATCAGATGATGGTGCAGATGCGGCAAACAAGAAGCGTGTCCCAAAGAAAATCCTAAGGTACTTTCCTCTTACTCCTCGGCTGCAAAGATTATATATGACAGAGAGTACATCATCACAAATGAGATGGCATAAGGAAAAATTGGTCAATGATGGCAAAATGCGTCACCCTGCTGACTCAAAGGCATAGAAGCATGTGGATAGGAAGTATGGAGAGTTTGCAGAAGAAGCTCGTAATATTAGGTTGGGTCTTGCTTCTGATGGCTTCAACCCCTTTGGCATGCAAAATGTTAAATACAGCACATGGCCTGTTATCCTAATCCCTTACAATTTGCACCTTGGTTGTTTGAGAAACAACCTTATTGGATAATGTCGATGTTGATACCTGGTCCAAGATCTCTTGGGATGAATATTGATGTATATTTGAGGCCCCTCATTGATGAGCTTAAGTATCTTTGAGTAAATGGTGTTTTTGCATGGGATGATAAGGTAAAGAAGAATTTTAAGCTATATGTTATTTTGCTTTGGACAATTAGTAACTTTCCTGCATATGCAATGCTTTCTGGTTGGAGCACAAAAGGCAAATTTGCATGTCCATACTGCCACAAGGATACAGATTATTTGTGGTTAAAATATGGTAACAAGCACTGCTACATGGGACATCGTCGTTTCTGCCCATGGACCATCCATGGCGCAAGAACAAGATCAGCTTCAACAATGAGGTGGAAAGCAGGGAGGCTCCAGTCCAGTGTCTGGTGAGTAGGTATTGGAGCATTATGCAACTTTTGATCAATTGAGATTTGGAAAGGAGGCAGGAAAAAAGAGGAAGCGTGATGAAGATAAAAGATGGCACAATTGGAGGCAGAAGATTTTTTTTTTGAGCTCCCTTATTGGTCTTGTTTGCTCATACGGCATAATTTGGAAGTCATGCACATTGAGAAAAACATTTGTGAGAGCATATTGGGTACTTTACTTGAAATTGAAGGTAAGTGTAAGGATAGCGATAAGGCCCGGCTTGACATGGAACAACTAGGGATAAGACAAGATCAGCATCCTGTGATTGATAATGATAATTATACTTTGCCAGCAGCCTTGTATTTCTTAGATAAGGATGACAAGACAAGTTTATGCCAATTTCTACAGGGAGCAAAGATGCCTGATGGGTGTAGCTCCAATATAAGGAGATGTGTTGATGTAAATGCATGTAAGGTGTCTGGACTCAAAACTCATGACTACCATATTATTCTACAAAAACTCTTACCCTTAGTCATCAGAAAGATTTTGCCAGACGATGTTGTCATGCCTTTGATTCAGCTCAGTAGGTTCTTCAGTGCTTTTTGTTCGAAGGAGCTGGTGGAAGAAGATGTTGACAAACTTAGCAAATCAATTGCAGAGACTCTTTGCCGGCTTGAGATGGTATTCCCACCTGCATTTTTCGATATCATGGTGCATTTGCCAGTTCATCTAGCTCAAGAGGCTAAACTTGGAGGGCCCGTGTGTTATAGATGGATGTATCCAGTTGAGAGGTATCTACGTACTGTTAAAGGCTATGTGAGGAACAAGGCGCACCCAAAAGGTTCTATAGCTGAGGGATACATAGCTGAGGAGTGTCTTACATTTTGTTCTAGGTTCTTGGATGTTGACACCAAGCTGAATCGTGTTGATCGGCATGAAAGCACAGCTGCAAATGAGCCGCCATGTGGTCTAAGCATATTTAGTGAAATGGATTACAAGAGGAGAGGTCAGAATTTGCATGTATTTGAAGCAGATGAGATTCATAAGATGAAGCACTATATACTCAGTAACTGTGAGGAAGTCAACCATTTGGTCGAGTAAGTTGCAATATATTTTCTTTTATAATTGACTAGGAAATATGGATGCTGGTAAAATATGATCGGAACCATAATTGAACCCTGGATGGATAGGTTCTAATATAGTCCATAGCGAACTGACAACACTTAGATTTTTTATGCCTAAGTAATTGGCTATTTCAATGTAGGCAGCATAAGGAAGAACTTAAAAGTACTAGTATAAGGAATCTTGATAAACGACACCAGGAGCACTTTGTAAGGTGGTTTGACGACAAGGTTAGTACTATTTTTGTATTTTTTTTAATTCCATATGATGGTTACGACGATGTAATAACTAACATAATATTTGTCCTCAAATGGTGTTTGCAGATCACCAAACTATATGAGAAAGGGGAAGCAAGTGAACTCATGAATGCCCTTGCTACAGGACCAGACCATCAAGGTCGTGTGTTCAATAGATGCTACATCAATAATTGGTTTTTTCGAACGGACGCCATTGAGAGAAACTTTGTGACACAGAACAATGGTGTGCTTGTGAGGGGTGATGGTAGTACTGGCAACATGACATGGTATGGAAAAGTTAAAGGAATGATCTCACTCGAATTCCCTACACAAAAAGAAGTTATATTGTTCCAGTGTGATTGGTATGATGTGCCTGCTACCACTACCAGTAGAAGTAGAGGATACAACAGGGATAAATATGGTATTATCGATATCGATACTTCTAGGTTCCGATATTCAAATGAACATTACATACTGGCGACACAGGCTGAACCAGTGTTTTTTTGTCAACCTCGTGACCAAGCCGGGATGGTCCAGTGTTGTTGCGGTGAGACCAAGAAATTTGTTTGCTATGCCAGAAGAAGAAAATCAGGTGACCTTGACGTCGATGTACTTGATGTGGGAATCCAAGATATGAATTTATTAGGCATACATCATGATTTGTCAAATTGGACAAGACTAGACAAGGAAGGCACAACTGGTGATGCCATGGTTATTAATCAGGTGCGTGGAAGAAAGTGAGGAAGATTTTGTTGTTTGAATCCATATTTTTGTTGTTAATTTGTGATGTTATAATCAGGTGCGTGCCGAAGCAGTTCCCGAACCAGATGATGCAGTCTTGCTTGATGAGGATGATGACGACCAAGATGACACCTACATTGACGATGGAGTCGTTGCACCAGTTGTGGTAGAAAGCAAGGAAGATGATTTCTTTGTTTAAATGCATATTTTTTGTATTGGTTTGTGATGTTATAACTGGTTTTTTTTTTGCTGCACTATCACATTGTTCTACATAATTAATATTTGTGTTTGGTCTTTAATCTTTATTCTCATTTTAGGCTGGAATGAAAGACTTAAAGAAACCTCAAAAATTCTCTTTTTAGACTGGAATGACTTGGCTGCACATGTATGATGTCAAGTTCATTTTTTGAACTCTATAATATATTGTTGGAAATATATGGTCCAAGCATCCAGATTGACCATATTACCGCCAAACTAGGAATACGAATGAAAAAAATCAGTGCGCACCAGCAGCAAACAGCGAAAAAAATCCCCAAAGGAGCGCGACCAGGCCAGAGACGCACCCAGGCTAGTGACAAGCAAAATCCGCACAATACCATGCAAATTCGCGAGCAACAGAAATATGCATCAACCAGGGGGTCAAACCCTGGTCACTTGGTTTCAGACGCGTCAGCCTAACCAGTTGGACTAGCAATCATTCCTGTATACTTTCTCCGTCCAAAGTTACATGTTTTGGTGAGATGCGTGTGCAGGTAATCTGAGCCAATTGACGCCGCGTCGTCGCTACAACTTTTGGTGCCGGTCCTGGGGGTGGGGGGGCATGCAGTTTTATGAATATTAAGTTATTTATCATTAGTTTACTTGGCTCACAAAGTTAAAAGATCAAGAAGGCAATAGCAACACGTTAATTGAGAAGGCTAATTGGCTTAGCTAGAGCCCAGCTCAGGAGACCTGCGATGCCCAGCGATGACTGCAGCCTGCTGAATCAGTAGGTTCTCATCGCTTCTTTTTAGTCTCTCGATCAAAAATCGAATTCATTAGTTAGGGACTTAGGGTACACTGAGCATATATAAAGAATTTTTTTGCTTTATGACGGATTCTGTTACAATTTATGGGTTTGTGAGACGACTATTACTCATTAGTATCTAAGTTGTCATTTTGAGGCAGCATCGTCCAAAGGTACTCATTAACCAAAAGCCAAAAGTTCATATTATTTTGTATGTGATACTTTTCAGTTTTATTAATTAATTATAATGATTTCTTATGAATATTGCTTTTCGACCCATTTGAGCGTAAAAATGAATTATACATACACGTTGAGTATTTTTTTTAAAACAACATGTTTATAAAAGGTCCTGAGTTTTGGTTCGGCTCCAAGTCCAAAATAACTTAGGACCGTGTGCCTCTGCTAGCTACGGCGTCGCGATCCCACATGTCTCGCATATATTTTTTTTTACGTGTACGTGGGGAGATTAACAGGTTGCTGTTGGGCCCAAGCCTATCTAACTAATTAAAGCCCACCTTATACGTTAGTTTCTCGCAACATACAACTAACGGTGGCAATTGTAACTCGATATTACATCCACTTAGGATCATCGTTGCAATTAGTATGTACCAATTACAACACTACAAAAGACTATTGCATCCCCAAAAAATCGTGAAAATAGTATGTCACTATTGCAACCGTTGCAAATCATTCATTGCAATATCCATCAAGCATTTGCAACAACTCGAAAAAATTGTCGCAACCAAAATAGTTGTGGCAATAGTACCACATAAAGGCAACCAAATCCAATATAGTTGCAAGAAGATCAGGTAATTGCAACACAAATCAATATTAATGCAACCACAAAACTCCATTGCAATAAGACCTATCAAGCGCAACGAAAGACTAAAATAGTTGCAATAGAACACACTTTTTGCAACGATTAACCATACATATTGCAACACTTTTACTTCGTTGCATTACAGGCACATATGGCAACCATTTTACGCCTAGGTTGCAATATGACCCCCCTATGGCAACCAAACTTGTGGTGTTGCAGTGGTGTGGCGTGGCATTAGGGGGGAAACCTTGTAGAGAACGGAAAAAGCTTCCATCTTAAGGTCTTATCAGGCATGCCAGCAATGTGCAAGCATGCACAGGTCTACTCGAACTCTCGTAGGTGTAAGCATGGATTTTCGTTACCTTCTCCCGAGAAGGGTTTATCCCGAATAATATTAATTAGACATGGGCGCAGCTCATAGTCAGGTGTTATGATAGGCTCTACAGATTTTGGTGGCCTGAAGCTTTTGCACATGCCATAAAGACAGATAGGCGTGAAATTTAAAGCATCCATAAGGATAATAAAAGGTAAAAGTATAATACAAGATTAAGCTAAACTAAGTCAAAATCAGCAAACCGTTCCCCAGCAACGGTGCCAGAAATGGTTGTCGGTATAAATTAACTGCACTCTATTATATTATTATTATCAGATTATCCGCAAGCGCACAGATATAATACCGATGTAGCACTTCACCCGGAGGTTTTTAATATCGTATCCACAGGGAATAGTAGGTGATAGTGACCAAGTTTATAGACTTAACCCAACAATTAGGGTAGATAAAATTAAGAAAGAGGAGATAGCTATTGACTATCTAGTTCCAACAACCGGTAAGGTTTAAATAATACCTTTCTAATTGGGCAGTAACCTGAATAAGAGCAGAAATCAGAGTTCTCTCCTACCAAGCACCTATACACCTACCAATCCTATCAACGGAAAGTGGACTACAGAGGAACCAACGTAACTGTCACCTACGCGGACTACCACTATCCGGCTAATCAGGGGGCATTCACAAGTAAACCTAGCCTACGCACTACGTCTACACTATAAAATACTACTTCAATCAAGTAATGACTAAGATCAAATCACTCAATATGAGTTGCAAACTTAAGAATAAATAAGAACAACTGCTTACTTGAATTAGAATGTTGAATACAAAAGTACCTCAGAACGCAGCTCTGGACGAGGAAGCTGAATCCAGAAGAATACAGCTATGGAGAAGCGCCAACAGACCGAAACTCCTCCAGAACTTTACTCCTCTACTCTATCTCTCTACTTCTCTAAACAATACTAGATCTAGAAGAACTACTCTCTCCTAATTGCTACATCTAACCCTAACTGGAGATATTGAACTGAAGCTCAGGAATAGGGATTTCCTCCAGAGAGGGGGCCTGCCCCTTTATTTATAGCCCAGTGGGGTGAACGTGCGCCGCCGGATCAAACCGACTTAACCAAGGGCCGAGATGACTCCTCATAGGCGGTGGAGGAAGACTCCAGAAGGAGGGGCCCAAACCCTAGCAGGGTGGGGCCGGCCGGCCCCATGGTGCGCCGCCCAGCGCCCAACTGTGGGCTTTTGGGCCCATCTTCGTCGTGGTGTCTCTCGATCCTTCTAGAAGTTGATTGCTAGGTTTTGCGTTGGCGTTAAGTTTCGTGACTTTACGCACTTTAATCCCTCTTTTATGTTTTTCTGGAATACTCTCTGGAAAATATGAAATCACCAAAACTCGTGAAAATTGTCAGTTAAAACCCTAGACTAGTGTGTATTCATGTGTCCTTTCATGTCTAAAGTTCTAATAAAAGTTGACGTTATCCACCGTCAACAAAGATCTCTGATGGGTACCAATGTTGACGGTCGTTAAGTACCAATTTTATACCGTCAACTAATACTTAGAAAGGGGCAATAATAGAAACATATGGGTTATTACTGACAAATTCCACGAGTTTTGGTGAATTAACTATTTTTCCAGAGAATTATCCAGGAAAGCTTAAAAGAAGGATTCAAGTGCATAATTATCACAAAACTTAATCACGAAGGCAACAAATGTCATCGGCAAGGTAGAAGCGTCTAGAAGGCACACGAAGCAACAGGGTCCCCACTTGTAAGGTGGTGGGGCCGATCGGTGCCAAGGGGGCTGGGCGGCGCCCCCCTAGGGTTTCTGGCAGCCGTCTTCTCGAGTCTTCCGCAACCGCCTCCGAGGAGTCATCTCAGCCCTATGTTAAGTCGGTTTGATCCAATGGCGCACGTTCACCCCACCGGGCTATAAATAAAGGGGCAGATCCCCCTTCCTAAGACACCAATTCATTCCTCCTGCTTCATTTATCAAGAGTAGACAGAAGTTAGGGTTTCCAGAGATTAGAAGTAGAGCTCTAGTTCTTCAAAGTTCATTAGTTTAGGCGTCTAGTAAGGTTCAAGTAGAGTTGGGCGCTACACTCGGGATTCCAGATCTGTTCGTCTGGAGATCGGTAATTTTACCTTGTATCTCATTATGACTTTGCTCTATTTTAATATATTGCTACTTATTCAGTTCTTAGTTTATTCTAATTGCATATTTGATATAGTTATGATTGGTGATGATTATTGTCATATGATCATAAAGCGTCTAATTCAGTACTCGAGTGAGTTAGGTGGTATGTATTATGTAGACGTGGTGTCTAGATATATTGCATACCTACGGAGGCACCCTGACGTACCGGGTCATGTGGTAGTCCGCGTAGGTGACAGCTGCGTTGGTTCCTCTGTAGTCCACCCCCATACGTAGGACGAGCAGAGCGCGGTCGCGAAGAAGGTGACCCTTGTGTCTTAATATCCTCATGTCACACTCCAAAATTTCTATTTTGGGATGTGACTAGAAAACATTAAAAACAAAACAAAAGATTTCTACCGTTTTCTAAAAATACCAACTTAGCTTAAGTTATTTACAATTTAGATATTAAAAATGTGAGTTTCCAAAATTTTTGGAACTGAATTTAATGGTTTGTTTCATTCATGCCTTTGCATAGTGTTTTGTATGAAAAATGATTTTTAAATGTTTTCAAATGCGCATAGAGTTTTATTGGAATCAAATATCCTAAGATCTTTGATCAAGTTTCCATCTATAATTAAATACTTGGAACAATATACCTTGATCCTTGTTCTAAAAATCCTTGATGGATCTCCAAACATTCATCTTGCTAAACGCCCAAGCTCATGTTTTCAAAATCCCTAACTTTTCATATCCTAACTTGTTCTCTCTTTTATCCTTGCTTCCTTATATTTGAGCTTCCAATCCTCTTTGACTGAGTCTTATCCAAATCTCAAAACATATGCTTAACGATCAATCATTGTATTCCATTCCTCTCATGCAACTCTACCATCACTTTGTTCAAGTCAAAACAATCACATGTTGTGTACCCATGTTAATCTCAATTCCAACTTTCTTCACCTTCCCCGACCTTTGGGCAACATACACATGGACTCTTTCTCCTCCACTCATTCTCCTCTTGATCAAAGCCAAACATATTTTTGAACCATTCTTGAAAACCATATGGCCTTGGTCTCACCGTTTTGGAACGCTAAATTTTCCGAAAAGCCTTATCGTGTCGCTGGGAATTTTGCGGGCTGAGCTCAACACCATCATTCCATATTGTATTCTTATTTTTATACAAGCACCTAGTCTATCCCATTAGTAAAACATGTTCCCCATCTCTCTTTCTTTTGCTAATGGATCGACCCAACTCATTTCGTCCTCCGACATCGCTCCGAGCCGAATCGGGTACAAAGTTTGAGTTATCTCTCGCCGCGGATCAAAACCCAACCATCCTCCTTTCATTTGTGGGTCAACACCAAGCTCAACCAGCCCTCTAGGACTTCCTCTCACCTCTCCCATGTCAACCCCTGGTTCCCTCTCCATTTTGGACAAAAATATCAACCAAGGCATGGAAATATCAAGACAAGACCCTTTGCCTTCCAACCCTTTGGCCTCCCAACCTTTCCCCTTCACATACACCTCCCCCACAGCCCCCTCACGCCTCCCCCTTCATTTCTCACATCAAGAACAGAGGGGAGACGCCCCTGCTCCTCCTCATCCTCTCCCATGGCTGCCCCAACCATTCCCCAACCTTCTTCCCCTTCCGCACCATGGAAACGAAACAAATCGGTGATTGCAACCCATCTTGCCACCTTGATTCCCTTTCCAAGCACCCAACAAGGATTTGGAGGACATCATCATCACCCTCCCTGCTGTTCAAGTCATGGTGATGGCCTCTACCACCATGGATGTCACCCCGATCAACCGCATCGCGAGAAGGATGCGCCGTTGAACCGCGTTGTCATCACCGGCCGTCGTTGATGTGATTCCCCGCTCCACCCCACCAATCCCCATGGTGAGAACCCTAAATCATCTCTCCCAACATGTTCTCATATTGTCCTCTGAATATAAAGTACCTTTGATGAGATATGGTTGATCCCCGTTGAATTTTACCCGGTGTATGTGTTGCTGTCCTGGCGGCCAGCAGCGCTGCTGTTTGTAGAAACGGCGTTCCTCGCTGTTCCTTTGATCAAATCATCAAACCCTTTGGTGGAATTGTATTTTATATCCTTGAACACGTCCCTGTAAAATAGTTTCCTCATAGGAGTTGAGAAACCTGAGATATGGTCATTACCGTGCCACTGTCCCTGCTGTCTGGACAGATTGGCATCTCTAAGTGGTTTTGGCGTTCCCCGCTAATCCTCTGTTCAAATCACCAATCCCTTTAATAAACTTGTTCATTGCATCCCTGCACATGATCCCACAAGTTGGTTTGGTTATACAATTCATGATGGCCGAGATATCGGCACCAACATGCCTTACACCCCTGCTGTCCAAACTGCAGACACGCTATTTTTGGCAGCGGCGTTCCCGTTGATCTAGTGATTCCCTTGATGAACCCTTTGGCTATATTATCCTTTATATAGTTGCACACACCTCTGAGATGTTTCAGGGCTATATAATCAAGTATGAAAGAGATATGCTCCTATCTTGTGCTCGCTGTCCTGCTACCCTGCAGCCGCGCTGATGCCGGTTTGCATGCGTGTTCCCGATGATTCTTCGCTCCGGAGATCAAGCCCTTCAACCAAAATGTGTTTCATATCATGGCACATGCCTACAAAAATTGGTTTGCTCATACATGCTATCATGGCCGAGATATGAAGGTTTCACTAACTGCTACTCTTGCTGTCCTGAAACAGCCATGTAACATGTTTTGCAATTGCATTCTCCTACTGACCGACCATCAAAACATCATGCCATTTTACTATAACATACTTCATACTTTCCGTTACATTTCTACAAAATATGTCTCCAATTAGTGCTATAAATACCATGCCTATGATGATCGAAACCCTCGCAGTCCGCCTACATATATTTCTTACATGCACTAGTCGCTACAACTACATCCCCCGTTGATCATGTGTCAATATGCACTAGTTGATCATGGAGTGTCATCATACATATACCTACACGCATCCCTGCAAGTTGGCTTGATCATATGAATAATGACACTTGAGTTATAAGCATCACCATGTTGCTGCTGTCCTGCTATGCCAACAGCCACGCAGTGCCACCTCGAAATTTCGTTCTCTGTCAAACCAATGGTTGAAACATCATATACTTTTGACACAATATGTTCCATGCTGTTCCTTACAACCCCAAGTAGTTGATCACTACTTGTATTTGCTATATAACCATGCAATCTATCATATTTACCGCTGTCCACCACTGGTTACGCTCAACCTATGCACAAATCGCTATAGTCTTGTTTTCCTTTGATCTAGCATCCACCTCAGTGCATTTGTTGGTCATGATATGTTCCAAAGTAATCTATTCACTTATCCAAAATAATTTCCCACATATCACTAAGGAATATTTGGAACACAAGCCATTTGTGTAACCCCTCTTCCCATCCTAGCTATCCCAACCACCACTATATTTGTCATGTGATCTTCTATAACAAGAGATAAATCTTGTTATCAATGTCATATCATGTTATCCATTATTCAATCTATGTCCCCCAATGGTGCCTATTAGCCTACTACCAACTAGCAAATTTGTTTCGTCCTAAGTGCATCTCTGATTGACATGCCCTCTTCATGTGACATGCCCTTACACGTTGCATGCATATTCTCTATATTTTGGTCATCATTTAAATCATACAGGCAGAACCATGAGCTATATTTTAGTTAATCCTATCAAACCACATCACTCCACCATGATCTTGTGACCACTAAACATATTTCTCCTTTTCAAATCGTGTTTTGTCAAGTCCCATAAACTACATCCTCACCACAAATAAACGTCTATCCTTACTATCAACCTTGATATGTCACTCCAGCTTAGTGATGGAAACATCATATCACTAATTATCATATATTCCTAGAAGAATGCCACATGATGTATATCAATTCAATATTATTCTCCAATGCTGTCTATTCCAGTTTCTCTACCACACACCATAATATATATCATGATCTCCAAAGCCAAACCTTGTGTTTAGAACCTAATACATATCCAATCCTTTTTGTTATGTTAAACATATTCTAGTCCAAATCCATCTTTCTCATCTAATCCAAACCTTGCCACAAATACTTCAACTCTCGCATCTTTTAATTTTAGTTCTTGTTTTGTTTAGTTTTCGCGCTCACACGATTATAGAATAAGCCATATGTTTTCAAAACCTTTGTAATTTATTTTTATAATGCTTGATGTATTATTTCTAGGTTTGAATGTGAAGCTTGTGTTGGTTGTTGCGATCGATAGAAAAGAAGCTATACGAGAAAGATACAGAAGAGAAGTCGGAAGGTTTGGATAGCAAGCATTTGGAGGCAAGTATAACCTATGGTTTTCCTTGTTACCTAGCAACTATTAAACAATACATTTATGTGCATGTGTCTAATCTTGTGAGCCCTAGCTACATATATACCCGTTTAGGTTTTATCGACCAATCACCTTGTTACCTATGGGGGGTTTTATGCATATTAGAGTTACTAGCTTCTATGCTCAACAATGCTATTATGGAATCTTGACTTAAGAATTATGAAATGTTGGATAAAATATGTTTTTATCAACAAAGCTCGAAGGGCACTGGAGTATGGGTTTTTGTACTCTAGTTGCCCTCCGTTAGGACTTCCATTGAAAGTTGACCTCCCAGGAAACCCGTACATCCACGAGAATCAATGGGCTCTGATCTTAGCCAAGTAACTAGATTTTCTCTATCTTGTTAGTGGTTACCGAAAGGCGCAAGAGGGGGAGCCTGGGTTTTAGAATGGGTTCCGAGCCTATCAAGATGTGTGCTGGGCTGCGGTCACATGGTGTGACATTCTTGAAGGGGACCTCCATTCGCCTTGCTGCTTGAAACCTCGCGGCTACTAACGTGTTAGGGTGACTAGTGAAAAGCTTTGCAGTGTTACCCTGCTCACTCACCTCGGTAGTGTTATGGGGTCGACGGGCCCCGAGCATATGGGTATACACGACTCGGGGTTAAAGCTGTACAAATTCTGCAGAATTCTTCCAATCTGATATATCAGCCGTGCTCACGGTCACGAGCAGCCTGGAATCCTTTTTGTATCAGTTGATACCTGTGAAGTGTTGAGGAGTTTTGTTATAATGATGCTCAAAGATAAACTTGTTTTACTTGGGAGATGGGTTATTCATTAAAATAGTAAAGTAGACTTTAAATAAAACTTGACCAACTAAAAGCAACTGCTATAAGCCTGTGTCAACCTTATGAGCCCTGCATCCCCCATAATTATACTTGCTGAGCATGGTGAGCTGACGCTTGTGGTTGTCACCAATAAAAATCCCGGATGGGTACCAGATGGTGGTTCAAGTAAGGTGCTTTCATGAGCTATTCCAAAAGTACTAGGCGAGTGCTCCCCCAGTCAACCGTCCCTGTGGAGTATGGTGACCCGAAGATAGAAGACGAAGAATAGTTTCCGCTGTGCTATGAAATATTTGTAAGTCTTAATGTAATTATGTTTCGCAATGTAATAAAGCATTGCTTATGATATTTACCTTATTTGTCGCTATATGTGTTGTGTGGACATCCTGGGCACACATATAGTTAACGCTTGGTATTCTTCGGAAAACCGGGTGTTACAAAGTGGTATTAAAGCAGTGTTGACTGTAGGACGCTCAGCCTAGTTAGACATGGTCGTTTTCATAAAGTTATTTTGATAAAACCTAGTCTAGACTTTCTTCCCTTTGTTTCTTTGTGAAAAACAACAATGCTCTTTAACGAAAACTCTCGTTTCACCAAGATTCATGAAGATTTGCGGGATGATCAAGTTTCTACAATGATAAGAAGAGCATCGCCCCAAAGACTGAAGAGTTCAAGCTCGTTTACCCTAAGCCTTTAGGAAGTTGCTATCCCCGAGCGCTTTTTACGTTAGTAACGATGCTTAGGAAAGTGATAGTTTGATGATATAAGGACCCTATTATGTTAAGTGTGTCTTGGCATGGTTGATTGTTTTGTTATTGTGTTCTTGTGTGATTTTAATCTTTGCTGTGAGTGTAGCTTCAGCGAATCTCGGGACGAGATTCCTGTTAAGGGGGGTAGAAAACAAAACAAAAGATTTCTACCCTTTTCTAAAAATACCAACTTAGCTTAAGTTATTTACAATTTAGATATTAAAAATGTGAGTTTCCAAAATTTTTGGAACTGAATTTAATGGTTTGTTTCATTCATGCCTTTGCATAGTGTTTTGTATGAAAAATGATTTTTAAATGTTTTCAAATGCGCATAGGGTTTTATTGGAATCAAATATTCTAAGATCTTTGATCAAGTTTCCATCTATAATTAAATACTTGGAACAATATACCTTGATCCTTGTTCTAAAAATCCTTGATGGATCTCCAAACATTCATCTTGCTAAACACCCAAGCTCATGTTTTCAAAATCCCTAACTTTTCATATCCTAACTTGTTCTCTCTTTTATCCTTTCTTCCTTATATTTGAGCTTCCAATCCTCTTTGACTGAGTCTTATCCAAATCTCAAAACAATGCTTAACGATCAATCATTGTATTCCATTCCTCTCATGCAACTCTACCATCACTTTGTTCAAGTCAAAACAATCACATGTTGTGTACCCATGTTAATCTCAATTCCAACTTTCTTCACCTTCCCCGACCTTTGGGCAACATACACATGGACTCTTTCTCCTCCACTCATTCTCCTCTTGATCAAAGCCAAACATATTTTTGAACCATTCTTGAAAACCATATGGCCTTGGTCTCACCGTTTTGGAACGCTAAATTTTCCGAAAAGCCTTATCGTGTCGCTGGGAATTTTGCGGGCTGAGCTCAACACCATCATTCCATATTGTATTCTTATTTTTATACAAGCACCTAGTCTATCCCATTAGTAAAACATGTTCCCCATCTCTCTTTCTTTTGCTAATGGATCGACCCAACTCATTTTGTCCTCCGACATCGCTCCGAGCCGAATCGGGTACAAAGTTTGAGTTATCTCTCGCCGCGGATCAAAACCCAACCATCCTCCTTCCATTTGTGGGTCAACACCAAGCCCAACCAACCCTCTAGGACTTCCTCTCAACTCTCCCACGTCAACCCCTGGTTCCCTCTCCATTTTGGACAAAAATATCAACCAAGGCATGGAAATATCAAGACAAGACCCTTTGCCTTCCAACCCTTTGGCCTCCCAACTTTTCCCCTTCACATACACCTCCCCCACAGCCCCCTCATGCCTCCCCCTTCATTTCTCACGTCAAGAACAGAGGGGAGATGCCCCTGCTCATCCTCATCCTCCCCCATGGCTGCCCCAACCATTCCCCAACCTTCTTCCCCTTCCGCACCATGGAAACGAAGCAAATCGGTGATTGCAACCCATCTTGCCACCTTGATTCCCTTTCCAAGCACCCAACAAGGATTTGGAGGACATCATCATCACCCTCCCTGCTGTTCAAGTCGTGGTGATGGCCTCTACCACCATGGATGTCACCCCGATCAACCGCATCGCGAGAAGGATGCGCCGTTGAACCGCGTTGTCATCACCGGCCGTCGTTGATGTGATTCCCCGCTCCACCCCACCAATCCCCATGGTGAGAACCCTAAATCATCTCTCCCAACATGCTCTCATATTGTCCTCTGAATATAAAGTACCTTTGATGAGATATGGTTGATCCCCGTTGAATTTTACCCGGTGTATGTGTTGCTGTCCTGGCGGCCAGCAGCGCTGCTGTTTGTAGAAACGGCGTTCCTCACTGTTCCTTTGATCAAATCATCAAACCCTTTGGTGGAATTGTATTTTATATCCTTGAACACGTCCCTGTAAAATGGTTTCCTCATAGGAGTTGAGAAACCTGAGATATGGTCATTACCGTGCCACTGTCCCTGCTGTCTGGACAGATTGGCATCTCTAAGTGGTTTTGGCGTTCCCCGCTAATCCTCTGTTCAAATCACCAATCCCTTTAATAAACTTGTTCATTGCATCCCTGCACATGATCCCACAAGTTGGTTTGGTTATACAATTCATGATGGCCGAGATATCGGCACCAACATGCCTTACACCCCTGCTGTCCAAACTGCAGACACGCTGTTTTTGGCAGCGGCGTTCCCGTTGATCTAGTGATTCCCTTGATGAACCCTTTGGCTATATTATCCTTTATATAGTTGCACACACCTCTGAGATGTTTCAGGGCTATATAATCAAGTATGAAAGAGATATGCTCCTATCTTGTGCTCGCTGTCCTGCTACCCTGCAGCCGCGCTGATGCCGGTTTGCATGCGTGTTCCCGATGATTCTTCGCTCCGGAGATCAAGCCCTTCAACCAAAATGTGTTTCATATCATGGCACATGCCTACAAAAATTGGTTTGCTCATACATGCTATCATGGCCGAGATATGAAGGTTTCACTAACTGCTACTCTTGCTGTCCTGAAACAGCCATGTAACATGTTTTGCAATTGCATTCTCCTACTGACCGACCATCAAAACATCATGCCATTTTACTATAACATACTTCATACTTTCCGTTACATTTCTACAAAATATGACTCCAATTAGTGCTATAAATACCATGCCTATGATGATCGAAACCCTCGCAGTCCGCCTACATATATTTCTTACATGCACTAGTCGCTACAACTACATCCCCCGTTGATCATGTGTCAATATGCACTAGTTGATCATGGAGTGTCATCATACATATACCTACACGCATCCCTGCAAGTTGGCTTGATCATATGAATAATGACACTTGAGTTATAAGCATCACCATGTTGCTGCTGTCCTGCTATGCCAACAGCCACGCAGTGCCACCTCGAAATTTCGTTCTCTGTCAAACCAATGGTTGAAACATCATATACTTTTGACACAATATGTTCCATGCTGTTCCTTACAACCCCAAGTAGTTGATCACTACTTGTATTTGCTATATAACCATGCAATCTATCATATTTACCGCTGTCCACCACTGGTTACGCTCAACCTATGCACAAATCGCTATAGTCTTGTTTTCCTTTGATCTAGCATCCACCTCAGTGCATTTGTTGGTCATGATATGTTCCAAAGTAATCTATTCACTTATCCAAAATAATTTCCCACATATCACTAAGGAATATTTGGAACACAAGCCATTTGTGTAACCCCTCTTCCCATCCTAGCTATCCCAACCACCACTATATTTGTCATGTGATCTTCTATAACAAGAGATAAATCTTGTTATCAATGTCATATCATGTTATCCATTATTCAATCTATGTCCCCCAATGGTGCCTATTAGCCTACTACCAACTAGCAAATTTGTTTCGTCCTAAGTGCATCTCTGATTGACATGCCCTCTTCATGTGACATGCCCTTACACGTTGCATGCATATTCTCTATATTTTGGTCATCATTTAAATCATACAGGCAGAACCATGAGCTATATTTTAGTTAATCCTATCAAACCACATCACTCCACCATGATCTTGTGACCACTAAACATATTTCTCCTTTTCAAATCGTGTTTTGTCAAGTCCCATAAACTACATCCTCACCACAAATAAACGTCTATCCTTACTATCAACCTTGATATGTCACTCCAGCTTAGTGATGGAAACATCATATCACTAATTATCATATATTCCTAGAAGAATGCCACATGATGTATATCAATTCAATATTATTCTCCAATGCTGTCTATTCCAGTTTCTCTACCACACACCATAATATATATCATGATCTCCAAAGCCAAACCTTGTGTTTAGAACCTAATACATATCCAATCCTTTTTGTTATGTTAAACATATTCTAGTCCAAATCCATCTTTCTCATCTAATCCAAACCTTGCCACAAATACTTCAACTCTCGCATCTTTTAATTTTAGTTCTTGTTTTGTTTAGTTTTCGCGCTCACACGATTATAGAATAAGCCATATGTTTTCAAAACCTTTGTAATTTATTTTTATAATGCTTGATGTATTATTTCTAGGTTTGAATGTGAAGCTTGTGTTGGTTGTTGCGATCGATAGAAAAGAAGCTATACGAGAAAGATACAGAAGAGAAGTCGGAAGGTTTGGATAGCAAGCTTTTGGAGGCAAGTATAACCTATGGTTTTCCTTGTTACCTAGCAACTATTAAACAATACATTTATGTGCATGTGTCTAATCTTGTGAGCCCTAGCTACATATATACCCGTTTAGGTTTTATCGACCAATCACCTTGTTACCTATGGGGGGTTTTATGCATATTAGAGTTACTAGCTTCTATGCTCAACAATGCTATTATGGAATCTTGACTTAAGAATTATGAAATGTTGGATAAAATATGTTTTTATCAACAAAGCTCAAAGGGCACTGGAGTATGGGTTTTTGTACTCTAGTTGCCCTCCGTTAGGACTTCCATTGAAAGTTGACCTCCCAGGAAACCCGTACATCCACGAGAATCAATGGGCTCTGATCTTAGCCAAGTAACTAGATTTTCTCTATCTTGTTAGTGGTTACCGAAAGGCGCAAGAGGGGGAGCCTGGGTTTTAGAATGGGTTCCGAGCCTGTCAAGATGTGTGCTGGGCTGCGGTCACATGGTGTGCCATTCTTGAAGGGGGCCTCCATTCGCCTTGCTGCTTGAAACCTCGCGGCTACTAACGTGTTAGGGTGACTAGTGAAAAGCTTTGCAGTGTTACCCTGCTCACTCACCTCGGCAGTGTTATGGGGTCGACGGGCCCCGAGCATATGGGTATATACGACTCGGGGTTAAAGCTGTACAAATTCTGCAGAATTCTTCGAATCTGATATATCAGCCGTGCTCACGGTCACGAGCAGCCTGGAATCCTTTTTGTATCAGTTGATACCTGTGAAAGTGTTGAGGAGTTTTGTTAAAATGATGCTCAAAGATAAACTTGTTTTACTTGGGAGATGGGTTATTCATTAAAATAGTAAAGTAGACTTTAAATAAAACTTGACCAACTAAAAGCAACTGCTATAAGCCTGTGTCAACCTTATGAGCCCTGCATCCCCCATAATTATACTTGCTGAGCATGGTGAGCTGACGCTTGTGGTTGTCACCAATAAAAATCCCGGATGGGTACCAGATGGTGGTTCAAGTAAGGTGCTTTCATGAGCTATTCCAAAAGTACTAGGCGAGTGCTCCCCCAGTCAACCGTCCCTGTGGAGTATGGTGACCCGAAGATAGAAGACGAAGAATAGTTTCCGCTGTGCTATGAAATATTTGTAAGTCTTAATGTAATTATGTTTCGCAATGTAATAAAGCATTGCTTATGATATTTATCATATTTGTCGCTATATGTGTTGTGTGGACATACTGGGCACACATATAGTTAACGCTTGGTATTCTTCGGAAAACCGGGTGTTACACCTCATTAGATGATGCTCCTTATGATGTTTTCTGAGTTGATTATGCTATAAATGAAGATGTGTAATATGGCGTAGACTGTAGACTTTGTATTTAGTTATTACATAGGTTTCCTTTACTTTAGCCGAATCTCGAGATTGTCTTACTATATTAGTGAGTCTGTATATTCTATCTCTGGAATACCATTTACTTCATTTACTCAGTTATCATTTATCATAGTATTATTGACTTATTACCGCTAAACCATTAGAGTAATTGGTTATCGTAGGTTTGCACATTTATTATTAAAGTTAATTATCTTTTCAATCACTGTAGTAGATTACGCGAATGAGTAGAATGTCTATTTATCCTTTTGGCATAAAACAAATTAACGATACTCGGAATACTTACCGGATGAAGTGCTACAATGGGAGAATTATCTGTGCGCTTGCGGATATATTCTATAGTATTATTTTTAGGTGGCAAGTGTAGATTATTTTACCAATGCTTTTTTTTGCATCATGTTAGAGATGACAACTTAACGTGAAGTGATGTTAAAAATACCAACAAACATTTCTGGCGCCGTTGCCGGGGATGGTAATTATATTCATTAGGATAATTTATTGGAATTCGTTGATTTTAATTGCCAGGATATTTTTATTCTATAATTTCATATAGGGGAGTTTTTCACAGATAATATTATAGAAAAGAGTAAAAAATAACTATAGACATAAATATTTATAAATAGACCATAACCTTTTGTTTTAGCAGACTTACCCATGTTTTGTCTATGTTTAAATATTTTATATAGGGTAAGTGCAGGATTGGTTGTAGTACTTTAATTCTTATCAATCAGGAACAAACATAGGAAGAAGGGTCTTACATTATTTGTGAAGCCATGGCTGAGAAAACTCTGTGTGAATTCTTTGCTCCAAGCACTGAGAATATTCGCGTTGGGCCAACTTTTAACCTTGGAGATCATGATTACGAGATCAAGCCAAACTTCATCAAAATTGTGCAAGCTATCACATTTAGTGGAAAGAAGGATGAAGATGAAATGTCCATCTGCAGAATTTTCTGGAGATTGGCAACACCATCGACATTAAAGGCATTCCTCAAGACGTCGTGCTACTTCGTTTATTTTCGTTCTCACTGGAGGGAAGAGCGAAGCAGTAGTTTTATCAGAATAAAGATCAAGTCAAGACATGGGGAGAATGTTCAAAAGTTTTCCTAGAAAAGTTTTTCCCAGTGAGCAGAACCAATGCTTTACGGGGAAAGATTTCAGAATTTTGTCAGCAGAAAGGTGAACCTATTCCAGAAGCCTAGGAACATTTTGAAAATTACATATCAGATTGTCCTTATGATGGAATGGAAAAATGGTTGGTCATGCAAACATTTTATCATGGACTAACTCAAAGGTCACGTGAGCAACTGGATGCCACTGCTGAAGGATCATTTATGTCACTCACCCCTAAAAGAGCTGAAGATATTATGGCAGAGCTAGCAGAAAATCAGAGATGGACATACAACACTCAGACATGGCATAAGAGTGAAGAAATTCCAGAAGAAGTGTGTGCACTGTCAACCACTGTTGAACTGGTTAGAGCAAAGAGCTAATTATAAAAGAGATCGTCAAGCTATTCAAGATGCATTCAATTCCCAGAATCAATGTGGAGAATATTTAGGAGTTGAGTTTACTGATTCCCCAAAAGATATTAGTACAGTCATCAAGTCCACTTCTCAGAAGTAAGGATGGACTCAACCTCGGTCAACCAGTCAAGGTAAGTACCAGGGCAATTATAATTTTTCAAAACAGAGACAACCACCCTTAAGAGAATTAATATTAGAACAAGCTAGAATTAATGAAAGTATTTATAAGAAGCTTGCTTTTAATGACAAAGTTTTAGAAGGAATTAATTCTAAGTTAGATAATTTCTCTTCTGCTGTTAAAGATCAAATATTATTTAATAAAAAGATAGAATTACAAATTGCACAATTGTCTTCTACTTTGTTTACCACTAACCATGAACAAGTAAAAGGAATATCTACTAGAGGAGGTAAGTCTATACGTGATCCACCTTACCCAAAAGGGGCACGTAGACCACCACATTTAGTACAGGTAAAAGAAGAAATTGACAAGGACAACAGAGAAGAAGTCGTACCACTTTCACCATCAGAAGTTACACCACCAGTTGAACCACAAGATCAAGAATTAACTCAAGATTTTCATGACACAACCCTCCTACCGTTTCCACACAGAAAGAGAAGAGTTAAAATGGATGATCAATTTGGTAAGTGTTGGTGGTCCTTATGGATAAATTTTATACCACCAACTTAGACTAAAAAGAGGATTAACAATCATATTCTAGCACATATGCCTTTACTACTAACAAGTTCCACTTGTACCCCTGGCATTCATGTTTTACAGGTTTTATGGCATAACAAGTGGAAATACGCATCAACATGGAGAAAGCGCAAAGTCAAATGACGAATCCGACAAATGCGCAAACAAAGAATACTAAAGAAGCCCACCTTTAAAGCGTAATTGGATCCATCCGCAACCACGGGAGAGGCCCAGACCCAGGGAGCAACCGACCACCCGATGGCGGTGGCCAGATGGCGCTCCCCAGGGACCGACCGCACCCCAGGTGGGGCCTCTCGGGCCCATCTTTGGAGGCGGTGCTGATGGCGGTTTGCTGTTGGCGGTTTCACCTCCTTCCAAGTTTAGATGCGCCAAACCGTCATAGTTCCACTATAAACAGATGGTGCTCCATCCCCTTCAACACACACATCATTTGAAGTCATCTACCTCACACCTCTCACTTGTATCTTTAGAGTAGTATTAGTAGTTTGTGAGCAAGGCAAGAGCTATCAAGGAGAGCTTGTCTCCTTGGAAGAAAAGGATCATCTTGGTATGAATACAATTCAGTCTTCTTCCATGAGTAAGTTCTTATCATACTTATATGATTATGCATATGAACTAGAGTTTAGTTATGATCCTGTTATGAGCATAGTATATGAGCTAGAACATAGTTTATGTATCATGTTCTTGACTCGTTCATCATCGTTCTTCATTGTTCATCGAATTAGTATGAATAGAGGAAGAACTACGAATGAGGTGATGGTTCGTCGTGCTGTCATGGTTGCTCTTAACCTAGCCTGTCAATCCGAAGGGTTGGGGTCCACGGGGGTTAGGAGTTGTTTCCAAGTATGCAAGCATAGAGCTTGGGTATGCGAAGATCAGCGGATATGTCAGTATCCCACGGGCAGAGGGGTAGGTGGACAGGTGGTGACAGCCCTGTCCATCCCTAGCATTCCCCCACGTTCGGATATTGAGTAGGAGTTCGTAAAGTTTCTATCGGCTGGCAGACCAGCTGCGGGGATCTCCCTATCACCCCAGACTTAGTCCTGATACTAGAACTACTAATTAGATGATTTGCTAACAGTTCTTTGCATAATTATTTATGACCAATGCCTGCTCAGTTAGATATATTCTTTTATTCTTTATTTTCCTTTTATCCTTGAGGTTGATCCATATGTGTGTCCACTATCTTGAAATCAGGTTTTATTCCTGTTTACTCTATGCCTATCATTGCACTCAATAAGTGATCATGTTTACACCATGCTTGATGCATATTGCCCTCCTACGGGAAATTATAAATACGACACCCTACTCACGGGTTGAAATGCTACAATGATAGTTCTGTGAGCTTACAGAGTAATCTTATTTCTTACTGAGTTATCGATTGGTGTACCTAAGTACCATTGCTTAAGGATTGTAATTCTTGTGCACCCCACGGCGCCGTGTCACAGTTTTGCATATCGTAAGTAATGATGGTTAGGAAGGCCAATCTGGCACTTCTAACTGCTATTACCAGACTGCATTACCTAGGCCGGCGCCATTAAGTGCCAAGGGTTACCTTTTGGAAGTAATGGTGGTTGGGAATGTCAACTTACGTTTCTAGTATTATTATTAAGGACGGACTTATAGTCTATCTTTAGTAGTGATGATAAGAAACGCCAACAAGCTATTTTTGGCGCCGTTGCCAGGGATGGACTTTTAGTCTATCTTTTGTAACGACTGTTAAGAAATGCCAACAGTAAGTTTGTAGAGGTAATTCAGAAATTATATATCAATATTCCGTTGTTAGATGCCATGCAGGTACCTACATACGCAAGTATCTTCGAACCATCCTCAACAACAAAGGACCTACTACCTTCTATTGAAGTTGTCAATCTAACGGATGAGTGTAGTGAGGTAATTCTGAGTTCTTCTCCTGCTAAGAAGAAGGATCCAGGGTGTCCCACTATTGATTGCTCAATCGGAGTCCAGATATTCGAGAATGCTTTATGTGATCTTGGAGCAAGTGTCAGCGTCATGCCCAAGACAGTCTTCGACAAACTATTCTACGCTCAAGCTAACTTCGATGTGTCTGCAACTTGCTGACCAATCGGTCCGCTATCCCGCAGGAATCGCAGAAAATATTCCAGGTAAAAATCCGCAACTTTTTCGTTCCTGTAGATTTTGTAGTACTTGACATGCAGGAAGAGAGGAAGATACCCCTCATCTTCGGGCGACCATTCCTAAACACTGCAAATGCAACCATCAACGTCAGAGCTGGAGAAATGACATTCACCATCAATGGGCAAGAAGAGCGGTTTGCATTCAAGCCAAGACTGGAACAATGTCAAACTTTGAAGTGTCATGAAGGACAAGATGCAACAACATCTCTGACACCGGAGATAAAGTCATGAAGAATAATTCAACTGGAAAAGTCCGGGTCGGCGGACTTAAAAACCCAGAACCTTCGTCGGGAGGTAAATCAGTAATTATCGGTAATTTAATTCTTGCATTAAAATTTGCACATTTACTTTCCCATAAATTGCATTATTAAAAAGAAATAAAAATAAGCATAACATGATTAAAGGCTTAAGCCCCATGTGACTACTACTAACAGAGCGTTAAACCCCCATCAGTGAAATTTACTGTGGTGACAGAAAATTATAAAAAGACCATCATTAGAATTCTAATTTTTCGTAGATTCATAAAAGTAATTTAGTTTTTCATTCTTATGTCATTATATGGTATAAATACAAAAGACATATGGGACCCACAAACATCACATCAAGTCACCTCAAGTCTTATCACCACCTTTAACTACCATCCAAATTTCATTCATTCATTCATGTACTACCCTCCATTCACTCTTTTCACTTCTGCCACCAGAGAGAGCACTCACGCACATGCATTTGGAAAGAGCTATAGGCAGGGTCGACATATTTCAAAGTGGAGGGCCAGAAGACACAAGGTGGGGCCAGTCGGCCCCACTACCACGCAGGCCGGCGCCCCTCTCCCTCTTCTCTGCCTCTCATTTCTCTCACTCACTCATTGCCTCACTTGCACACCAGGGAGCACCAAACCACTCTGCTCTGCCACTCGAGATTTCCAACTCTCACAAATCCTCCATTTAATCCAATTTTAAGCAAGGAAAGGAAGGAGAGAAGGAGATTAGCGAAAGCACCTAGTAGAGAGATTGCCACTTCGATTTCTTCTCTTCACTTGTTCTTAGCTTGTTCTTATTTTGTTCTTGTGTTCTTGTTTGTTCTTGCCGTGTTCTTCGTGTTTTTCATTTTACAGGCAAGATGAGCAATGGAATGAAAGGTGCCATCCGATCCCTTGGAAGAGCATTTTCACGCCTCACAACACGAAGTCAATCATCGTCACAAGTGCCATCGTTCGTCAGCTCCGACATGGATGTCGATCCTCCTTCAACCTTTATGTATGACAACCCTTCATCCTCTTCTCAACGGGAAGAGAGGTATGAGCTCACAAGCATCACTCAAATTTCATTACCAACTAGAACACAGAGGGAAATATTAAATGTGGTTAAGAATAAGGAATTTACGCATACGCCAATTTTTGATGCCACCCTGCTCCATGAAATTGGAATGGATTCCGAGTTTGAGCTTATATTTAGAAATGTTGGATGGGAAGGTGCATGGCAAGTTGCTGAGCTGGGTAGCAAGTTACTCATGATAGAACTTATTAGCACCCTGGACTTTAATGATGATGAGGTCCATTTTAAAATGTTTAATAAACCCTTCACCCTCTTATGGTAAACCCTTAGTTTAGCACTAAGATTTCTAATCAGTGTGTGGTTAGTGTGATGAAATCTCTCCAAGACTTTAATAAAGATGATTTTTGAGAGAGCATCACTGCAAAAAAAATAGAAAGAAAACAAAAATATACTACTAAAGAAGTCCATCACCCCACACTGAGGTTCATGCTTAAATGGTTAGCTTTTATATTTTTTCCTAGAGAGGAATTAAATACTATTAAACAAGATGAGTTACATTTATTATATATCATAATAAAAAAGAGGAAAGTGTCACCTACAAAATGATGTTGAATTACGGGAGAACTGTCCCTTCCATGAGAAAATGCAGTATTTCTTTTACTTTCCTGGATTACACGATTAGCTACCGAGGTAGGTTTATTATAGAATGTTACAATTGTTTTTATTTCTGATGCCCGTAGAATTTTTGGTTATGATTTTTTCTTTCGTGCTCACATGCTCCAACGCTGAAATAATAAAATAGTTATAATTTATAAAAACTATGCAAATGAGTACGAACTGCAGGACAAGGAGTTAGGAATTTATTCTGTTCAGAACTTTATTTTTCTAGCTAGTGGAGCTAATATTGGCAGTGTCCGTCCACACGCATCAGCAGGGCGCCGAGAACTGATTACACTGGAGTGACCCAACACCATCTGGGCCAGCTTATTTCCACTTTATTAATTTTGGTGAGCAGGGATCGTCACAGGAGCCACGCCAGCAGTGGACCATCCATGCAGGATGGGAGGACCAGCCCACATTTTAGCAAGGAGAGTCTTCGTCCGCAGCAGCAGGAGGTTGGGAAGCATTCCCCACAGAGGAGCCGGACAACACGGCCAATGATTTTCAGAGAGGCCAAGCATCTTTTTCTGTGCGCGGGAACACGGACTTCACCATTGGTGCCACCGGCCGCCTGAGCAGCACATTGAGGCTCCTGCTAATGATTTTCCAGTTTTTTCTATGCGCCTCACTAACATTGAGCAAGGACAGAACACGATAAGCGACACACTGCACCAGCACGAGCAGTGGCAGCACCGCACGACACAGAGCGGACTGGGGTATTTGATACATCCAAAGTTCAAAAAGGCAGCGCCTAGGCTCGACTAGGCTCTAGTCGGAGGGTGTCCTCCTCGCCTATGGGGCTAGGCAGAACTCTAGGCGGCGGTGGCTCGTCGGCGGTGCCAGTGGGGGTGGAGGAGCGCCTAGCGGAGGTCGCCGGTGGGGAGGAGGAGCCGCGCGTGGCGGCGGGAGCTCCCGTGGGCTTGTGCGGGGCGGCGGAGGGTGCGGGCGCGGGTGGCGGCGGGAGCAGGTGCGGGCAGCGACGGGCGCTCGCGCAGGCGCAGGTGGCGGCGGGATGAGAGGAGGAGGCAGGGAAGAGGATAAGGTGGGGAGGAGGGCTATTGAACTGTTGGGCTGCTTTGATGGGCTTCCTTTTCAACTTAAGGCCCACCAGTCCTCTGTTTTTCTTTTCTTTTAGACATATTTATGATGTATATGATAAGGTACATGTCCATATATTGCACCGCCTAGAAAAACACCTTGAAACGTCTAATCCTGTCTAGGCGCGCCTAGGCTCTAGGCGGTGGGTCACCGCCTAGAGACCGCCTAGCGTCTTTTTGAACTTTGGATACATCAGATGGGATTTCCGCTGCCGCCTTCACCACAGTACTGAGCGCGGCAACATTTAGCTTGGGGGAGATCCCCGCTAGGTGAGCACCCCTCACCTTTGTATATATTCTACCATTTATTTCAGTATTTATTTCAGTCTTTAATTCTGTCAATTTTAATATTACTAAATAATAATAATAATAATAATAATAATAATAATAATAATAATAATAATAATAATAATAATAATAATAATAATAATAATAATAAAAACAAGAATATCAAATAAAAATTTATTTACCGCTTTCTTTAGTCACTGCTTTTAATTCTTGCTTGATAAAAAAATGAAAATCCAAAAATAGAGTATGTAAATAAGTTTGCTTTAAATTCCACATTAAATTTGTCTTTAGAGTAAGTAGAACTTGAAGTTAGAGAAAAATCAAAAAGATGATTAAATTGCTTAAATATAATTTCCTGCAAATGCTTAGTATTTAAATTTAAATTCTCCTACGAATTGCATGGAGTTTATCTACCGCGAAAATTTATTCTGAAACTTGATATCTGTGGGTAGCATTAGTTTTGGATTAAATCTAAGTAATTGACGGATACGATATAAGAAGGTTTGAGTTGCTATTTATTTCATTCTGAGTGATACCTAAGCTCCAGACATTTCAAAAGTCAAAATCAAAATAAATATAATAATAATTTGTTCTGCTAATATGATTTAACTAGACTATTCTGTTATGCATTCATGATTGAATTCACATGCACAAAAAGTTATTGCTCTATGCAAATATCTCTCTTAGAAGTCCAAAAGAGAGTGTGGGTTATAAAATTGAAAGATGCCATACCAAAAAAGTATGAGCCTAAAATATGCCATATCAAAAAGGTATGTGCCAAATAAAAGAAAGAGAGCAAAATAATGGGTGCAAAGACACCCGTCTGAGAGAAAAAATGGGTACAAAAAGTATCCGCTGGGGAGATAGCCCACACTCTTCAGAAAGACAGAAAAGGGAGGATAATGCATAGGAGCCCAAAAATAAAATTTTATCACACTCGCACATTCAGTCATGGTGTATAGCTTAGTAGTCCTCTGCAATCTTATTAGTAGACTCTCACTATTTTCTAAATAAAAATTATATACTTATTAAAAAACCTCTGGAGCAATGGTTGAAACAAAGGATGAAAGACATAGTGCTTGCTTAATTATTCTATCTTTCAATTACACAAGATTTAGTTCAAAAGCCCCACGGTTGAAAAGAGTAGGAATAAGTTTGAAAGGTGGACTAATGAATGTCAATCCGGAGAAGAATTTCTGTTTAAATATTTGAGTACTTATTGGAAGTTATACATATTGATAAAACCCTGAATAAATTATTTCAAGTCAGCTTTGCTAAGGGACTAGCAACGACTTAACTTGGAGGTATTGTTGACTGGTCGTTAAGTACCAATTTTATACCGTCAACTAATACTTAGAAAGGGGCAATAATAGAAACATATGGGTTATTACTGACAAATTCCACGAGTTTTGGTGAATTATCTATTTTTCAGTGAATTATCCAGAAAAGCTTAAAAGAAAGATTAAAGTGCATAATTATCACTAAACTTAATCGCGAAGGCAACAAACGCCATCGGCAAGATAGAAGCGTCTAGAAGGCACCCGAAAGCAACCGGGGCCCCACCTTTCAGGTGGTGGGGCCGGCCGGCGCCAAGGGGGGGCCGGGTGGCGCCCTCCTAGGTTTTCTGGCCGCCGTCTTCTGGAGTCTTCCGCAACCACCTCCGAGGAGTCATTTCAGTCCTATGTTAAGTCGGTTTGATCCAACGGCGCACGTTCACCCCTCCGGGCTATAAATAAAGGGGCAGACCCCCTCCCTGAGACACCAATTTATTCCTCCTGCTTCATTTGTCAAGAGTAGATAGAAGTTAGGGTTTCCAGAGATTAGAAGTAGAGCTCTAATTCTTCAAAGTTCATTAGTTTAGGCGTCTAGTAAGGTTCAAGTAGAGTTGGGCGCTACGCTCGGGATTCCAGATCTGTTCGTCTGGAGATCGGTAATTTTACATTGTATCTCATTATGACTTTGCTCTATTTTAATATATTGCTACGTATTAATTTGTTAGTTTATTTTAGTTGCATATTTGATATAGTTGTGATTGGTGATGATTATTGTCATATGATCGTAAAGCGCTAAGTTCAGTACTCGAGTGAGTTAGGTGGTATGTATTATGTAGACATGGTGTCTAGATATATTACGTACCTACGGAGGCACCCTGACGTGCCGGGTCAGTGTGGTAGTCCGTGTAGGTGACAGCTGCGTTGGTTCTTCTGTAGTCCAACCCCCGTACGTAGGACGAGCAGAGCGCGGTCAGCGAAGGAGGTGACCCTTTTGTTTTAATATCTTCATTAGATGATGCTTCCTTATGATGTTTTCTGAGTTGATTATGCTATAAATGTAGATGTATAATATAGTGTAGGCTGTAGACTTTGTATTTAGTAATTACATAGGTTTCCTTTATTTGAGCCGAATCTCGAGATTATCCTACTACATTAGTGAGTCTCTATATTCTATCTCTGAAATACCATTTACTTCATTTACTCAGTTATCATTTATCATAGTATTATTGACTTATTACCGCTAAGCATTAGAGTAATTGGTTATCGTAGGTTTGAATATTTATTATTAAAGTTAATTATCTTTTTAATCACTGTATTAGATTACCCTAATGAGTTAGAATGTCTATTTATCCTTTTGGTTTAAAACAAATTAATGATACTCAGAATATTTACCAGGTGAAGTGTTATAATAGGAGAATTATCTGTGCGCTTGCGGATATATTCTATAGTATTATTTTTAGGTGGCAAGTGTAGATTACTTTACCAATGGTTTTTTTTGGCATCATGTTAGGGATGACAACTTAACGTGAAGTGATGTTAAAAATATCAAACAACCAACTTACGAGCATGGCACAATGTGGTGCTCATGATAGCGCAAGTTAATCTTACTAATCAGAGAGACCGTTTTGTACGGGGTTTACACCAGAATGGGTTTTTCTCAGTCTATTCCATGTATCGAGCTTTACTAAATACCCATGTCTTGCCATATAACAAAGGTATTTAGGAAATTGAAGTTACCTCTTAAAATTAAGATTTTTTTATGGTACTTATAGAAGGGAGTAGTTCTAACGAAAGATAATCTTGCCAAATGACGTTGGCAAGGTCAGTTCAAGTGTTCGTTCTGCTGCTCAGACGAGTCGATAGAGCACCTTTTCTTTGGCTGCCATGTTGCCAAATTTATGTGGAGATTAGTTCAAATCACTTTTAATCTGGATCCTCTAAATAATGTCCATAGTTTGTTTACAGGTTGGTTGCAACAGGTAAACAAACAATTGAGAGCCAAAGTACTACTAGGTGCTGCTGCAATATGCTGGGTTCTTTGGCTGACTCGTAATGATGTTGTATTTAATAAAACAACACTACCATCATATTTGCTGGTGTTATTCAGATGGACGTACTGAATCCGCTTTTGGTCCCTGCTTCAGAAGGAGGAGGCTCGTCATAAGTTGATGTTGGGATGCAGGACTCTTGAGACAGCTGCAATGGAAGTATTTGCTACACACGGCTGGAGATTTAGCAATAGAATTGTTATCTAGTTCCTGTTCCTTTTTCCTTTATTCGAACTATTCGAGTCAGTAATATTGCAAAACTTTGTGTTTGAGGTACATTAAGTTTCTTACTTCGAGTTGAGTTGAGCTTGTAATAATGAACAGTTATATGCATTGATCAATGCAGAAGGTAGGATATTAATATATTCTCTTTTCTAAAAAAAAAGTTAGTAAAATTTAGTCTAATAGTCACCGGCAACTCTGGTATCCACTCAGATAATTTTTATTACTAAGTGTGTCATTTTGGTCTATAAATATTTCATCCTAACCCATGAGGAATAAAATTGGTTGTCATAATCACCCAGGCATCTGGTCAGGTTATTTTTACTATCGATATTATCATTCGGGCTTATTAATAATTTTGTTTAGACATGTGAGCGGTAAAATTTCCTATGATAATCAACATGGCATCCGACATCCAGACGAGTTATTTTTCATTACTAATGGTTTCTTTTATGCCAATAAATAATTCTCTCTAAGTCTGTGAGAAGTAAGTTTCCCTGTGACAATGACGCCTTGGGTATCCGAACAAGGTAATTATTATTATAAAATAGTATCATTTGGGTCTATAAATAAATATGTATATACCTGTATGTAGTAAAAATTCGTTGTAAGAGTCGCTGATGTGTCTGGTAAACGGCCAGTCTATTTTTTATTACTAAGTATAATTTAGTCAGTAAATAATTCCATCTTGAAGCCGTGATCAATGGAGCTTAAAGAGGCAGAGAATCTACATAATTGTATTACTTCAAAATATCAAAGCTACTTTTTTGTCTCTCGCTCGTTTACTTTCTATATCAACAACGTTAGAGAATTTTGGCATTTAAGCCTAGTAATAATGATTCAATACTTCAAATGAATATTCCACAAAAAAGAATACTTGAAAAGAATCTACTCTTGGTGTGCACTAACCTCCACCGCTCAAAATGTTGTTTTTTCTTATAAAAATTATATATGGACTCTTCTAAAAAAAATGACGCATACAATTATGCTACAAATATGGATATGCCATTTAAAATATATAAATTTATAAGAGTAACAAGTTTCCTTAATTAGTTTTCATGTACATTAATATTATTTTATATATTTTTTGGTGTCATTAGTAACTTTTATATATAAATGGAACCGAATAATAAACACCCACTATGATTATGAGAAATAAAGTAAAGATAGGCCAAAAACTTGAATATAAATAATCCAATATGTCATTATGATAGATATTCTTACCTGAACACATTAAAATTTACATCTAAATTATATCTTCCACAATTATAAAAACCTAAAAATCAGTTAGATGCACTTCCAAATTTCTTTTTATGCTATTTTTCTATAACGATAGATGTGTGCAATTTTTTAGAAAATAAAATAGTTCCAGCTTGAGTCTACGATGATTGGTTGTTGCTTCTTTTTTATTAAATCTTTTTTATTCATGTATCTTTTATTTTAGCACATCCTGTAAGGATTAAATGTGATGACTTAGTTGGAGGCCTCCAACTATAGTAGTATGAAAACTTGATGGGAACATTATATCGTCCAACATGGGCACAATTCTTAATATATAGACAATCTTCCCAGAACGTATTCAACATATGTTGGAAATAATAGCAATTTAGCGATGAACAAATTAATTCCGACAATGAAAAAAGGACCAACAGCAAGTAAAACATATTTGAGATCTAACACTAGCACTACGATCTGAGACAAATTCACGCCATCTAGTGCTAACAATAGAAAGGATGCGAGAACGAACAACAGAGAGAGTGGACAACCTTACAGTGGAGTTGTCGGCGCTAATAGCGCATAAGAAGACGAAGCAGACCGTCGATGGAGATCGGCGAACACCGGACGTAGAGGGAAGAAGACATCCAGCGAGTAGTCGCGACGGCGCCTCGCAAAACCTGATACGCCCCCTACCCCGTGCAGGGACACGAGAGGACGTCGGCTTCGGTGCCTGCTCTCCCGGCGTCGATGGCACGTCGACGGCGGGATGGGGAAGACGGCGGCAACGCAGCAATGTGGAACGGGAGAGATGAATTCTCAGAGTACTGAGGACGACGTCTCGCCCTTTATTTATACACGCGCACGCGTCGCAGCAAATAGAAAACCGATTAGCCGCTCAATCACAGTCATTATTATAATTAACCTGCCATTTGTGTAATTACCATAATACGAGAATAATTGCTTACCAAATAGGCCAGCACAATTTTCTCCATGCATGCAAAAATTTCGAGTGGCAAAATGAAGCCGCGCACCCACAAGGGTTGGAGCGGAAACTCGCCGGACCATTCACGCGCATGTCGTACGTGCGCGCCCATTAGCCCCGCCCCGCCCCGCCCGGCCCGGCGAGGCGAGGCGAGCGAGCGCGCGCGTGTGTTTCTTCCTTTTCCCTCTCTCACATAACTTCAACTAGATGGAGATAGCCCACACTTTTAAGTTGGTTTCACTCTATTTAGACTAGAAAGGTGGGACTAAAGTCCCCCACCATGTCACATATGCATGCATGTGTGAGTGGACCTTTGGGATTTCTATGGAGATATTTGGGCCATAGCCCTAATCTTCTAACAATCCCCAACCATATCCCAAGGGCACGCGAGTCATACTCCCTGTACTACAGGACTGTTAATATACTAGCTATTCAGTGGAGACCGGTTAAGGTTGAAAATCCACCTAGAACAACAAGATAGACCCACCCACAACTGCACAATGGACTAGTCCTTGAATTGGCAGTTTGGTGTGAATAAGCTTCTCTTGAAGTCTTGACTGATATTAGGCTGCCATAGCCAACCCCGCGAGTGGAGCGTATAAGTCATACTCCTATCTCACTTCATGAGCTTCTTAAAGAATTCCCAATTCTTATAAACTGCGACTAACAGTTGGGCTCACATAGGTGTGTTCTTACAGGGATACTCTGTCAGACAGTATCTCGCTATAAAGCCTCAGAACACATTAAGACAAAGTCAATCTGCCTTACAGAAATGAGAGTACTGCATCTCTAGTGGAGTGGGTTAAAATAGAATTGTACTCTCCCGTCAACCAACAGCTTGTTCTTCCCATATCCTAATTCACGGGATCTCCGATCACATAGGCTGGGTTACTACTGAGGTTAACTCACTTGGGGTCTTAATCCCATCTCCTTCGATGCATTTTCAATTACGGTACGTGATAGTCCCTTCGTAAAGGGATCTGCCAGGTTCTTAGCTGTCTGGATATAATCCACAGCTATTACTCCGGAGCTCCTCAATTTCCTGACAGACTTCAATCTACGCTTTACATGTTTACTGGACTTCGCATTATCCCGGCTACTCTTCACTTTTGTGATCACTGTTTGATTATCACAATTAATGAGAATAGCAGGAATTGGTTTCTCAACCACTGGTAAGTCCATCAATAGTTCTCATAACCATTCAACTTCAGTAGAAGCTGTATCCAGAGCTGTAAGCTCTGCCTCCATTGTAGACTTTGTAAGTATTATCTGCTTACAGGACCTCCAAGAGACAGCACCACCACCCAAAGTGAATATGTATCCACTGGTGGCCTTAAGCTCATCAGCTTCTGTAATCCAATTTGAATCACTATATCCTTCGAGTACCCCCGGGTACCCAGAATAGTGAATTGCATAACTCAATGTACCATTTAGATAGCGCATTACTCGATCAGTACCACGCCAATGATCAGTTCCTGGATTAGAAGGAAATCTGCTCAACTTGCTAACAGCAAATGAGATATCAGGGCGGGTCGCGCTAGCTAGGTACATCAGAGAGCCAATTATTTGGGAGTATCTCAAATGATCCTTACCTAACCTCTTATTTTTTCGAAGTATTAGGCTAGGATCATAAGGTGTTGGGCAAGGTTTGCTGTCCATATAGCCAGAACGGCTCAATACCTTTTCCACATAATGAGACTGCAAAAGAGTAATCCCATTCTCACATTTATTAAGTTTAATATTGAGAATCACATCTGCTTCCCCCAAATCTTTCATGTCAAAATTTTGGGATAAGAATGACTTAACATCATTAATCTCATCGATACTTGTCCCAAAAATCAGTGTGTCGTCAATATACAAGCACAGGATTACTCCTTTGCCCCCACCATAATGGTAGTACACGCAAGTTTCGGCTTCATTTACTGCAAACCCAGCAGAGGTCAAAGTCTTATCAAACTTCTCATGCCACTGCTTGGGTGCCTGCTTTAAGCCGTAACAGATTTTAGTAACCTGCACACCTTGCCCTCTTGTCCTTGTGCTATAAATCCATCAGGCTGATCCATATAAATTTCTTCCTCTAGCTCTCCATTAAGGAAAGCCTTCTTCACGTCCATCTGATGAACAAGAAGACCATGGGTAGCAACCAAGGATAATAGCACTCGGATTGTAGTTAATCTGGCAACCGGTGAGTAGGTATCAAAATAATCCTCGCCTTCCTTTTGTGTATAACCTCTAGCAACAAGCCTGGCCTTGTACTTTTCAATAGTACCATCAAGCCTAAGCTTCTTCTTAAATACCCATTTACAGCCAATCGGTTTGCAACCCACATGTCTATCTATTACTTCCCATGTACCATTTGCAGTAATTGAGTCCATTTCACTTCGGACGGTATCTTTCTAATATTCCGCATCGGGTGATGCATATGCTTCTACAATGGTAGTGGGAGTATCATCCACGAGATATACAGTAAAATCTTCACCAAAGGATTTTGCAACCCTTTGTTTCTTACTCCGTCTAGGAGCTACAACACTGTCATCCTCTTCGTTACCATGTGGAGTTATAATTGGTTCAACAATGGGCATTGGTTCAGGAACTAATTCATTTGATGAGCTGGGCAAACAGTAAAAATCTTTCATCGGGAATATATTTTCAAAGAATGTAACATTACGTGACTCCAAAAGTAAATCAACTAAAATATCAGGCATTTTTTGATTTTATCACTAAGAATTTATACGCTGTGCTGTGGTGCGCGTATCCTAAAAGGATACAATCAACTGTCTTTGGTCCGAGCTTGCGCTTCTTATTAATTGGTACACTAAACAATGCCAAACAGCCCCAAGTGCGCATGTAGTGGAGAGATGGTTTCCTCCCTTTCCATCCTTCGTACGGAGTCACATCACTATTTTTAGTAGGAACTCTATTTAGAACGTGACATGCTGTCAAAACAGCCTCCCCCTACCATGCCTTAGCCATATCGGATGTTCCTAACATGGCGTTCACCAAGTCCATTAACGTCCGGTTCTTTCTTTCGGCAACCCCATTAGATTGAGGCGAATATGGAGGTGTCCGTTCATGAATTATTCCATTCTCCGCACAGAAAAGATCAAATTCATTGGAGAAATATTCCCCACCGCGATCAGACCTAACACATTTGATTTTCTTTTCCAACTGATTCTCTATCTCAGTTTTATAAGTCTTAAAACATTCTAGCGTCTCATCTTTAGTTTTTAGAAGAAACAAATAACAATATTTTGTAGCATCATCAATTAAAGTCATGAAATATCTTTTTCCTTCTTTTGTCAACACACCATTCATTTCACAAATATCAGAATGTATGAGCTCTAATAATATCGTGCACCTCTCGTCTACAGCCTTATGTGGCTTACGAGGTTGCCTTACTTGCACACATGCTTGACACTTAGAGCCTTTGACAGTGGAAAAATTCAAAATTAAACTCATACTGGATAGACGCGACATACAACCAAAATTAATGTGACACAAACGTGAATGCCATATATCAGCCACCGAGTTGTTTGAATCACACACATGGTTCACAACTTTATTACAGAAATCGGAGAGTGAAAAGCGGAACAAGCCTCTGCTATCATAGCCTTTGCCAATGAATTGGCCATATCTCGAAATGACTACTTTATTCGACTCGAACACCAGCTTGAACCCATCTCCACATAAGAGGGATCCACTAACGAGGTTCTTCTTTATTGAGGGGGCATGCTGCACGTTCTTCAGCCGTACGATCTTTCCCGAAGTAAACTTCAGATCGACTGAACCAACACCAAGAACAGTGGCATGCGACCCGTTCCGTATCATGACGGTTGAACCTCGGATGTCCTGGTAAGATGAAAACATAGAGATATCAGTACAAACATGAATATTGGCTCATGTATCTATCCACCAATCATTAGATTGACATACAGAAAATACGCTAGTAAAGAATTACCGTACCCAGATCTGTTAGGATCGCCAATAGTCACGTTGGCAGATTTCTGCCCTTGCTGATTCTTCTTGCCTTTGTGGTTCTTGCACTTCTTGGCGAAGTGTCCAGTCTCATCGCAAACGAAGCACACAACTTCATCCATGTTCATCTTCTTCTTCTTGAACTGAGTAGTCTGAACAGCCTTTTGCTTGTTCTTGCCAGCGTGCTACATCACATTAGCGCTGAACTGCCCTTCAGGTGCTTTTGGAGGAGCATCCTTTGCCCGAGCCTTCTCTTCAACATCAAGACCAGCCAACAAATCCTCAACGGAGATTTTCTGTCTTTTATGTTTCAGTGCCGTGGCAAAGTTCCTCTATGACCGAGGTAATTTAGCAATAATTCCACCAGCCATAAACTTATCAGGCAAAGCATGACCGAGCTGTTTAAGTTCCCTCACAATGGAACTCATGAGCCTGTTCCACGACCGAACGGTTTTCAACCATTTTGTAGTCGTGATACTTCTCCATCACGTACAGCTCGTGCCCAGCATCTGCAGCACCGAACTTGTGTTCGAGTGCCTCCCACAGTTCAGCGGCACTCTTGATGTTTATGTAAACATCACACAACTGGTCAGAGAGAACGCTAAGAACGCATCCGACGAAAATCGTCGTAGCCGCAGTAAACTCCTGTACCTCTTTCTCAGATCCGAGAGGTAGTGCGGGAGGATTACTCACGATCCCAAAACACGCCCATAGCCGTCAGCCACAACTGAGCCCTCGTCTGCCATCTCTTGAAATTCACACCAGTAAACTTCTCCGGTTTCATCGCATCAGAGTATCCCTTAGTCATCGCTAAATGCCTATCAGGTTTTTGGATTGTTGGAAATAATAGCAATTTAGCGATGCACAAATTAATTCCGACAATGATAAAAGGACCAAAAGCATGTAAAAGATATTTGAAATCTAACACTAGCACTACGATCTGAGAAAAATTCACGCCATCTAATGCTACCAACAGAAAGGATGTGAGAACGAACAAGAGAGAGGGAGCGGACATCCTTACAGTGGAGTTGTCGGCGCTAACAGCGCAAAAAAAAAGACGAAGCAGACCGTCGATGGAGATCGGCGAACACCGGGCGTAGAGGGAAGAAGACGTCCAGCGAGCAGTCGTGACGGCGCTTCCCAAAAACCTGATACGCCCCCTACCCCGTGCAGGGACACGAGAGGACGTCGACTTCGGGGCCTGCTCTCCCGGCGTCGATGGCACGTCGACGGCGGGATGGGGAAGACGGCGGAAGCGCAGCAATGTGGAATGGGAGAGATGAATTCTCAGAGTACTGAGGACGACGTCTCGCCCTTTATTTATATACGCGCATGCGTTACAGCAAATAGAAAACCGATTAGCCGTTCAATCACAGTCATTATGATAATTAACCTGCCGTTTGTCAAATAGGCCAGCGCAATTTTCTCCATGCATGAAAAAATTTTGACTGGCAAAAGGAAGCCGCGCACCCGCAAGGGGTTGGAGCGGGAAATCGCCGGACCATTCACGCGCATGTCGTGCGTGCGCGCCCATTAGCCCGGCCTGGCGAGGTGAGCGCGCGCGTTTCTTCCTTTTTCCTCTCTCACATAGCTTCAACTAGATGGAGATAGCGCACACTTATAAGTTGGCTTCACTCCATTTAGACTAGCAAGGTGGGACTAAAGTCCCCCACCATGTCACATATACATGCATGTGTTAGTGAGCCTTTAGGATTTCTACGAAGATATTTGGGCCATAGCCTAAATCTTCTAACAACATGCATGCTCCTTACAGGAAAAGGCCCTTACAATGGGTCCTTCAACCAGCACCAGCAGGATAGGAATTCACCAATTTGGGATATGCTATGCCCATATGCTCATCTTACGTGTTTGGTGGATATATATGCGTACGTGGTCGCGTTCATGCATGGCGAACTAGATAGTCTCTCAAATTGGTATATTCCGCGTCTTCTAAATTGAGGAGATGGATAGGTCAGAAGCGTCATAGGCTTGTAAGCCCAAGGAGGCGAACGGAATCTTTCAAGTGCAAGCATATGTACCGTAGAAAAGGCCATGCAAGGATATTAAAATATACCTGAGGTGAGGAGGAGAAGAAGGGATCAATTAAAAGTCAACCTGGCCAGGGCAAAGGATATGAGCGAGAAGAACATGGCCACGGTCAGCGTGGGGCTAGCCCAGCCATACCTTTTCGTTCCACAGACCAACACCGACCAGGTAGCTAGACTGATACTAGTATGCCAAACTAAGCCCAACCCAGCTAGCTTCTTCCTTTTGAACTTAGCCAGTTAACCCCAGACAAATGAAACTAATTGGCAATTAATTATTCCATGGAAGCCTGTCACGGAAATACACTATATAGTGCTGAGAAAAATAACTCAATGGCTTCGTATAATCTACTCTTTTTTCCAGTGAGCCACGTGTTTTAGTAGGAATGGATGCGGACATCGAGATATCAAAAAGATCCTTTTTTGCGCAAATATGGATATTCATATTCGGATTCGATTTAAACATGGATGGATGGATGTATTCGCATTTTTTTTAAGATTGTTCCCTTTCTGATTCTACATCCGCATTCGATAAAAATATGAAAGAATCGATATTATCCAGATCCACAAAGTACCAATTATTCTAAATCTTATAATTATGACTAATTAACTATGTAAATAAAAAGAATTTTAATATAGATGGTATGTATCATTATTTAAAACTTATCTATGGGTAATGTAATTTTAATATTATTAACTATATATAAATCATAAGTTTAGTTAATTTTAACATTGCCAGTCATATAAATTAGTATTTTGTTTTATTTATATATTTCTAGAATTTGCTTTTATTTACTTATTAAACTTCCGTAATTAATATATAATATATATTATTTCCTTATATTTTATATATTTAATAATTGAAATATTTTATTTTTGGTAGTTATCTTTATCTATAGTGTTATATGGCTATATTTTAAATCGCTTTTTCCATAATGATTTTATTATACTATGAAACTATCGATGTGCAAATAGATACATATTTTCTTCAAAATAAAGTAGATATCCAAATCTAAATCCGGAATCGAGATATCCGTTTTGCGCTAGTATCAAGCAATATCAGTATTCAAATTTGACTTAAAACAAGATAATCCATTTCTATCCAACTCTGATCCGAATCCAGTTTTAGGTAGGCTGGCATTTTCTGATACCGGATGTTCATGCATGTGCTGTGAGGACAGTCACAATGCTAGAAATTACAGGTGTTATAGACTCTACATATAGAAATCATGGTCCCAATAGTTGGTTTCTAAAGAACAATGTTTTATGCAATCACATGTATTCTCTCTCTATTCTGCACCAATCATAACTCTTCGTGTCTTGGTTCTCGTGTAGACCTGATTGCTAAGTTAGACCTGGTTTCTATAAATTTTATTCTCTCTCTTCAATAGTTCTCCTACCATATCAGCAAAACGCTTAGATGGTAGTACAATTAACATCTATAGAAATTACGATGGTTTCTGCATTGTGAGCGCCCTGAGCACGTTGTCAACGAAAAGTATAATACATCATCCGTTACTTTGACTGATTTTTTCTATATATCTAGATATAAAATATATTTAGATATCAATGTCAAAGTGACTTATAATTCATAGCGGGGGAGTAGACAGTAGATAATAAAAATGACTCAAAAGGAACTTTATGGATGCACAACTACTGAGTTTTGGGTAGAATATCCCAGGAGTTGCAAAGTGAAAACAAACCATTAATTAGTCGATGGATTAATAATAATAATTAAATAAAAGGAACTTCTTTGTGTTAACGCACGCCACTGCAGAACGGACCAAATCATTACACTGTAACGACACGCATCGCCGCGGCTTGACTTCTTCGCTTCGCCTTCCCTTCGCCTACGGTCCCGCCTCACCTATAAAACGCGCCTTCCATCGCACCTGCACTTCCATTCCTGTTCAACTCCAACATCTCCATCTCCTCCTCTTCAGCATCCGTCTCTCCCGTCGCAAATAAAGCAAGCTGATCGCTCCTCCGATCACACGCACAAGCAGCAGGGCGCATCACAAGAGTGACCACGCAGCCTGGCCATGGAGGTGTCGTCGTCCTCGGCGGCGGAGGTGCCCCACTATTTCCTGTGCCCGATCTCTCTGGAGGTGATGCGCGACCCGGTGACGCTGGCCACCGGCATCACCTACGACCGCGGCAGCATAGAGCGCTGGCTCTTCACCGACGGGCACGCCACCTGCCCCGTCACCCGCCGCGCGCTGGCGCCCGCCGAGATGGACGCCACGCCCAACCACACGCTGCGCCGCCTCATCCAGGCCTGGTGCACCGCGCACCAGGTCGAGCGCTTCCCCACGCCGCGCCCGCCGCTCGACTCCGGCCGCGTCGCCGCGCTCCTCGACGAGGGCCGGCACGGCGGGGACCGCCAGGCGGCCGCCGCGGTCCGGGAGATCAAGGCCGCCGTCGCCGAGAGCGAGCGCAACAGGCGCTGCGTCGAGGCCACGCCTGGCGCCGTCGACTTCCTCGCCTCGCTTGTCACCAAGCACTCCTCGTCGTACAAGCGTGCCAGCAGCCAGCAGCAGGACGCCACCGACGACGACTTCGCGCTGGATTCTCCGACCTCCACGAGCTCGCCGGCGGAGGACGCGCTCGGCCTTCTCTACTCGCTCAAGCCGTCTGAGCGGAGCCTTGCCCAGATCATGGAACGCGACGGAGACTTCCTCGACACGCTGGCGTCCGTCCTGCGCCGCCCGAGCTACCGGTCGCGCGCCTACGCCATCCTTCTCCTCAAGGCGATGACGACGGTCATGACGCCGGCGCGCCTCATGACGGTGAGCGCTGGCCTGGTGCAGGAGGTGGTGCGCGTGGTGTTGGACCGGGTGTCCTCCAAGGCTGTCAGGGCGGCGCTGCACGTGCTGTGCCGCCTCTGCCCCTGGGGCCGGAACTGCGTGAAGGCCGTCGAGGCCGGCGCCGTGGCCGCGCTGGTCGAGCTGCTCCTCGACGAGGGCGGCCGCCGCGTCACCGAGCTGGCCGTGGTGGCCATCGACCACCTCTGCGGCTGCGCGGAGGGCCGGTCGGAACTGGTCGCGCACCCGGCGGGGCTGGCCGTCGTGTCCAAGAAGGTGATGAGGGTGTCCGCACCCGCCACCGAGTGCGCTGTGCGCGCGCTCCACGCCGTGGCCAGGCACTCGCCCACGCCCTCGGTGCTTCAGGAGATGCTCGACGTCGGTGTGGTGGCAAAACTGTTGCTGGTGCTGCAGGTCAATGCCAGCGACAGGACTGCTCTCAGGGCAAAGGAGATGCTAAAGGCACACACTAGGGTTTGGAAGGACTCGCCATGCCTCGGAACACACCTGAGGGATTCTTACCCTTACTGACAAACAAATACTGCTACACCATGTACATTACTTTGATATCTGTAGCAAAAAAGGAGCACACATTATGATTCTCCTTTTTAGTTTGTCTATAATTAAATATACTAGTACATGTACAAATTCTTTCATATTTCAAAAAGAAAAAGAATACAACACATTCTCGCATCCTCTAGAGGGACATATATATATTCTCTGCAAAGTGAAAAATGTCTCACAGAAACCCCTGACAACAGTGAAATATTCTTGCATTCCCAGATGGTGTACTCCACCTTCCACACCTTTGGCAGCTTCGCCATTCCACCGGTTCGTTGCGCTGCGGCTCCCCTTTTTTCTCAGGCCGCTTCGGTGGAGTTGGATGCCGGACCAAGACAAACCCACACAGCTGGAAGATTCATTGATAAAATGAGCGTGAGCATGAGAGGAGGGCAGTAGCACAGGGCGTCCTCCCATGGCTGAGGACCCATCCTGCCTCCCTCCGGAAAACCCCTGTCATAGAATGGGGCCGACCCCACCATTCCCCACACACCAGAGAGAGGGTGAACCTTAGCCCTACGCTGAACGTGGGCTGCTTGTGGCCCGAACCACGAGGACACGTGTCTGCCTCTCCATCGGGCGGGTGGAGGTCGCAGAAGACGCGGCTCAGAAAATCAACGGTGTGGATCGCCTAGTGGAGGATAACGATGGAGGGGCCATGTTAATATTCCTTCGCCACCCCTGGATTAGATGAGATTTGTGGGAGGCGAAGAAGTTTAGGGTTGAGGATTGCTACCTGGTTTCTTTCGGAGACAAGAGGGTAGATCGACCTTCAAAGCTTTGTTTTGCTGAGAATTTCATGGGCAAGGGGGGTGACGAATTCGTTTGTCACCAAGCTTCAAGCAAGCGGGCTGAATTGTAATGGCTGGCTGTCTGATTGTTGTGAGAGAAAAACACTGCTAAATGGCTGGCTGCTAAGTTCAAGAGAACAGAGCCGCGATGGTAGGAAGTGGTCAAGGAGGATGTGGTCCTTCGCGGTCACAGAGCCCGGAAGAGGAGTGGAGCTAGAAGCCTGAAACCGTGGAGCCCGGAAGAGGAGTCATGCTAGATCGTTCATGCGGGCATGTATGCATGCTATAGTAGTACGTTACGACCGTAACACAGCCACCGCAAGGCCGTACATAAACCTTTCAGGACACCAGGCCAGTACACATGTCAGGAGGAGCATGCACATTGCACGCAAAAAAAAGAGGAGATGTTGGGCCAGTACCATTCTATTGAGACGTGTATGTATCACGTGGATGACTAGTACTATATGCCAGTGGCCTGCACGCAGGTCAGCCACGGCGGGTTGATAACTGCTTCCTTCGTCTTAAAATAAGTATCGTTTTATAATCTTAATTATCTCCTTCTGATCATTCATTTTTAGCCCGGCTGCCACATCCAGCCAAAAAAAAAAGGAGAGAAAAAAAAAATAGAAATGGTGCTTCGTCTGTTCCTGACCACCGGCGTAACAGCGTGAATGCAGAGCTGTCACTTGGCTAGCAGTAGATCCCGCCAAGCAGCGTGAATGCAGAGCTGTCACTTGGCTAGCAGTAGATCCCGCCAAGCTAGGCCAACAAAAGGCGGCCAGCGTGAGCAGCTGCTCGTCTCCGTACATACTACAAACGCGCACTCATTCCACGTGCGTAATTGTTTTCACGCAGGGCGTTGACGTCAGGGTCGCCGCCTGCCGTGCCCTCCCTGTCCAGTCCGGACGGTGGCACACGCGATGTCTGTGCTGGGTCCAGGCCTGATCCTTATTCGTTTGTGCCCTTTTTTTGTCACATCTACGATCGCACTGCACGTCAAAGAACTACCGATCGAACCCTCGACATGGATCGCTCTTGCCTAGTAGTAATCCCATCCCATGTGGCAATTAGCGGCACATGTCTGCACTCTGCGCTACTTCCTCTTTCCGATTAGTGTTGTCTTCAGTTTTCATACCAAAAGTTTGAGTCAGATTTTTAAAAATACCATGCAATATTTGTATATCTAAATAAATTTATTAAAAATTCAATATAAAAATCTATCTGATAATATGGTTAATTATAAATATAAATATATTTTTATATACGTTTAGTCGATGTTATTTCTTGTGAAGCAAAAATAATAGATATTTAGGGAGGGAGTCCATATAACCATTTGCAAGCGCCAGCTTGTTTGCAAATTCCATAGCACTGAAGGATAGTTGCTTCTTGTTAAATCAATCAGCCGATGATCATCAAAGAGGCAAACAACGTGCCCTGTGTAGTTTTGTGTGTGTGTGTGTGTGTGTGTGTGAGCCGCTGCATTAGACTTTTATTCGGGTGATATGATAGAAATTTAGACAAATTCATGTTTAATTTAATCCATAATAATGATGTAAGCAGAAACATCATGATGTTATATGTGCTTGTCTAACCAGAACATAAACATAATCATCATGAACATTATTTTAGTGCTAACCAGTAAGGTATGACACGAATTATTTCTCAAATAAAACATGTCAAAGATACTGTTGGCACTCATCAGGAAGATTGTGATTTTGACAATAAAATTAACAGGTCGCTTGAAGAGATTATACCCAGCGGCTGAGCCGGAAGCACCCGAAAATGACATGGTGCTTTGTCGGAGTAGTCGTCCCGCTCGATGTAGTGCCGAAAGAAAGCAGTGAAGATCGCGTCCTCGCCAACACCGGGAACAGAGACTTGCATCGCCACCAGAAATTCCGCCAACGCCGGGAACAGGGAGAGTTCGAGGTGAGTAGTCGTGACACCGATGGACACTCTCCAAAAACGTGATTGCCGCCCTTCACCCAAGTAGGTGAACTCTCTGGACGGAGACGTTCCGGACGCCCACTCTTCCATCTCGTGTGCGCGCAGGAGACGGAATGGGAAGAACTTGTTTGCTACTAGATATGTGGTTGTGTTGCCAAGAGAGAATTGGCTGAAGGAGAAGTACAGAAAATATACTATGCGGAGGATAGGCCTAAAGGCTTAGAAGGCAAGGAGCCTCACGTCATGAAGGCCAAGAGCCTCACGCCATGCACTAATTACATGAAGGAAAACGTGCCTCATGCCATTAACTCCATTTAAGTAATAATTTCTGTAACTCTTGCCATCACTTTACCAAGACTAGTGGAAGTAACCCCTGTAACCAAGAGACACAATTGAAAACGAGAGTCCATCCGCTTGTCTGCACGCGTGTGGCATTCCGTTGTTCTCAACCTCTTAACATAGATAGACAATATTCAACCATATAAGTCGAGTTAACGCTCAGTCAATATCTCATATGTTACTAAACCAATTAAGGTGCATTAAATCGGACCATAGAGTTTATTTGATTTATTAAATATTTATTGGGCTAGGCCCATAAAACATTCAACAATCCCCACCAAACTCTAAGGTTCGATGCAACTTGATCTCAAAACCACATTCCTTTTATATACCAGTGTTTCAATGGAGACTGTTAAGTTGAGCATCCATCTAGAGTAATAGCTACACTCAACCACAACTGAACAATGGACTAAGCCTTGAATTGATAGTTTTGTGTGAGATGAGTTTCACTAGAACCCTTAACTAATACTAGGATGCAAAGAGCATCCCTCTGTTTAAAGCATATAAGTCGTACTTCTAGGCCTTTTCATGAGTGTCTAGAGATTACCCACATCTCATAAATTGTGACTACCAATCAAACTCATATAGGTGTGTTCCTTATAGGTTGTCCTGTAGGACAACATCCCTGCTTTACCAAGCTACTCGGATCACATTAAGAACTTAGTCAACCTCCCTTACAGTATTGGTGAGACGGTGCGTCTCAAATGAGCTAGACTTTATTCTAAGGAGTCTCCCTCAGTCATCCACTAGCTTGTTTCACCATCCTAATTCACGGGATCTTCGATCACATAGGACAGGTTACCACTATGGAGTGACTTCAAGTGGGTCTCAAGCCCAACTCCTTTGATGTACCTTCTATCATATTACGTGATAGACCCTTAGTAAACTGATCTGCCAGGTTCTTAGATGTATGGACATAGTCTAATGAAATTACTCTGGAGTTTCTCAATTTCCTGATAGTTTTCAGACGCCTTTTCACATGCCTTGTAGACTTCATGTTGTCCTTATAACTGTTTACTTTTATTATCACAGTTTGGTTGTCACAGTTCATAGAAATAGCCGGTATAGGCTTTTCCACAACGGGTAAATCCATAAGGAGTTCACGAAGCCACTCAGCCTCAGCGCCAGCGGTATCTAATGCTGTCAGTTCTGCTTCCATTGTAAACTTCATTAAAATAGTCTATTTGCAAGACTTCTAAGAAACAGCGCCACCTACAAGCAGGAATGTGTATCCGCTCGTGGCGTACAGCTCATCAGCATCAGAGATCCAGTTAGCATCACAATAACCCTCCAGTACCCTTGGATACCCGGTAAAGTGAATGCCATAGCTCATTGTACCTCTCAGATAGCGCAGTACTCTCTCAAGAGCACTCCAGTGAATATCTCCCGGATTTGACACAAACCGGCTTAGTTTGCTCACAGCAAACGAGATATCAGGCCTTGTGGCGCTAGCCAAGTACATAAGAGAACCAATTATCTGAGAATATCTCAATTGATCCCTTAAAATTCTGTGATTTTTCCGTAATATTACACTTGGGTCATAAGGAGTTGGAGGAGGTGTACACTCACTGTACCCAAAACGACTCAGTATCTTTTCCACATAGTGGGACTGCACAAGATTTACCCCACCATTTCCTTCTTCTCTCAATAGCTTAATGTTAAGAATAGCATCAGCCTCACCCAAGTCTTTCATCTCAAAATTATTAGACAGAAAATCTTTCACTTCTTTAATCACATCAACATTGTTTCCAAAGAATAAAATATCATCCGCATACAAGCACAAAATGACACCATTACCTCCACCAAACCGATAATATACACATTTATCTGCCTCAATCACTGCAAAGCCGGCTGATGTCAAAGTCTTATCAAATTTCTCATGTCACTGTTTTGGGGCTTTCTTTAGGCCGTACAAGGATTTTAACAACTTAATTTTGCGATAAATCCATAAGGCTGATCCATGTAGATCTCTTCTTCAAGCTCTTTATTTAGAAAAGCTGTCTTAACATCCATCTGATGAATGAGAAGACCATGTGAGGCAGCCAAGGATAATAACACACGAATGGTCGTCAGTCGGGCAACGGGTGAGTAAGTGTCAAAGTAATCTTTACCTTTCTTTTGTGTATAGCTTTTTGCAACTAGCCTAGCCTTGTACTTCTCAACAGTACCATCAGGCCTCAGCTTCTTTTTGAACACACATTTACAGCCCATAGGTTTACATCCATAAGGACAATCAATCACTTTCCAAGTCCCATTAGACATGATTGAATCCATCTCACTCTGAACCGCTTCCTTCCATAAGTCAGCGTCAAGAGACGAATATGCCTCAGCAATGGTTGTGGGAGTGTCATCCATGAGGTATATAATAAAGTCTTCACCGAAGGATTTTGCAACCCTCGGTCTCTTACTCTTTCGAGTGACAATATTATTATCCTCCTCAGGAATTTCTTCATGGGTTTTATCATCAGCGTGTATAATCGGTTCATCAGTCTCAGAGATAGGAAAAGAATCATGACTAGATATGCTAGGTGCATTAATTTTCATAGAAAATTCATCTTAAAAAAAGTAGCATCTCTAGATTCCATGATTGTATCAATAACCATCTCAGGAACGGTAGAATTTATTATTAAAAATCTATAACCCACACTTTGTATAGCATAGCCAAGGAAAACATAATCCACAGTTTTAGGTCCAAGCTTTCGCTTTTTGTTTATTGGCACGTTCACTTTGGCCAAACAATCCCAAGTTCGCAGATAAGAGAGACTTAATCGCTTTTTCTCCTATTCCTCAAATGGTGTAATTTATTTGTTCTTTGTAGGCACTTTATTTAAGACATGACTCGCAGTCAATATAGCCTCACCCCACCATTCCTTAGATAGACCTGCAGTCTCTAACATGGCATTTACCAAATCAGTTAGAGTGCGGTTCTTTCTCTCAGCAATCTCATTGGACTGTGGTGAGTATGGTGGCATCCTCTCATGAATTATTCCGTGCACAGCGCAGAACTCAAAAAACTCATTAGAGAAATACTCTCCTCCGCGATCAGACTGCAACCGTTTGATTTTCTTCCCAAGTTGATTTTCTACCTCGGCTTTATAGATTTTAAAACAATACAACGCTTCATCTTTTGTTTTCATTAGATACACATAGAAAAATCGAGTGCAATCATCTATAAAGGTAATAAAATATCTTTTACCACCTTTGATCAATATTCCATTCATCTCACAAATATCAGAATGAATTAAATCAAGAGGTGCCAACTCTCTCGCCACAGCAGCCTTGTGAGACTTGCGAGGTTGCTTTACTTCAACGCACACATGACACTTTGAATTTTTGACCACATCAAATTTAGGGATTAAATTTAAACCAGCTAAGCGGGACATCCAACCAAAATTAACATGACATAATCTCGAATGCCAAATATTTGTCTCAACATTACCAACCACATGGTTCACAGAATTAGAACAAGTATTAACCAAAGACAAGCGGAACAAGCCTCCGCTCTCATAGCCTTTACCAACAAATATTCCAAATTTAGAAATGATACACTTATTAGACACAAACACTAGTTTATGACTATCACGACACAGTAAGGAGCCACTAATCAAGTTCTTCCTTATTAAGGGTACATGATGCACGTTCTTGAGCTGCACAGTCTTTCCCGAAGTAAGCTTCAGATCGACCGTACCAACACCATGAACAGCCGCACGCGCCCCGTTTCCCATCAACAAGGAGCCAGCCCGCCCGACCTGATAAAATTAAAACAAGAAAAAATCAGCACACACATGAATATTTGCACCGGTATCGACCCACCAATCAGTGAATAACAAACTGAAAAAGCATAAGGTAATAAATTACGATACCTAGGTGTAGCTTCCTCAGTCTCAACGGTGTTTGCTGATTTCTGTGGAGGAGGAGGCTTCCACTTAGCCTCAGGACACTCCCTAGAGAAATGCCCAGTCTTTCCACAGGTGAAACAATTCATCTTTTTCTTGTTCATCATCTCCTTTCCCTTCTTAAAAGGAGTAGCGGGCTTTTGCTTAATCTCTTGCTGAAATTTCTTTTTCTATGGTTTGGGACGGTTCTTTTGCACCACATGTGCGCTAGAACTCCCCTCAGTGACTTTCTTGCCTTTGACATCTTTTGCTCTAGTCTTGTCCTCAACATCTAGAGTCCCAACAAGCTCAGCAGTGCTGAACTCTTGCCTCTTGTGTTTTAGAAAAGTTGCAAAATCAGTCCAAGTTGGTGGCAGTTTTGCAATCATGAAGCCTACCACAAACTTGTCAGGAAGTGCACACCCAAACAGCTCGAGTTCTTTCACCAGTGCCTGTATTTCATGGGCCTGTTCAACTACAGGACGGTTATCAACCATCCGGTAGTCATGAAACTGCTCCATGACTTACAGCTCAGAACGGACGTCAGAAACACCGTAACAGGCCTCAAGTGCATCTCACATGGCCTTCCCAATCAACATCTGCCCATATGCATCAATGAGGGAATCCCAATAATACTCAGCAAGGCGGCCTTGTAAGTGGTGTCATCATGTTCAAATGCACGTTGCTCATCAACGGTTTGAACACCAGCAGGCCGTTCTTGCACCACATCGAAGCAGCGCATAGAGGTCAACCACAGAGTAGTTTTCTAGCGCCATCTCTTCTAATGCGTGCCCTCAAACAGCGTAGCTTTCAGCAAATCCGCAAAGCCAACAGATGAAAATGGCCTAAATTCATGTTTTTGGATCGATAGAAATTTAGGCAAATTCATGTTTAATTTAATCCATAATAATGATGTAAGCAGAAACATCATGGCGTCATATATGTGCTTGTCTAACCAGAACATAAATATCATCATCATGAACATTATTTTAGTGCTAACCAATAAGGTATGACACGAATTATTGCTCAAATAAAACATATCAAAGATACTGTTGGCACTCATCAGGAAGATTGTGATTTTGACAATAGAATTAACAAGTCGTTTGAAGAGGTTATACCCAGCGGCTGAGCCAGAAGCACCCGAAAATGACATGGTGCTTTGTAGGAGTAGTCGTCCCGCTCGATGCAGTGCCGAAAGGAAGCAGTGAAGATCGTGTCCTCGCCAACGCCGGAAACAGAGACATGCGCCGCCACCAGAAATTCCGCCAATGCCGAGAACAGGGAGGGTTCGAGGCGAGTAGTCGTGCCGCTGGTGGACACTCCCCAAAAAGTGATTGCCGCCCTTCACCTGAGCAGGTGAACTCTCTGGACGGAGACGTTCTGGAGGCCTACTCTTCCATCTCGTGTGCGCGCAGGAGACGGAACGGGAAGAACTCGTTTGCTACTGGATATGTGGTTGTGTTGCCAAGAGAGAATTGGCTGAAGGAGAAGTACAGAAAATATACTATGCGGAGGATTGGTCTAAAGGCTTAGAAGGCAAGGAGCCTCACGTCATGAAGGCCAAGAGGCTCACGTCATGCCCAAATTGCATGAAGGAAAACGTGGCTCATGCCATTAACTCTATTTAAGTAATAATTTCTGTAACTCTTGCCATCACTTTGTCAAGACTAGTGGAAGCAACCCCCGTAATCAAGAGACGCAATTAAAAACGAGAGTCCATCCGCTTGTTTACACATGTGTGGCATTCCGTTGTTCTCAACCTCTCAACATAGATAGACAATATTCAGCCATATAAGTCGAGTTAACGCTCAGTCAATATCTCATATGTTACTAAACCAATTAAGGTGCATTAAATCGTACCATAGAATTTATTTGATTTATTAAATATTTATTAGGCCAGGCTCATAAAACATTCAACATGATATACTAGTTGTGTCACCTTTTACTTCCTGAGTTATTCCGTGCATGTCCGGCATGGAGGGCCTGTTTGGATTGATGCCTCCCGGGCAAGCGAGCGCCCATGCAACGATCTTGGCGCTAGGCGCTCGAAATCGGACGTCTGAGAGCGATCTTAGCGCCAGACAGCTCTGCCCAGGAGCCATCCAAACAGGCTCTGATTGCTTGGGTTGACAGATTATGTTAATGCGCACGTACGTCATGAGCAGAGAGTTTTCTCCGTTGGTTTTTGTTTAAAAGAAAATAAATAGGCTACTTTTTATTTACTAGAATTTTTATAAGTATATAGATAATTCTAGACAGACCCGTGTGGCGTGTGCAGTAAAATTGACAGATAATTATCGTAGCATTGGCTCTTTGGATGAGGCTTTTTTATTGCTATATTATTATCGTTTTTGGCTAGGTAATAATTTTGTCCACATTGTGTGCAATAAATTTGACTGATAATTACAGAGACATTCAAAATCTGGATGAGGTCTTTTTATTATCTTTATTACCATTTGCTTGTATGAATAATTTTCGGTCAAATTAAACCATTTTTTAATAAGAGGAAGAGGTAATTTTTATTTCTAATATTATCATTTAGGTCAATAAATAAATATGTTTGGACCTGTGTGTAATAAGAGGAAGAGGCTAGCTTTTTATTACTAATATTATTATTTGAGCCTATTAATAATTTCGTCGGGACTTTTGAACAGTAAATTTGCCTATAATTATCAACGAGGCTTCCTGTATCCGGACAGGTAATTTTTATTATATTACTATAGTATCATTTGGGCATATAATTAATTTTATCTGGATTTATGGGTAGTAAAATTTAATGTAATAGTCACCGGCAACTCTGGTATCCGCTAGATAATTTTTATTACTAAGTGTGTCATTTTGGTCTATAAATATTTCATCCTAACCCATGAGGAATAAAATTGGTTGTCATAATCACCCAGGCGTCTGGTCAGGCTATTTTTACTATCGATATTATCATTCAGGCTTATTAATAATTTTGTTTAGACATGTGAGCGGTAAAATTTCCTATGATAATCAACATGGCATCCGACATCCAGACGAGTTAATTTTCATTACTAATGATTTCTTTTATGCCAATAAATAATTATCTCTAAGTCTGTGAGAAGTAAGTTTCCCTGTGACAATGAGGCCTTGGGTATCCGAACAAGGTAATTATTATTATAAATAGTATCATTTGGGTCTTTAAATAAATATGTCTATACCTGTATGTAGTAAAATTCGTTGTAAGAGTCGCTGATGTGTCTGGTAAATGGCCAGTCTATTTTTTATTACTATGTATTATTTTAGTTAGTAAATAATTCCATCTTGAAGTGAAAGAGCATCTAAGACCCCTAAGTGTTTTGGTGATTAATAACAACACGATTGAAGGACTAATGAACATTGTGAGATTTTCAGGTATTTATTTACATGTGCACATTGATGGTTGAACTATTCTAAATCCATATGAGATTGCAAATCTTAGGTTATCTAGCTTATATTGATGATTGAAAACAATCTAGGTGAAGCAAAAGACAACAATTATACAATTGAAATGGTATTCAAAGCATGATGTGAAGCATGGGCAATGCACATAAATCTTGATGTGGTGTTAATGACAAGTAGGCAACTTCGAGCGACTAAGCGAAAGGTGAAGGGCAAGTGACGACTTGGCGGCCGAGGGACCTAGCTAGGGTGAAGAAGAAGCCAACTTGAAGTTAGCCATGCAAGTGGTGATTGTCAATGTGGAAGATCAATCAAATGTTCAAAAATGACTTGGATTCGACACAAGTCACATGCTCAAGACGAAAGGATCATGAAGATAAAGTGATGAAGCTCTCAACAATTCAAAGTTCAAAGCGGCAAAATATTTGAAGATCAAGAACAACTCAAGTGAAGGACAAAACAAAATTTGTGTGAGTTGTATTTGTGTTTGCCCCTCTTGGAGAGTCGCATCACTAAAGTATTGGAGACAAGTGACAGTGCTCAAGGACAAAAACCAGAGAGAAAAGAGGTTGAGAGAAAAGGGAGGAAGTGAGAGAGGCAGCTGGCTGGGCAGCCCAACCCGGCCAGGCCCCGGCCAAGCCGGGTAGGCAACCCGGCCAGGCCGCCTCTCCAACCGCTAGTTGGACTTTGAACTGGCCAACCCGGCCAGGCCGGGTTTGTCGATTTAGCCCCAACGGCTAGTTTTGGACAGGAGGCTATAAATACCTCTCCCACTCCCTCTTTCAAGGTTGCTGATTCTCCTAATGCCCACCCACGACCAGAAAAGCCCTCTTGCTCTCTCTACTCTCTCTTTGTGAGTGAAAAGATTACAACTTCCTAATCCGTGATTAGTGAGTGAGCTTAAGCCTTGAGAGATTTGTCTTTGTGGCAAGAGTGATCCAAAGAGTTTGTGTGAGCAATCCCATTCTTGAGCACTTGAGCAAGTCAAAGATTCTCTAGTTCATTGCGTTCTTCCGCTTGGAGCTTCGACTCCGTGGTGGCAAGGCGTCACCGACGAGCACCCGTGGGGTGTTGTAGGCTGCCTTGGTGGCCATTGTTGTAAGGGTTGCTTCTCCGCTGAAAAAGGAAAGAAAGCTCCTTAGTGAAGAAGGTGGAAAGAGAACGTTTCGGGTCCGGCCACGAGTTGACCTTGGTTGGGTCCTCACCGGCTTCCACAACGGAGAGTAGGACACCTTTGGGTGTGCCGAACTTCGGTCAAACAAATCCTCGTGTCTTCTCTTGGTTTGCCTCACCCTTTGCTCATTCATCACACATTTACTTCCATATTCCACTTGTGCTACTCGGTTGTTGTGGTTTGTGTTTGCAGGAGGTGTTTGGATTTGTTCATACACTTATATAAGCTCTACAAGTCGAGTTGTAATCTTAGTGAAGAGAAGAAACGGTTCGAACATCGTTATTCAGCTGTGCAGGTCGGAAGTTCCGGATCATACCGGAAGTTCCAACGTATCGGAACTTCCGACGCAACCCGTAAGTTCCGGGGAACCTCTGGGCAAAAGCGTGAAACCCAGCCAAGCCGGGTGGTAAAACCGGCCAAGCCAGGTTGAGGAGCCGGCCTAGCCGGTTTTGTCGGGGTGCGGTTTGTTTACTAACCTTTGTCTAACTTTTGAAGAGCCTATTCACCCCCCCCCCCCCTCTAGGCATCGATTCGGTCGTTTCATGAAGCCCTGATCAATGCAGCTTAAAGAGGCAGAGAATCTATATAATTGTATTACTTCAAAATATCAAAGCTACTTGTTTGTCTCTCGCTCGTTAGGGAATTTTGGCATTTAAGCCTAGTAATAATGATTCACTTCAAATGAATATTCTACAAAAAAGAATACTTGAAAAGAATCTAAAAAATAGGGAGCTCATAACCACTTTTGGTGTGCACTAACCACCTCCACCGCTCAAATGTTGATTTTTCTTATAAAAATTATATATGCACTCTTCTAATAAAAGACGCATACAATTATGCTACAAATATGGATATGCCATTTAAAATATATAAATTTATAAGAGTAACAAGTTTCCTTAATTAGTTGCCACGTACTCCCTCCGTATCGGAAAAAGATGACGTTTTGGAAAAGGTCTTGGTGAAACATTGAAATATAAATCATGAATAACTTTTAAATTATTGAGTTTGAAACTATGACAACTATATAAATAGATTTGTTTTCGAATATATTTTCATAAAAGTATACATATATCACTTTTTAATAAATATTTTTATAGAAATATGAAGTCAAAGTCGTCTTTTTCCGATACGGAGGGAGTACATTAATATTATTTTATATATTTTTTGGTGTCATTAGTAACTTTTATATATAAATGGAACCGAATAATAAACACCCACTATGATTATGAGAAATAAAGTAAAGTGAGGCCAAAGATTTGCATATAAATAATCCAATATGTCATTATGATAGATACTCTTACCTGCAAAAAATTATGCTAGGTACTCTAAGTAACACATTAAAATTTGCATCTAAATTATCTCTTCCACAATTATAAAAAGCTAAAAATCAGTTAGATGCACTTCCAAATTTCTTTTTATGCTATTTTTCTATAACGATAGAGGTGTGCAATTTTTTAGATAATAAAATAGTTCCAGCTAGAGTCTACGATGATTGGTGTTGCTTCTTTTTTATTAAATCTTTTTTATTCATGTATCTTTTATTTTTAGCATTTCCGGTAAGGATTAAATGTGATGACTTAGTTGGAGGCCTCCAACTATAGTAGTATGAAAACTTGATGGGAACATTATATCGTCCAACATGGGCACAATTCTTAATATATATAGACAATCTTCCCAGAACGTATTCAACATGCATGCTCCTTACAGGAAAAGGCCCTTACAATGGGTCCTTGAATCAGCACCAGCAGGATAGGAATTTACCAATTTGGGATATGCTATGCCTATATGCTCATCTTGCGTGTTTGGTGGATATATACGCTTACGTGGTCGCGTTCATGCAAGGCGAACTAGCTATTCTCTCAAATTGGTAGATTCCGCGTCTTCTATAAGTTGAGGAGATGGATAGGTCAGAAGCGTCATAGGCACGTAAGCCCAAGGAGGCGAACGGAATCTTTCAAGTGCAAGCATGTACCATAGAAAAGACCACGCAAGGATATTAAAAATATACCTTAGGTGAGGAGGAGAAGAAGGGATCAATTAAAAGTCAACCTGGCCAGGGCAAAGGTTGAGAGAAGAACATGGCCATGGTCAGCGGGGGCTAGCCCAGCCATAGGCCCATACCTTTTCGTTCCACAGACCAACACCGACCAGGTAGCTAGACTGATACTAGTATGCCTCTAAACCCAACCCAGCTAGCTTCTTCCTTTTGAACTTAGCCAGTTAGCCGCAGACAAATGAAATTAATTGGCAATTAATTATTCCATGGAAGCCTCTCAAGGAAATACACTATACTCCCTCCGTATAGGAAAAAGATGATATTTTAGAAAAAATCTTGGTCAAATATTGAGAATATAAATCATGAATAACTTTTAAATTGTTGAGTTTGAAAACATGAAAACTATATAAATAGATGTCTTCAAATATATTTTCATAAAAGTATATATATATCACTTTTTAATAAATATTTTTATAGAAATATGATGTCAAATCATGCATTGAAGACTGTATCATTGTCCTAAACGTCATCTTTTTTCTATACGGAGAGAGTATAGTGCTGAGAAAAATAACTCAATGGCGTCGTATAATCTTCTCTTTTTTCGAGTGAGCCACGGTTTTAGTAGGAATGGAAGCGGACGTCGAGATATACAAAAGATCAGTTTTAGCGCAAATATGGATATCCATATTCGTATTCAATTTAAATATGGATGGATGGATGGATGTATTCATATTTTTTAAAAGATTGTTCCCTATCCAATTCTACATCCGCATTAAATATGGAAGAACCGAATCCAGACCCACAAAGTACCCATTATTCTAAATCTTATATTTATGACTAATTAAATATGTAAATAAAAATAATTTTAATATAGATGTTATGTATCATTATTTAAAACTTATCTATGGGTAATGTAATTTTAATATTATTAACTATATATAAATCATAAGTTTAGTTAATTTTATCATTGACAGTCATATAAATTAGTATTTTGTTTTATTGTTATATTTCTAGAATTTATTTTTATTTACTTATTAAACTTCAGTAATTAATATATAATATATATTATTTCCTTATATTTTATATATTTAATAATTGAAATATTTTATTTTTGGTAGTTGTCTTTATCTATAGTGTTATATAGCTATATTTTAAATCACTTTTTCCATAATGATTACTATGAATCTATCGATATGCAAATAGATACATATTTTCTTCAAAATCAAGTAGATATCCAAATCTGAATCTGAAATCGAGATATCTGTTTTGCGTTAGTATCAAGCAATATCAGTATTCGAATTTGACTTAAAACAATATAATCCATTTCTTTCCAACTCTGATATGAATCCACTCCTCAGTTTTAGGTAGGCTGGCATTTTATGATACCTGTTGTGAGGACAGTCCTAATGCTAGAAATTACATGACTCTACTTATAGAAATCATTGTCCAAATAAATAGTTTATACACAATAATTTTTTATGTAATCACATGTATTCTCTCTATCTCCACCAGTCATTGGTTCTCGTGTAAACTGGTTTCTAACTTAAACCTGGTCTCTATGAATTTTGTTCTCTTTTTTCAATAATTTTCTTGTCACATCAGTAAAACACTTAGATGGCAGTACAATTAATGTCTATAGAAACTATGGTGGTTTATGCATTGTGAGTGCCCTGAGCACGTCGTCAACGAAAAGTATAATACACTTTGACTGATTTTTTTTATATATATATCTAGATATAAAATATGTTTAGATATCAATCTCAAAGTGACTTATAATTTATAGCGGGGGAGTAGATAATAAAGATGACTCAAAAGGAACTTTATGGATGCACAACTACTGGGTTCTGTGTAGAATGTCCCAGGAGTTGCAAAGTGAAAACAAATTAACCATTAATTAGTCGATGGATTAATAATAATTAAATAAAAGAAACTGCTTTGTGTTAACACACGCCACTGCAGTAACGCACCAACCCATTACACTGACGACACGGATCGCCGCGGGGTTTTCTTCGTTTCCCCTTCCCTTCGCCTACGGTCCCGCCTCACCTATAAAACGCGCCTTCCATCGCACTTCCACTTCCATTCGTTCAACTCCAACATCCATCTCCTCCTCTTCCGCGTCCGTCTCTCCCGTCGCAAAACAAGCTGATCGCTCCTCCGATCACACGCAAGTAGCACGCATCACAAGTGTCCACGGCAGCATGGCCATGGAGGTCTCGTCGTCCTCGGCGGCAGAGGTGCCCCAGTATTTCCTGTGCCCGATCTCGCTGGAGGTCATGCGCGACCCGGTGACGCTGGCCACCGGCATCACCTACGACCGCGCCAGCATCGAGCGGTGGCTCTTCACCGACGGGCACGCCACCTGCCCCGTCACCCGCCGCGCGCTGGCGCCCGCCGAGATGGACGCCACGCCCAACCACACGCTGCGCCGCCTTATCCAGGCCTGGTGCGCCGCGCACCAGGTCGAGCGCTTCCCCACGCCGCGCCCGCCGCTCGACTCCGGCCGCGTCGCCGCGCTCCTCGACGAGGGCCGGCACGGCGGGGACCGCCAGGCGGCCGCCGCGCTCCGGGAGATCAAGGCCGCCGTCGCCGAGAGCGAGCGCAACAGGCGCTGCGTCGAGGCCACCCCTGGCGCCGTCGACTTCCTCGCCTCGCTTGTCACCAAGCACTCCTCGTCGTACAAGCGTGCCAGCAGCCGGCAGCAGGACGCCACCGACGACGACTTCGCGCTGGATTCTCCGACCTCCACGAGCTCGCCGGCGGAGGACGCGCTCGGCCTTCTCTACTCGCTCAAGCCGTCTGAGCGGAGCCTTGCCCAGATCATGGAACGGGACGGAGACTTCCTCGACACGCTGGCGTCCGTCCTGCGCCGCCCGAGCTACCGGTCGCGCGCCTACGCCATCCTTCTCCTCAAGGCGATGACGACGGTCATGACGCCGGCGCGCCTCATGACGGTGAGCGCCGGCCTGGTGCAGGAGGTGGTGCGCGTGGTCTCGGACCGGGTATCCTCCAAGGCTGTCAGGGCGGCGCTGCACGTGCTGTGCCGCCTCTGCCCCGGGGGCCGGAACCGCGTGAAGGCCGTCGAGGCCGGCGCCGTGGCCGCGCTGGTCGAGCTGCTCCTCGACGAGGGCGGCCGCCGCGTCACCGAGCTGGCCGTGGTGGCCATCGACCACCTCTGCGGCTGCGCGGAGGGGCGGTCGGAACTGGTCGCGCACCCGGCGGGGCTGGCCGTCGTGTCCAAGAAGGTGATGCGGGTGTCCCCACCCGCCACTGAGTGCGCCGTGCGCGCGCTCCACGCCGTGGCCAGGCACTCGCCCACGCCCTCGGTGCTTCAGGAGATGCTCGGCGTCGGTGTGGTGGCAAAACTGTTGCTGGTGCTGCAGGTCAATGCCGGCGACAGGGCTGCTCTCAGGGCAAAGGAGATGCTAAAGGCACACGCTAGGGTTTGGAAGGACTCGCCATGCCTCGGAACACACCTGAGGGATTCTTACCCTTGCTGACAAACAAATACTGCTACACCATGTATATTACTTTGATATCTGTAGCAAAAAAGAAGCACACATTTTCATTCTCCTTTTTAGTTTGTCTATAATTAAATGTAATAGTATTGTCGGTGCTAGTTTTGGCGGGGCTAACACCGGCTAGTAAATATGTGTTTTGCGGTTGAGGCTACGGATGGTGTGCAAGGGGGAACACAGGGATTATACTGGTTCAGGCCAAACAGGCCCTACGTCCAGTGGAGAGGAGAGTCGTGTTGCCTTGTACCGGGGTGCTTGTAGTAGGGGGTTACAAGCTAGGCGAGAGAGGGAAGCGCTCCCAGGTCTCTTATGTGTGTCTAAGTGTTTAAAGTCGTTTGCTATGAGTACGTTTGTGTGGGTGAGAACTTAGAACTTCTCCGTCGTCCCTCTAAAGCTGGCCTCTGCTCTCCCTTTTATAGTCGCAAGGGAGAGGCAGGGGCAGCTACGTATTTTACAGTGAGGAGTTGCTGTTCCCCGTTTGACTATGCAGCTACTGCCTTTTCTTCGCGTCTCCGGGGCATGGCTGTCGTGGTTCGCACGTCCTTGGTGAGTTCTAAGTCGGCAGCAGTCGTCGGATTACGACGTGCCGTAGGGTCACACCTATCGGCTATCTTTCCGTACGATGTGACAAGAGGGTGAGTCACCTTAGGCGTTGTCTCCCGAGGCTCGGGACTATGAAGGCGTGATGGGATTGAGCGGGGGATATCTCCCCTGGTCATATTTCCGGTCTTTGAACAGCTCTTCCCGAGGGTCAGGCGGGCCCGGATGGAAGGCGTGCTCGTCCTTTCGAGTGGACAGCGCAGTAGGCGCCTTTCCCGTTCTTGCGTAGCCCGTCGTCAGGCGCTTGGACTGTCACAGTCGGAGTTGATAGGTCCCGGCGGAAAACGGGGTGGCCCACCGTAGACCATACCGTGGAGGACAGGTGGTATGCCCGTCAGGGGCGTGCGAAGCACAGTCGCGTCGAGAGTCTGTCCTGACGGGACAGTGCTTGTAAAGTGGTCAGAGAGAGTATGGCCGTCAGGGGCGTGCGAAGCACAGTCGCGTCGAGAGTCTCTCCTGACGGGAGAGTGCTTGTAAAGTGGTCAGAGAGATGTCTTGTGGTCCAAGATTGCTCCGCTGACATCACCTGCGCCTTGGATGCCTTTGCGAGATTGCGCTCGAGGGGGATAGGGAAGCTCGGACGAATCGGAGACTTGGGGCGCCGAGGGTGCCGCTCTCCCGAGCTCTCCCGAGGAGGCTGTCGAACGAATCGGAGACTTGGGCGCCGAGGATGCCGCTCTCCCGAGGAGGCTCGGGCTCTCCCGAGGAGGCTGTCGGGCGAATCGGAGACTTGGGCGCCGAGGAGGCCGCTCTCCCGAGCTCTCCCGAGGAGGCTCGAGCTTTCCCGAGGAGGCTAGGGCGAATCGGAGACTTGGGCGCCGAGGAGGCCGCTCTCCCGAGCTCTCCCGAGGAGGTTCGGGCGAATCGGAGGTTTGGACGCCGAGGACACCGCTCTCCCGAGCTCTCCCGAGGAGGCTCGGGCGAATCGGAGACTTGGGCGCCGAGGAGGTTTGGGCGCCGAGGACGCCGCTCTCCCGAGCTCTCCCGAGGAGGCTCGGGTGAATCGGAGACTTGGGCGCCGAGGAGGCCGCTCTCCCGAGCTCTCCCGAGGAGGCTCGGGCGAATCGGAGGTTTGGGCGCCGAGGACGCCGCTCTCCCGTGCTCTCCCGAGCTCTCCCGAGGAGGCTCGGGCGAATCGGAGGTTGGGGCGCCGAGGAGGCCGCTCTCCCGAGCTCTCCCGAGGAGGCTCGGCCGAATCGGAGGTTTGGGAGCCGAGGATGCCGCTATCCCGAGGAGGTTCGGGCGAATCAGAGGTTTGGGCACCGAGGACGCCGCTCTCCCGTGCTCTCCCAAGGAGGCTCGGGCGAATCGGAGGTTTGGGCGCCGAGGAGGCCGCTCTCCCGAGCTCTCCCGAGGAGGCTGTCGGGCGAATCGGAGACTTGGGCGCCGAGGACGCCGCTCTCCCGTGCTCTCCCGAGGAGGCTGTCGTTAGTGGAATGATGTCGTGGGCCTCTGTAGACGCGGCTTTCGTGGGCTTCCACTGGCCTTACTTGGGCCAGGCCACGTTGGGAATGAGCGTTTTTGCATCGAAGTTGGGTACCCCTAACTTTGGTACCCGATAGTAGCCCCCGAGCCTGTGGCGGAGTGAAGGCACTCCTCCACAGGTTCACGCTGGTTCTTCCTGTCAAAAAAGATAAAGTGTGGGTTGTTTTTTCCAGGGGGTGCGCGCGAGCGCACCCGCCGGGTGTAGCCCCCGAGGCTTTGGAGGGATGATATATCCCTTCAAAGGCTTAGAATCGTGTTCGTTAGTCCTCGGGTGTTTTTCGATTTATTTAGGTGGGTTGTTTCCTTGGAAGCGGAGCCCCCGAGCCTCCCACCGTGTGGGAGATCGTTCGGTGGTCTTTCTAAGGTACAGGGCAAGTTTCCGAGCCTCCGTTTTCGTATCGGAGATCGATCGGGTTCTTCCCTGTCTTTTTTAATTCGACCTTCACGCTCTTTTTTTGGAAGAGGAAGGTTTGGTCCTGCTCGACTTCCCCGCTGGGGCACGAGTCGGCATTTCTGGTGAGCTACAAACGGGTTGGTCCAAGTGGAGGTCCGTGCCCTATTCGTTAAGGGTCGGCTAGTGGCCTGAGCACACTCCAGTTATTTTCCAAGGGTCAGTTAGTGGATGTCGGGTCCCTTCGATGGGTCCCGAGGGCATGATGCCTCCCACGGAGGGATTCCACGTAACCGACTCACTACTGGGACTTGGACACAGCATGAGATGTCCCTTGTGACGTTCCGGGCGTCAGGATACTGGCCGTTTTCGTGACCCATCCACTAGCTGTCCCTAACTCGATTTCCCTGGGGCGACTGTTCGAGCCTCGGAGGGCCAGTCTTCGATCCCCTGGGAACGTAACGGGCGCCCGAGCCCGGGGTTTCTTCGTTGAGAAAACATAGGTGGAATCGAGGCGCGCGGTTGTAATGATTCGGCTCACCTTTTGAGGCGCGAAGCCTGACGGACGCGACGGTTCGGCTCAGTCGAGGCGGTTTGCGTGCGTGGTGATGGCGGGTCTCTTCCAAGCCGAGGTCGAGCTCCCTCCTCTGAACCTGCCGTGAAGAAGAAGCGGGCCATAGTGCCCTTGTAAAAAGTAACCTTTGTGATGAAAGTTGAGGACTTAGCATTTTTAGGGATGCCGTAGCCTCGGTGGTGTAGACAGAGCCAGAGCTGTGCCAGTCCGACCCGAGGGGTTCCCACTTTGTCGCGCACACAGCTAGGTATCTCACAGAAGGCTCGAGTGAGATCGTTTTTTACTAAATTTCCCAAACGCCCGTCTCTCTTCTCGCACTCAGGCAAAATTCGCGAAATCTTTCTGGAGCGCAAGTTGACCCTCGGGCGGAGGGTGGTGAGTAGAGGTGCCGTAGCCCGGAGGCGTAGGCGATCTCACGGCTCGGCCAGCCCTGCCCTAAGAGTGTCCTTTTACTTCTTTGGATCTCGCAAGTTTTGCTAGAGTGCAGAAAGGAGTTCGGCGCGGAATTTTCGAAAAAGCGATTGAAAAGGCGCAGAGAAAATTAGATCGTCGGTCCCCAAGCGTCCACCCCTCGTCCCGTACTTGAAAAACTCCATGAAATTGCCTCGAAGCGTAAGTCACCCGTCGGACGGTGGGTGGTGAGTGGAGGTGCCGTAGCCCGGAGGCGTAGGCGGTCTCGCGGCTCGGCCGGCCATGCCCTAAGGGTGTTCTCTTGCCTGTTCGGGTTTCACGGATTTTTTCAAGAGTGCTGGAGAGGTTCGGACGTAAGGGAGGTTTCAGTTTAAATCTCAAAATTCGTGATAATTAAAAAACGCTTATTTATCGATTCCGAGACCACAAATATGAACAAAGCTTGGAAGCTTAAGGGTAAATGTGACTTAGCTGCTCGAGCTACCAGCGTTGCGCTGGTGATGATCGTAGAGGAGGTGTCCCGCGCGGGGGGCACCGGATTGGTCTGGTTGACGCGGATGCGCTTCCCCCGCCTAGTTCGGCGGGAGCGGCGCGTGGCGTTCCCTCTGTTTCCCTGAAACGGGTGGAGGTGTCGCCGGGGTCCCTTTCCCAGCCACCTGCTGGGCTGGGGTCAGGATGATGATGGCTCGGGGCTCAGGTTGGGCGGAGGTTCATCTCGAGGCCGAGGACAGTTGCCGCGAACTCGAGGCTACCGAACCGGAGCACCGCGCCAGCAGGAAGCGCAGGGACGTTGGCTGCCATCCGCAACCGGGATCAACACGCAAAAAGCCCCTACCTGGCGCGCCAACTGTTGGTGCTAGTTTTGGCGGGGCTAACACCGGCTAGTAAATATGTGTTTTGCGGTTGAGGCTACGGATGGTGTGCAAGAGGGAACACAGGGATTATACTGGTTCAGGCCAAGCAGGCCCTACGTCCAGTGGAGAGGAGAGTCGTGTTGCCTTGCACCGGGGTGCTTGTAGTAGGGGGTTACAAGCTAGGCAAGAGAGGGAAGCGCTCCCAGGTCTCTTGTGTGTGTCTAAGTGTTTAAAGTCGTTTGCTATGAGTACGTTTGTGTGGGTGAGAACTTAGAACTTCTCCGTCGTCCCTCTAAAGCTGGCCTCTGCTCTCCCTTTTATAGTCGCAAGGGAGAGGCAGGGGCAGCTACGTATTTTACAGTGAGGAGCTGCTGTTCCCCGTTTGACTATACAACTACTGCCTTTTCTTCGCGTCTCCTGGGCATGGCTGTCGTGGTTCGCACGTCCTTGGTGAGTTCCAAGCCGGCAGCAGTCGTCGGATTACGACGTGCCGTAGGGTCACACCTATCGGCTATCTTTCCGTACGATGTGACAAGAGGGTGAGTCACCTTAGGCGTTGTCTCCCGAGGCTCGGGACTATGAAGGCGTGATGGGATTGAGCGGGGGATATCTCCCCTGGTCATATTTCCGGTCTTTGAACAGCTCTTCCCGAGGGTCAGGCGGGCCCGGATGGAAGGCGTGCTCGTCCTTTCGAGTGGACAGCGCAGTAGGCGCCTTTCCCGTTCTTGCGTAGCCCGTCGTCAGACGCTTGGACTGTCACAGTCGGAGTTGATAGGTCCCGGCGGAAAACGGGGCAGCCCACCGTAGACCATACCGTGGAGGACAGGTGGTATGCCCGTCAGGGGCGTGCGAAGCACAGTCGCGTCGAGAGTCTGTCCTGACGGGACAGTGCTTGTAAAGTGGTCAGAGAGAGTATGGCCGTCAGGGGCGTGCGAAGCACAGTCGCGTCGAGAGTCTCTCCTGACGGGAGAGTGCTTGTAAAGTGGTCAGAGAGATGCCTTGTGGTCCAAGATTGCTCCGCTGACATCACCTGCGCCTTGGATGCCTTTGCGAGATTGCGCTCGAGGGGGATAGGGAAGCTCGGGCGAATCGGAGACTTGGGGCGCCGAGGGTGCCGCTCTCCCGAGCTCTCCCGAGGAGGCTGTCGGACGAATCGGAGACTTGGGCGCCGAGGATGCCGCTCTCCCGAGCTCTCCCGAAGAGGCTCGGGCTCTCCCGAGGAGGCTGTCGGGCGAATCGGAGACTTGGGCGCCGAGGAGGCCGCTCTCCCGAGCTCTCCCGAGGAGGCTCGAGCTCTCCCGAGGAGGCTCGGGTGAATCGGAGACTTGGGCGCCGAGGAGGCCGCTCTCCCGAGCTCTCCCGAGGAGGTTCGGGCGAATCGGAGGTTTGGGAGCCGAGAGGTGGCTCGGGCGAATCGGAGACTTGGGCGCCGAGGAGGTTTGGGCGCCGAGGACGCCGCTCTCCCGAGCTCTCCCGAGGAGGTTCGGGCGAATCGGAGGTTTGGGCGCCGAGAACGCCGCTCTCCCGAGGAGGCTCGGGCGAATCGGAGACTTGGGCGTCGAGGAGGCCGCTCTCCCGAGCTCTCCCGAGGAGGCTCGGGCGAATCGGAGGTTTGGGCACCGAGGACGCTGCTCTCCCGTGCTCTCCCGAGGAGGCTCGGGCGAATCGGAGGTTGGGGCGCCGAGGAGGCCGCTCTCCCGAGCTCTCCCGAGGAGGCTCGGGCGAATCGGAGGTTTGGGAGCCGAGGACGCCGCTCTCCAGAGCTCTCCCGAGGAGGTTCGGGCGAATCTGAGGTTTGGGCGCCGAGGACGCCGCTCTCCCGTGCTCTCCCAAGCTCTCCCGAGGAGGCTCGGGCGAATCGGAGGTTTGGGCGCCGAGGACGCCGCTCTCCCGAGCTCTCCCGTGGAGGCTGTCGGGCGAATCGGAGACTTGGGCGCCGAGGACGCCGCTCTCCCGTGCTCTCCCGAGCTCTCCCGAGGAGGCTGTCGTTAGTGGAATGATGTCGTGGGCCTCTGTAGACGCGGCCTTCGTGGGCTTCCACTGGCCTTACTTGGGCCAGGCCATGTTGGGAATGAGCGTTTTTGCATCGAAGTTGGGTACCCCTAACTTTGATACCCGACAGTAGCCCCCGAGCCTGTGGCGGAGTGAAGGCACTCCTCCACAGGTTCACGCTGGTTCTTCCTGTCAAAAAAGATAAAGTGTGGGTTGTTTTTTCCGGTGGGTGCGCGCGAGCGCAGCCCGCCGGGTGTAGCCCCCGAGGCTTTGGAGGGATGATATATCCCTTCAAAGGCTTAGAATCGTGTTCGTTAGTCCTCGGGTGTTTTTCGATTTATTTAGGTGGGTTGTTTCCTTGGAAGCGGAGCCCCCGAGCCTCCCACCGTGTGGGAGATCGTTCGGTGGTCTTTCCAAGGTGCAGGGCAAGTTTCCGAGCCTCCGTTTTCGTATCGGAGATCGATCGGGTTCTTCCCTGTCTTTTTTAATTCGACCTTCACGCTCTTTTTTCGGGAAGAGAAAGGTTGTCACACCCAATTTTAAGGATAAAATTGAATGAACCAACTTATGTGCGCCCAGAGATCAATCACATACATAAGCGACAAATTACATAGTAGCATCACAAGGTTTAATATATAATGAATAATATCACAGAGTCTTTATATTAATAACAGCGGAATAATATAGATAACTCTCTCGCAGAATCTCCATTCCACAGGGAATAGTTGACTGGTGAACACAATCCTAATAATCCTCAGAAGAATCCTCATAGTCATCTGTTACCCATCCGGGATTTTTATCTAAATATGAAAAATAAAGCAAGCGTAAGTACATATCGTACTCAACAAGAATAACATGGGTTTATGAGTCTCAAATAAGGCAAGACACTGGTTGACAGCGGTTGCTTTTAGTTGATCATATTTTAGCAATTCGAGTAGCAGCAATAGATTATACCAAGGAACAAGATTTGCATGATCATATAAACATGATAATTAATATGGAATAAACATCAATAGAAACTTCAAATAAATCAATATTCAATTAGTTAAATTCCTGTAAGACGTCCAAGGCCGCTCGTAACCGTGAGCACGGCTGATATATCAGTTTTACACTCTGCAGAGGTTGCACACTTTCACCATGAGTCGTGATTTACCCTTTCTCTCGAGGTGATCAGCCTCTCGATCCACTACCAAGGTAGATCGGCGGGGTTCACTATGAAGTCTTTCAAAAGCCTCGCTAACACGTCACTAATCAATCCGGGCGCAATGGCAAGGGGCGGTAGAGCCCTCCTTCCAAGTGGCACACACACGCAGCAGTACACACAAGGACAGGAGCCGCAAAACAACCAGCTCGGCAAGGAACCTTTCAAGATTAATAGCATGGTAGAAAGTAACTCCATACTTGACTAAAGCCAGAGCCATATAGCACCCATGGTTGCGCTGTAAGTCCCGGTGTCATACTTACAGATAAGTCCTTAGTCCATATTGCTAAAAAGCATCTTTTAATCTTTATTTCATAATTAATTAATCAAGTTCATAAGATCATGGCATCATCAAGCACTAGCATCACTACTCAAATGCAATCTCATAGGTAACAAGGATCAAGTGATCAAAAGCTAGGAATAAACACTATGGTAGCCAAGGTAGACACATGCATCATGAATTTAGTGATTAAGGTGAATAGGCAACAAGGATGGTCCATGCTATACTTGCCTTGATCAAAGTGCTCTGGAGAACTTGGATCCTCCGTGTACTCTTGATCACCTACGTATTGCTCACCGTCTGAACTCGATCATAAAATCACCACACAATCATCGTAGCAATCATACACGAAGCAAACAAGATCTATATTAGAAACAGTACACCAACAGTGGAAAAATAGATTGAAAATTGTATAAAAATAATCTACGCGTCGCTACGATTCCAACGATATATAGTTCATGCAAATCGGAGTTCAAATGGAAAAGTTATGAAATAAACAAGTTTTACTTTAATAAAATAATAGATTAAATCTAATCTCGAATTTTAAAAGTTAAAAACATGAGTAACAGTAGCATCATTAGATAGTTTACAAAATTACGAATCTAACGAGACTTGAACGGATCAAATCGGAGCTAAAACGAATAAAAATGGCCGAAATAAACTGAGTGGCAAATCTGTAAATATTGAAAACGCCTTTTGAATTAAAACCGAGGAAATACGTTTTCTAAAGATGAAAGCGTAATCTGAGAAATACGCCAAAGGATCGCGGGTTAGAACATTAAAAAGCTCAGGGGCTCTTTTGCAAAAGTGCCAGCGAAAGGGTATCTCTCACTGTGAGCCATTGGATCGGCCGTGGACGGCGCAGGTAGCTCGGGGGAAAGAGGGGCGGCTCTGGTCGCCGGAGTCGGGCGGCGCCCAGCCGATTCCTCGCCGGCAAGGTGGCCGGAGACAGCGTTTTCGGGGCTAGGAAGCTCGGCACACCTCGGGACCTGGTCGGGAAGCAAGAGGAGTTCAAGCCGAACCTATCTATGGTTTCGGTTGCCACAGAGGTAGCTCGGGGAGGATGCGGCGAGCTAGGTGGTGGAACTATGGAGGCTGCGAAGCTCGGCATCATGGCCATAGTGCACAAAACCGAGGGAGAAGGGGTTGGGAAGGTTCCTGACCTTGCTGCGAAGCTTGGAGAACAACTAATTTCGACGGAGAAGTCTTCCCGATGAGAAATCGACGGCGGCGGCGGAGCTCGGGGCGGCGGCTAGGGCAAGATTGGAGGGCGTGGCTTGCTCGGGAACTTGTGGGGAGGGACGGCAGGGCTCGGCCGACCTATATAGGGGCGCGAGGGAGGCGTACTTGGGACGGACTCGGCCGAAAAATCTGGCGGTTGCCTTCTGTTGGAGGCGGCGCTCGTGCTCCGCTCGGACTCCGTCCTGAGGAGGGAGACGACGCTGAGCCGTGGGCCTGACTTGTCAGCGAGACCGAGAGGAGGGGGAAGAGGGTCGCGGCTTCCTTATATGGGCCGGTGGAGGCGTGCTCGGGATGGACTCGGCCACGCCCAGAGAGGAGGCCGGGGTGGTTACGGTGCGGCCGTGTCCGCTTCGAACACGAGCGGGAGAAAGGAGGTGACCCCGTACAGCGGGCCCCATCTGTCGGTCACAGAAAGAGAGAGGGAGCGTGTGCTCTGTTGAGTTGGACCAGCCTGCTGGCGCTTGGCCCAAGCGGCACGAGAGAGGGAATGGAGAGCAGCAGACCTGCTCGGTCTTGGGCCAGGAAGGAGTGACCTGAGGGTCCTGCTCCTTTTCCTTTTCCAAAAAGGTTTTCAAATTATATTTTGAAAATACAACAATTTCAAATAAGTCTCGAGCAATACAAACTAGAATGCAGAAGCATGAATGCATTCAACCAAGTTTCTTAATCATGGTTACTTTTAATTTCCCAAAAAAATATTATTCTCTAAATTAAATGCCAAGCAATTGCATAAATAAATCAAATTCTCCCTAATTAATAAATCAAAATTTTTCGGGTGTTACAATTCTACCCCCCTTAAAAATAATCTCGTCCTCGAGATTAGTTAGTGCTTACTCAAAAAGATGGGGATATGACTTTCTCAATTCTTGCTCACTTTCCCATGTTCCCTCGTTTTCTGAAGACCGATTCCACTGTACCTTGCATAACTTTATAATTTCACTCCTTCTGAATCGCTCTGTGGTTTCTAATATTTTAATTGGGTATTCCTCTCGAATCTGGTTAACTGTCGCTGCTGGTGGTGGTTGCATAACTACGTCAACACTGATTTTATCTCCTTTGGACGTAGTTAACACAACGAACTTTTCCTCACACTGAATAACTGCCTTGTACTGCTTCATCCAATCCAGACCCAATATAACATCTATTCCGGTTGTTCTTATTACCGTAGGGTTCACTTTAAAGTCTACCCCCATTAAAGCAATGCTAACCGAAGGACAATAATATTGAGCTTGCATAGCCCCACCTGGTGAATTTACCAATAATGGGTTTTGTAGGGCTAATAGTGGTATACCGTGTATCCTAACAAAACTTTGTGATATGAATGAATGCGAAGCACCGGAATCAAAAAGAACGGTAGCGGGGATGGAGTTGACGTTGAACGTACCCATCATAACCTCTGGTGCTTCCTGAGCTGTCTCCGCGGACACATGGTTCACACTTCCTTGATTAGGCGATTGCTGATGTGTTCCCTTCTGGTTGCTACTCTGCGGAGTCTGCTGGTTCTGCTTCTTGGGACAGTGGTAAGAGAGATGTCCCGATTCTCCACAGGCAAAGCACTTGATGGGAGTGCCAAATGTATTGGTCCTGTTGGGGGTCTTGCTAGGGGTAGCTTGCTGAGGAGTCTGGGTAGGAGTTTTCTGCTGTTGCGGTGGAGACTGAGAACGAGGCTGGTTCTGATTGCGGTTCCATTGATTTGATGGCCCTTGGTGTCTCTGCTGGAAATTTCGTTGCTGGGCGTTGGGACGCGAACGGTTATTTCTTGTAAAGGTTTGTCCTTGCTTCTTCCTCTTGTTATCAGCCATCTCCTTGCGCTTGTTGTCGATCACTATAGCGCGATTCACCAGCTCTTGAAAATTGGGGTAGGTAGTTGTCATGAGTTGGAGTTGCAATCTATCGTGAAGTCCCTTGAGGAAGAGACGCTGCTTGTCCTTGTCATTAGCAACATCATTGGGAGCATACCGCGACAATTGAACAAACTGATCACGGTACTCTGGCACCGACATTTGTTCTTGCTTCAAAGCTCTAAACTCTGCCTGCTTCAACTCTATCAAACCTTCAGGAATATGGTATGACCTGAAGTTCTCACAAAACTCTTGTCAGGTGATAGCAGGCGCATTATTGGGGCGACCATACTGGAATGCATCCCACCAGTCTTGAGCAGCTCCTTGCAACTGTCCAGATGCATACAACACCTTCTCCTCATCATTGCATTGCACAATGGTGAGTTGTCTCTCCACGGCGCGAAGCCAATCATCAGCATCCAATGGGTCGGCGGCGTGGTTGAACACAGGTGGACGGCCTTTCAAAAATTCTCCTCGCTTATCTCTAGCTTGAGGTTGAGCAGGTTGTGGTCCTCCAGCTGGTTGATTTTGAATGAACTGCATCATTGTCTCCATCAACTGCATCTGCGAAGTGATGAGATCTTGAATGCTAGGTTGTGGTGGTGCATTAGTGTTCCTCCTGTTACCGGCCATCTGTTTTTCCAACATATAATTGAATTTTAGAATTTTTTTTTCACTATGCACACACTTATAAACCATGAATCTGAATTTTCTGGGCGAGATCCGATAACAGCAGCATAGTAAACTGATTATATCTAGAGTTTCAGAAATCAAACAGAGACATTCTCTATACCGTTCGAAAGCCTGAGAAATTATCTACGATCTTCATGTGGACCACTTTTCCAGATTCTGATGTTAGATTAACCAAAAATAGACAATAACAGAATCTGTCCGGTCTGCCATACTGCGCAGAATTCTCAAATTGCAACAACTGTATCTCCAAATCCATAATAGCTATTATTGTGATTCTTGAGGCCATGGAAAGGGTTGGAAGTCTACTGTTCCCCATTAAATTTTCATAATTTCTGGATTTACAAAATTAATTAAGCAAAATTACGAAGGCAGAGATGTCTGAAAATCAGATTTTGAGAAAACTAGATTTTAATCAACCCAACTATTTATTTAACAATCTTTATACCCTAAATCTTTTAATTAAGAGAATTAGAGACTTGCCCATAATTCTCAACACTCATTACATAGAACCAAATCACACATAATTTATAAGCACAAAGCAACAAGCACATAAAATTCACACGCACACAAGACTCGATTCAACTTGACTCACATCTAAATCGTTCTATTATCTAAGTGGACTCATATCTTGATTCTTCTTATCGAGCTTGGGCATCCTTTCCTAATTCCTAATTCATCCTCACATTGATAGTCATGCTTGCGGCTTGGCTTCTCCAACACGCTTGTGGGGTAGTTTGGCGATCATATCTCATCTTCTTAATTTTTCGACCAAGACAGAGGTAGAATGAGAATGACATTAAAATTTTCGTAATAGAACAAGGTGAGAAAGCATGAAAGCATGATAGATCTTAGAATAAGAAGAGAATTCAAATTCTCATAATGGAATAAGGGTAAGGGAAGCACATAAATTAGCAATTATCAAGGTTAAGGTAGAAAGCATGAATAAGATGAGAAAAGCACATCCTAAAATGTCCACTCTATCTAGGCTTGCGTCCTACAGTCAACCTATGCTCCGATACCAAATCTGTCACACCCAATTTTAAGGATAAAATTGAATGAACCAACTTATGTGCGCCCAGAGATCAATCACACACATAAGCGACAAATTACATAGTACCATCACAAGGTTTAATATATAATGAATAATATCACAGAGTCTTTATATTAATAACAGCGGAATAATATAGATAACTCTCTCGCAGAATCTCCATTCCACAGGGAATAGTTGACTGGTGAACACAATCCTAATAATCCTCACAAGAATCCTCATAGTCATCTGTTACCCATCCGGGATTTTTATCCAAATATGAAAAATAAAGCAAGCGTAAGTACATGTCGTACTCAACAAGAATAACATGGGTTTATGAGGCTCAAATAAAGCAAGACACTGGTTGACAGCGGTTGCTTTTAGTTGATCATATTTTAGCAATTCGAGTAGCAGCAATAGATTATACCAAGGAACAAGATTTGCATGATCATATAAACATGATAATTAATATGGAATAAACATCAATAGAAACTTCAAATAAATCAATATTCAATTAGTTAAATTCCTGTAAGACGTCCAAGGCCGCTCGTGACCGTGAGCACGGCTGATATATCAGTTTTACACTCTGCAGAGGTTGCACACTTTCACCATGAGTCGTGATTTACCCTTTCTCTCGAGGTGATCAGCCTCTCGATCCACTACCAAGGTAGATCGGCGGGGTTCACTATGAAGTCTTTCAAAAGCCTCGCTAACACGTCACTAATCAATCCGGGCGCAATGGCAAGGGGCGGTAGAGCCCTCCTTCCAAGTGGCACACACACGCAGCAGTACACACAAAGACAGGAGCCGCAAAACAACCAGCTCGGCAAGGAACCTTTCAAGATTAATAGCATGGTAGAAAGTAACTCCATACTTGACTAAAGCCAGAGCCATATAGCCCCCATGGTTGCGCTGTAAGTCCCGGTGTCATACTTACAGATAAGTCCTTAGTCCATATTGCTAAAAAGCATCTTTTAATCTTTATTTCATAATTAATTAATCAAGTTCATAAGATCATGGCATCATCAAGCACTAGCATCACTACTCAAATGCAATCTCATAGGTAACAAGGATCAAGTGATCAAAAGCTATGAATAAACACTATGGTAGCCAAGGTAGACACATGCATCATGAATTTAGTGATTAAGGTGAATAGGCAACAAGGATGGTCCATGCTATACTTGCCTTGATCAAAGTGCTCTGGAGAACTTGGATCCTCCGTGTACTCTTGATCACCTACGTATTGCTCACCGTCTAAACTCGATCATAAAATCACCACACAATCATCGTAGCAATCATACACGAAGCAAACAAGATCTATCTTAGAAACAGTACACCAACAGTGGAAAAATAGATTGAAAATTGTATAAAAATAATCTACGCGTCGCTACGATTCCAACGATATATAGTTCATGCAAATCGGAGTTCAAACGGAAAAGTTATGAAATAAACAAGTTTTACTTTAATAAACCGAAACCATAGATAGGTTCGGCTTGAACTCCTCTTGCTTCCCGACCAGGTCCCGAGGTAGCTCGGGGAGGATGCGGCGAGCTAGGTGGCGGAACTATGGAGGCTGCGAAGCTCGGCATCATGGCTATAGTGCACAAAACCGAGGGAGAAGGGGTCGGGAAGGTTCCTGACCTTGCTGCGAAGCTTGGAGAACAACTAATTTCGACGGAGAAGTCTTCCCGATGAGAAATCGACGGCGGCGGCGGAGCTCGGGGCGGCGGCTAGGGCAAGATTGGAGGGCGTGGCTTGCTCGGGAACTTGTGGGGAGGGACGGCAGGGCTCGGCCGACCTATATAGGGGCGCGAGGGAGGCGTACTTGGGACGGACTCGGCCGAAAAATCCGGCGGTTGCCTTCTGTTGGAGGCGGCGCTCGTGCTCCGCTCGGACTCCGTCCTGAGGAGGGAGACGACGCTGAGCCGTGGGCCTGACATGTCAACGAGACCGAGAGGAGGGGGAAGAGGGTCGCGGCTTCCTTTTATGGGCCGGTGGAGGCGTGCTCGGGATGGACTCGGCCACGCCCAGAGAGGAGGCCGGGGTGGTTACGGCGCGGCCGTGTCCGCTTCGAACACGAGCGGGAGAAAGGAGGTGACCCCGTGCAGCGGGCCCCATCTGTCGGTCACAGAAAGAGAGAGGGAGCGTGTGCTCTGTTGAGTTGGACCAGCCTGCTGGCGCTTGGCCCAAGCGGCACGAGAGAGGGAATGGAGAGCAGCAGACCTGCTCGGTCTTGGGCCAGGAAGGAGTGACCTGAGGGTCCTGCTCCTTTTCCTTTTCCAAAAAGGTTTTCAAATTATATTTTGAAAATACAACAATTTCAAATAAGTCTCGAGCAATACAAACTAGAATGCAGAAGCATGAATGCATTCAACCAAGTTTCTTAATCATGGTTACTTTTAATTTCCCAAAAAAATATTATTCTCTAAATTAAATGCCAAGCAATTGCATAAATAAATCAAATTCTCCCTAATTAATAAATCAAAATTTTTCGGGTGTTACAATTCTACCCCCCTTAAAAATAATCTCGTCCTCGAGATTAGTTAGTGCTTACTCAAAAAGATGGGGATATGACTTTCTCAATTCTTGCTCACTTTCCCATGTTCCCTCGTTTTCTGAAGACCGATTCCACTGTACCTTGCATAACTTTATAATTTCACTCCTTCTGAATCGCTCTGTGGTTTCTAATATTTTAATTGGGTATTCCTCTCGAATCTGGTTAACTGTCGCTGCTGGTGGTGGTTGCATAACTACGTCAACACTGATTTTATCTCCTTTGGACGTAGTTAACACAACGACCTTTTCCTCACACTGAATAACTGCCTTGTGCTGCTTCATCCAATCCAGACCCAATATAACATCTATTCCGGTTGTTCTTATTACCGTAGGGTTCACTTTAAAGTCTACCCCCATTAAAGCAATGCTAACCGAAGGACAATAATATTGAGCTTGCATAGCCCCACCTGGTGAATTTACCAATAATGGGTTTTGTAGGGCTAATAGTGGTATACCGTGTATCCTAACAAAACTTTGTGATATGAATGAATGCGAAGCACCGGAATCAAAAAGAACGGTAGCGGGGATGGAGTTGACGTTGAACGTACCCATCATAACCTCTGGTGCTTCCTGAGCTGTCTCCGCGGACACATGGTTCACACTTCCTTGATTAGGCGATTGCTGATGTCTTCCCTTCTGGTTGCTACTCTGCGGAGTCTGCTGGTTCTGCTTCTTGGGACAGTGGTAAGAGAGATGTCCCGATTCTCCACAGGCAAAGCACTTGATGGGAGTGCCAAATGTATTGGTCCTGTTGGGGGTCTTGCTAGGGGTAGCTTGCTGAGGAGTCTGGGTAGGAGTTTTCTGCTGTTGCGGTGGAGACTGAGAACGAGGCTGGTTCTGATTGCGGTTCCATTGATTTGATGGCCCTTGGTGTCTCTGCTGGAAATTTCGTTGCTGGACGTTGGGACGCGAACGGTTATTTCTTGTAAAGGTTTGTCCTTGCTTCTTCCTCTTGTTATCAGCCATCTCCTTGCGCTTGTTGTCGATCACTATAGCGCGATTCACCAGCTCTTGAAAATTGGGGTAGGTGGTTGTCATGAGTTGGAGTTGCAATCTATCGTGAAGTCCCTTGAGGAAGAGACGCTGCTTGTCCTTGTCATTAGCAACATCATCGGGAGCATACCGCGACAATTGAACAAACTGATCACGGTACTCTGGCACCGACATTTGTTCTTGCTTCAAAGCTCTAAACTCTGCCTGCTTCAACTCTATCAAACCTTCAGGAATATGGTATGACCTGAAGTTCTCACAAAACTCTTGCCAGGTGATAGCAGGCGCATTATTGGGGTGGCCATACTGGAATGCATCCCATCAGTCTTGAGCAGCTCCTTGCAACTGTCCAGATGCATACAACACCTTCTCCTCATCATTGCATTGCACAATGGTGAGTTGTCTCTCCACGGCGCGAAGCCAATCATCAGCATCCAATGGGTCGGCGGCGTGGTTGAACACAGGTGAACGACCTTTCAAAAATTCTCCTCGCTTATCTCTAGCTTGAGGTTGAGCAGGTTGTGGTCCTCCAGCTGGTTGATTTTGAATGAACTGCATCATTGTCTCCATCAACTGCGTCTGCGAAGTGATGAGATCTTGAATGCTAGGTTGTGGTCATGGATTAGTGTTCCTCCTGTTACCGGCCATCTGTTTTTCCAACATATAATTGAATTTTAGAATTTTTTTTTCACTATGCACACACTTATAAACCATGAATCTGAATTTTCTGGGCGAGATCCGATAACAGCAGCATAGTAAACTGATTATATCTGGAGTTTCAGAAATCAAACAGAGACGTTCTCTATACCGTTGGAAAGCCTGAGAAATTATCTACGATCTTCATGTGGACCACTTTTCCAGATTCTGATGTTAGATTAACCAAAATAGACAATAACAGAATCTGTCCGGTCTGCCATACTGCGCAGAATTCTCAAATTGCAACAACTGTATCTCCAAATCCATAATAGCTATTATTGTGATTCTTGAGGCCATGGAAAGGGTTGGAAGTCTACTGTTCCCCATTAAATTTTCATAATTTCTGGATTTACAAAATTAATTAAGCAAAATTACGAAGGCAGAGAGGTCTGAAAATCAGATTTTGAGAAAACTAGATTTTAATCAACCCAACTATTTATTTAACAATCTTTATACCCTAAATCTTTTAATTAAGAGAATTAGAGACTTGCCCATAATTCTCAACACTCATTACAAAGAACCAAATCACACATAATTTATAAGCATAAAGCAACAAGCACATAAAATTCACACGCACACAAGACTCGACTCAACTTGACTCACATCTAAATCGTTCTATTATCTAAGTGGACTCATATCTTGATTCTTCTTATCGAGCTTGGACATCCTTTCCTAATTCCTAATTCATCCTCACATTGATAGTCATGCTTGCGGCTTGGCTTCTCCAACACGCTTGTGGGGTAGTTTGGCGATCATATCTCATCTTCTTAATTTTTCGACCAAGACAGAGGTAGAATGAGAATGACATTAAAATTTTCGTAACAGAACAAGGTGAGAAAGCATGAAAACATGATAGATCTTAGAATAAGAAGAGAATTCAAATTCTCATAATGGAATAAGGGTAAGGGAAGCACATAAATTAGCAATTATCAAGGTTAAGGTAGAAAGCATGAATAAGATGAGAAAAGCACATCCTAAAATGTCCACTCTATCTAGGCTTGCGTCCTACAGTCAACCTATGCTCCGATACCAAATCTGTCACACCCAATTTTAAGGATAAAATTGAATGAACCAACTTATGTGCGCCCAGAGATCAATCACACACATAAGCGACAAATTACATAGTACCATCACAAGGTTTAATATATAATGAATAATATCACAGAGTTTTTATATTAATAACAGCGGAATAATATAGATAACTCTCTCGCAGAATCTCCATTCCACAGGGAATAGTTGACTGGTGAACACAATCCTAATAATCCTCAGAAGAATCCTCATAGTCATCTATTACCCATCCGGGATTTTTATCCAAATATGAAAAATAAAGCAAGCGTAAGTACATGTCGTACTCAACAAGAATAATAAGGGTTTATGAGGCTCAAATAAGGCAAGACACTGGTTGACAGCGGTTGCTTTTAGTTGATCATATTTTAGCAATTCGAGTAGCAGCAATAGATTATACCAAGGAATAAGATTTGCATGATCATATAAACATGATAATTAATATGGAATAAACATCAATAGAAACTTCAAATAAATCAATATTCAATTTGTTAAATTCCTGTAAGACGTCCAAGGCCGCTCGTGACCGTGAGCACGGCTGATATATCAGTTTTACACTCTGCAGAGGTTGCACACTTTCACCATGAGTCATGATTTACCCTTTCTCTCGAGGTGATCAGCCTCTCGATCCACTACCAAGGTAGATCGGCGGGGTTCACTATGAAGTCTTTCAAAAGCCTCGCTAACATGTCACTAATCAATCCGGGCGCAATGGCAAGGGGCGGTAGAGCCCTCCTTCCAAGTGGCACACACACGCAGCAGTACACACAAAGACAGGAGCCGCAAAACAACCAGCTCGGCAAGGAACCTTTCAAGATTAATAGCATGGTAGAAAGAAACTCCACACTTGACTAAAACCAGAGCCATATAGCTCCCATGATTGCGCTGTAAGTCCCGGTGTCATACTTACAGATAAGTCCTTAGTCCATATTGCTAAAAAGCATCTTTTAATCTTTATTTCATAATTAATTAATTAAGTTCATAAGATCATGGAATCATCAAGCACTAGCATCACTACTCAAATGCAATCTCATAGGTAACAAGGATCAAGTGATCAAAAGCTAGGAATAAACACTATGGTAGCCAAGGTAGACACATGCATCATGAATTTAGTGATTAAGGTGAATAGGCAACAAGGATGGTCCATGCTATACTTGCCTTGATCAAAGTGCTCTGGAGAACTTGGATCCTCCGTGTACTCTTGATCACCTACGTATTGCTCACCGTCTGAACTCGATCATAAAATCACCACACAATCATCGTAGCAATCATACACGAAGCAAACAAGATCTATATTAGAAACAGTACACCAACAGTGGAAAAATAGATTGAAAATTGTATAAAAATAATCTACGCGTCGCTACGATTCCAACGATATATAGTTCATGCAAATCGGAGTTCAAACGGAAAAGTTATGAAATAAACAAGTTTTACTTTAATAAAATAATAGATTAAATCCAATCTCGAATTTTAAAAGTTAAAAACATGAGTAACAGTAGAATCATTAGATAGATTACAAAATTACGAATCTAACGAGACTTGAACGGATCAAATCGGAGCTAAAACGAATAAAATATGGCCCAAATAAACTGAGTGGCAAATCTGTAAATATTGAAAACGCCTTTTGAATTAAAACCGAGGAAATACGTTTTCTAAATAGGAAAGCGTAATCTGAGAAATACGCCAAAGGATCGCGGGTTAGAACATTAAAAAGCTCAGGGGCTCTTTTGCAAAAGTGCCAGCGAAAGGGTATCTCTCACTGTGAGCCGTTGGATCGGCCGTGGACGGCGCAGGTAGCTCGGGGGAAAGAGGGGCGGCTCTGGTCGCCGGAGTCGGGCGGCGCCCGGCCGATTCCTCGCCGGCAAGGTGGCCGGAGATGGCGTTTTCGGGGCTAGGAAGCTCGGCACACCTCGGGACCTGGTCGGGAAGCAAGAGGAGTTCAAGCCGAACCTATCTATGGTTTCGGTTGCCACAGAGGTAGCTCGGGGAGGATGTGGCGAGCTAGGTGGCGGAACTATGGAGGCTGCGAAGCTCGGCATCATGGCTATAGTGCACAAAACCGAGGGAGAAGGGGTCGGGAAGGTTCCTGACCTTGCTGCGAAGCTTGGAGAACAACTAATTTCGACGGAGAAGTCTTCCCGATGAGAAATCGACGGCGGCGGCGGAGCTCGGGGCGGCGGCTAGGGCAAGATTGGAGGGCGTGGCTTGCTCGGGAACTTGTGGGGAGGGACGGCAGGGCTCGGCCGACCTATATAGGGGCGCGAGGGAGGCGTACTTGGGACGGACTCGGCCGAAAAATCCGGCGGTTGCCTTCTGTTGGAGGCGGCGCTCGTGCTCCGCTCGGACTCCGTCCTGAGGAGGGAGACGACGCTGAGCCGTGGGCCTGACGTGTCAGCGAGACCGAGAGGAGGGGGAAGAGGGTCGCGGCTTCCTTTTATGGGCCGGTGGAGGCGTGCTCGGGATGGACTCGGCCATGCCCAGAGAGGAGGCCGGGGTGGTTACGGCGAGCGGGAGAAAGGAGGTGACCCCGTGCAGCGGGCCCCATCTGTCGGTCACAGAAAGAGAGAGGGAGCGTGTGCTCTGTTGAGTTGGACCAGCCTGCTGGCGCTTGGCCCAAGCGGCACGAGAGAGGGAATGGAGAGCAGCAGACCTGCTCGGTCTTGGGCCAGGAAGGAGTGACCTGAGGGTCCTGCTCCTTTTCCTTTTCCAAAAAGGTTTTCAAATTATATTTTGAAAATACAACAATTTCAAATAAGTCTCGAGCAATACAAACTAGAATGCAGAAGCATGAATGCATTCAACCAAGTTTCTTAATCATGGTTACTTTTAATTTCCCAAAAAAATATTATTCTCTAAATTAAATGCCAAGCAATTGCATAAATAAATCAAATTCTCCCTAATTAATAAATCAAAATTTTTCGGGTGTTACAAAGGTTTGGTCCTGCTCGACTTCCCCGCTGGGGCACGAGTCGGCATTTCCGGTGAGCTACAAACGGGTTGGTCCAAGTGGAGGTGCGTGCCCTATTCGTTAAGGGTCGGCTAGTGGCCTGAGCACACTCCAATTATTTTCCGAGGGTCAGTTAGTGGATGTCGGGTCCCTTCGATGGGTCCCGAGGGCATGATGCCTCCCACGGAGGGATTCCACGTAACCGACTCGCTACTGGGACTTGGACACAGCATGGGATGTCCCTTGTGACGTTCCGGGCGTCGGGATACTGGCCGTTTTCGTGACCCATCCACTAGCTGTCCCTAACTCGATTTCCCTGGGGCGACTTTTCGAGCCTCGGAGGGCCAGTCTTCGATCCCCTGGGAACGTAATGGGCGCCCGAGCCCGGGGTTTCTTCGTTGAGAAAACGTAGGTGGAATCGAGGCGCGCGGTTGTAATGATTCGGCTCACCTTTTGAGGCACGAAGCCTGACGGACGCGACGGTTCGGCTCAGTCGAGGCGGTTTGCGTGCGTGGTGATGGCGGGTCTCTTCCAAGCCGAGGTCGAGCTCCCTCCTCTGAACCTGCCGTGAAGAAGAAGCGGGCCATAGTGCCCTTGTAAAAAGTAACCTTTGTGATGAAAGTTGAGGACTTAGCATTTTTAGGGATGCCGTAGCCTCGGTGGTGTAGACAGAGCCAGAGCTGTGCCAGTCCGACCCAAGGGGTTCCCACTTTGTCGCGCACACAGCTAGGTATCTCACAGAAGGCTCGAGTGAGATCGTTTTTTACTAAATTTCCCAAACGCCCGTCTCTCTTCTCGCACTCAGGCAAAATTCGCGAAATCTTTCTGGAGCGCAAGTTGACCCTCGGGCGGAGGGTGGTGAGTGGAGGTGCCGTAGCCCGGAGGCGTAGGCGATCTCACGGCTCGGCCAGCCCTGCCCTAAGAGTGTCCTTTTACTTCTTTGGATCTCGCAAGTTTTGCTAGAGTGCAGAAAGGAGTTCGGCGCGGAATTTTTGAAAAAGCGATTGAAAAGGTGCAGAGAAAATTAGATCGTCGGTCCCCAAGCATCCACCCCTCGTCCCGTACTTGAAAAACTCCATGAAATTGCCTCGAAGCGTAAGTCACCCGTCGGACGGTGGGTGGTGAGTGGAGGTGCCGTAGCCCGGAGGCGTAGGCGGTCTCGCGGCTCGGCCGGCCATGCCCTAAGGGTGTTCTCTTGCCTGTTCGGGTTTCACGGATTTTTTCAAGAGTGCTGGAGAGGTTCGGACGTAAGGGAGGTTTCAGTTTAAATCTCAAAATTCGTGATAATTAAAGAACGCTTATTTATCGATTCCGAGACCACAAATATGAACAAAGCTTGGAAGCTTAAGGGGAACTGTGACTTAGCTGCTCGAGCTACCAGCGTTGCGCTGGTGATGATCGTAGAGGAGGTGTCCCGCGCGGGGGGCACCGGATTGGTCGGGTTGACGCGGATGCGCTTCCCCCGCCTAGTTCGGCGGGAGCGGCGCGTGGCGTTCCCTCTGTTTCCCTGAAACGGGTGGAGGTGTCGCCGGGGTCCCTTTCCCAGCCACCTGCTGGGTCGGGGTCAGGATGATGATGGCTCGGGGCTCAGGTTGGGCGGAGGTTCATCTCGAGGCCGAGGACAGTGGCCGCGAACTCGAGGCTACCGAACCGGAGCACCGCGCCAGCAGGAAGCGCAGGGACGTTGGCTGCCATCCGCAACCGGGATCAACACGCAAAAGGCCCCTACCTGGCGCGCCAACTGTCGGTGCTAGTTTTGGCGGGGCTAACACCGGCTAGTAAATATGTGTTTCGCGGTTGAGGCTACGGAAGGGGGAACACAGGGATTATACTGGTTCAGGCCAAGCAGGCCCTACGTCCAGTGGAGAGGAGAGTCGTGTTGCCTTGCACCGGGGTGCTTGTAGTAGGGGGTTACAAGCTAGGCGAGAGAGGGAAGCGCTCCCAGGTCTCTTGTGTGTGTCTAAGTGTTTAAAGTCGTTTGCTATGGGTACGTTTGTGTGGGTGAGAACTTACGTTTGTGTGGGTGAGAACTTAGAACTTCTCCGTCGTCCCTCTAAAGCTGGCCTCTGCTCTCCCTTTTATAGTCGCAAGGGAGAGGCAGGGGCAGCTACGTATTTTACAGTGAGGAGTTGCTGTTCCCCGTTTGACTATGCAGCTACTGCCTTTTCTCCGCGTCTCCGGGGCATGGCTGTCGTGGTTTGCACGTCCTTGGTGAGTTCCAAGCCGGCAGCAGTCGTCGGATTACGACGTGCCGTAGGGTCACACCTATCGGCTATCTTTCCGTACGATGTGACAAGAGGGTGAGTCACCTTAGGCGTTATCTCCCGAGGCTCGGGACTATGAAGGCGTGATGGGATTGAGCGGGGGATATCTCCCCTGGTCATATTTCCGGTCTTTGAACAGCTCTTCCCGAGGGTCAGGCGGGCCCGGATGGAAGGCGTGCTCGTCCTTTCGAGTGGACAGCGCAGTAGGCGCCTTTCCCGTTCTTGCGTAGCCCGTCGTCAGGCGCTTGGACTGTCACAGTCGGAGTTGACAGGTCCCGGCGGAAAACGGGGCGGCCCACCGTAGACCATACCGTGGAGGACAGGTGGTATGCCCGTCAGGGGCGTGCGAAGCACAGTCGCGTCGAGAGTCTGTCCTGACGGGACAGTGCTTGTAAAGTGGTCAGAGAGAGTATGGCCGTCAG